>CAMZMU010000052.1:96414956-96821419 GCA_947311845.1 Poa pratensis
GCCAATCCTAGAAAGCTTCGAATGTCCTTGACTGACATTGAGTCGGCAATCCAGAATGGATTGAATCTTGTCAGGAATGACAGCCACACCATTAGCGGATATCACATGACCAAGGAAGATGAGATTATCCAACCAAAACTCACACTTGGAGAACTTGGCATAGAGGCGGTGTTCTCGAAGTCTTGTCAGAACCAAACGAAGATGTTCCTCATGCTCTTCATTGGTTTTGGAATAGATGAGAATGTCATCATGTAAATGACGACAAACTTGTCAAGATAATCCATGAAGATGGAGTTCATGAGCCTCATGAAAGTAGCTGGGCATTTGTGAGACCAAAGGACATGACGGTATACTCATATGAGCCATAACGAGTAACAAATGCCGTCTTTGGAATATCCTCCTTTCTGATTTTTATCTGATGGTAGCCTGACCTCAGATCCATCTTGGAGAATACCGTTGCACCAGCTAACTGATCCAACAGATCATTGATGCGAGGAATAGGATACTTGTTCTTGATTGTCACCGCATTCAACGGTCGATAGTCAGAGACTAGACGAGGCACGGTAGAATCCCTCTTCTTGACAAAGAGTACCGGACAACCCCAAGGTGAACTGCTAGGCTGGATGAACTCCTTAGCTAACAGCTGATCAATTTGCTCTTTCAACAGAGCCAACTCTTCCACCGGCATACGGTAGGGCTTCTTGGAAATTGGAGCGGTACCGGAAGTAGCTCTATGACAAACTCCACACTTCGGTCAGGAGGCATGCCAGGCAATTCTTCCGGGAACACATCCGGGAAGTCACACACCACGTGTATGTCCTGGATTTCAGGAGGGGATTCGCCTTCCATAAAGCAAAGAGGATCTCAGGTGAGCGGGTACGATGGCGGACGGAGGTATTGATGTTGCAGGCCAATACTTCACAATGTCACCGGAAGGAGCGGTCACAGTAATGGTCTTGGCGGCACAGTCGAGATTAGCCTGGTATTTGCTAGCCAGTTCATGCCCAATATGACATCAATGCCTTTGGACTTCAGAGCTACCAAGGCATAAGGAAAAGACAAGGAACCTATATTAATCTGGACCTCAGGAGTAACCCCATCGGTTTGCCATTTGGAACCAGGAGTGGAGATCACCAAGGCGTCATTTTCTCGAACGGTATTGTGGTCTTTTGCAAACGCTATGGATATGAATGAATGCGATGCTCCAGAATCAAACAAAGTAGCTGTATTGCCGTTGATTCGTAACTCACCCATAAGAACGCCGGGGTCATCTTCAGCTTCTTCAACAGAGACGTGGTTCAGGCGACCACGCACCATAGGTCCAGCCTTGCCAGTTGGAGTGGCAGGGGCTCGTGCAGGAGTTATCGCGAGTGCCTTCTGGGGGCACTCCCTGGAGTAGTGACCAGCCTGGCCACATGTAGCAAGCACTGACCAGGTGGAGCAGGTAGCATAGGACGGTACCCACTTCCGCCTACCCAAGTGTCGAAGTAGTGGGGCGCGGAGGAGGTGGCCTATATCCTGCTGCCCTCGGCATGAAGGAGCACGAGGTACGGCGCTGTAGGGACAAACACCCTGCGCTTCTTGCTCTCAGAACCCGAGGAACTCTGGTGATCCCCATGTGCGGGCCTCTTGGAAGCTTCAAGTTCCTTTCTTCCTTGCTCAAGGTGAAAGCCTGGTTGAACAGCTCCTGATAGGTCTGGAACCTGAAGGGCAAGCAACTCATAGCGGAGCTGCGGATTCAGACCCTTGCGGAACAGCTCTTGCTTGTCAGCATCATTGTCACGTCCCTTGGGGCGTAACGAGAGAGATGGTTGAACTCACGACCATAAGTGCGGAGGTCCATCCTCCCTGTTGCAAATCCAGGAACTCCCTCCTCTTCAAGTCCATGATCGGCTGGGGAATGTACTCCGCTCGGAAGGCAGTGCGGAATTCAGCCCAGGTGAAGACATGGTTGGCTGGAAACAAAGCCACATGGCTCTCCCACCAACAGCCAGCAGCACCAACCAAGAGATAGGTGGCAAAGTTGACTTGCTCAGCCAATGGGACATGCAGCGCGGAGAACTTGCGCTCCAAGCACGAAGCCAATCATCAGCTTCCAGTGGCTCCTTAGCATCAGCAAAGTGGGTGGCTGGAACGCAGGAACTCGTGAGAGTGTTGCACTCGTTCCTCCGTGCATTCTGCTGCACCAACTGTTCAGCAAGCGCTCATTGCGCCCACGGTTCTCCTCAATGGCCATCAAGACTTGCCATCGAGGGTGGTGGCGGCAGATCATCCTCATCATCATTGTGGTTACCGCGACCACCACGGCCTCCACGACCTCCTCGAGCCATTCTGGAGATTTGACAATGACACGTTAGTATCTTTCTCCGAATGGTCGAACAATAGCATTAGCGTCTACACAAGTACACAGACTAGGGACGATAATACTTTGCGAGAAGGAAAACAACAAGATAGAACTTGGGTCAAAGATCAGCATCATGTGCTACTAGTGAGAGTTAAGAAATCACAACTTAACACACTCTAGTTGACACAATCCGGGACCTTATGTTCAAGTCCGTGGGTTAAAACCCAAAGAAAGGATCAAAGATGATTGGTAGAAACATCTGAGTTGATTTGGGATTGCAACGCAGCGGGAGCAACGTGACACATAACACTAAAGGTCGAACCCACCCCGTTTCTAATCATTTTGAAGTAACAGAGAGTAAAACCTTTAAACTCAAATCGAGGTAAGATTGCTCCGAGATTAGAGGGTAACCAGATAAGGAGTAAAAAGAATCCTAAGATGGTTTTCACAACTCATTTTTAGGTTAAAATATTTTCACAAACACTAGACTCAACATCGACCAGTAGAAGGGTTTCCTACAGGCAGTACTGCTCTGATACCAACTTGTGGCGCCCTGACCCGACTGCTATACAGTGATGCTGTGTGTCACCGGTTAAGCGATACAACCGGAGGTTACGGGTTTACCAATCCCCGGCCAAAACCTTTGGCAGGCGTTGCTGGGTACACCTCACTCCAACAACGCAACACCCCGATTGATGCCTTAACACAGGCACAACTCAAAGCATAATAGTAAGATCAAGACTTGTGGAACAACTGGCACATCACAGACTCTACGACACAAATCATATAGTTCAACTCTTATACAGAAAGATAGCAAATGACAACCAGAGGTCACAGACCCAACATTACATCAAGCGGAAGCAATTAGGTTGTTCTAAACAACAAGATCCAAATATGGCCTAAGAGGCCTACAGATAAACATCACAACGCCAGCTGTTCCAGGATGTCCCAAGCTGCCACCTGGGAACCCCAGACTACTCGTCGACGTCCACAAAGAACCCACCTTCGAGGTCGGTGAAGTCCTCCTCTGAAACAAAACAAACGACGTTGAGTTCGACGAACTCGCAAGATTAAGAGCTAATATATGCTCGATGAGGCTTTCAAAGTTATATGGCTGTTTTGCATAAAGCTGATTTTATTTATGAAAACATAACTCAAAGGCAACGACTATCTATTATATAATTAAAACACAAGACATTTAACGGTTGAGATTAAAAGAAAACAAAGAACGGCCAGGATTTAATATCTTCGGATCTTCACGTTTCCTAAAAGTTTCCTGCCAAATCAGGTGCAAGAGTCTTCGGTAGGATTGTAGGGAAAGCCTCAAGACGTAGTAATATTCTAGAAGAACACGTGTCCATTACTAATCGTATAATTAAAACACAAGACATTTAACGGTTGAGATTAAAAGAAAACAAAGAACGGCCAGGATTTAATATCTTCGGATCTTCACGTTTCCTAAAAGTTTCCTGCCAAATCAGGTGCAAGAGTCTTCGGTAGGATTGTAGGGAAAGCCTCAAGACGTATAATATTCTAGAAGAACACGTGTCCATTACTAATCGTGCTGCAACAGGACACGTCTTCAGCAGCTCAAGTATTAAGCAGAAATATTTAAAGGACGCAATGATCTGTTTGCTGCAGGAACACGCAGGACGATCGAGATATATGCAAGAACATATCACGGCAGCCCACGGTTTGATCTTCAAACGGCAGCGTCGCCTGTAAAGGAGCCGCCGTTATGTCTCCGAGAGTTCAGGACGAGGATGATACCGACTTCTCTGAGTTTACGGCAAGGTGTACGCGAGCCGGCCATGGCGATATACCGATCTGGCGATAAGCGCCGATAGGCCAAGTAGCGCTTATTATCTGTATCCGTACGTGGTGCCCGGCGGAACAAAAGAACGACAACCGGCGAGTAGCTGGAAACAACGATGAGCAAAAAACTGCGGCGGGAGTTTGGAGGCGAAGGAACGTCCAGTGCGATCTGGGCAATGGCGTAGTTACTGATTGGTGAAGACCGCGCCACGATGCCGGTCTAGAGGGGCCGTCGTCGACCATCATCATCAAGCCGACGTGCCCTTCGCCGCTCCCTCGGCCATCGCCACCTCGACGATTTCCTCCTATCGCTGAGCTCGCTTTCGCTCCTGCTCCGGCCGCCGCCATGGCCGCAGCTCCTCACCACACCTCCGGCTAGCAAAAAGTAAGATCACGTTAAGCAACATAGATCGTTTCATTAGGTCCGAATTCAGATGTTACATCCAATAGATTGTTACGATGCATACCAACAGATTATTTCTTTATACAGGTTCGTGGATACCAACTTCCGTCATCTGCTGCCGGCCATATTGAAGATCAGATCGATCTATGTTGCTGACGATCAGTCATCTGGATACACAACATGGCAGCGTTCTTTCGGACGCTTGGCTAATAAAAAACGGTGGCAAAACCTCTATGTACGACAACGACACTCCACCGTCCGGCGATTATAGTCAGGGTTATATAAGTCGGAGATGATCCATACTGAAGTTACGGCGACAAATATCTATGCTGACGATTAGATCGATCTATGCTGCTGGTGGTCATGATGGTCGGTCATGTAGATACAGGACATGGCGGCAGCAGCAGGTTTCTAGCCGTCGGAGCAAAGCTCAGAGAAGCCAGGTTATGTTGATGCTCAACTTAGATGCAAATTCAAGGTTCAATCATCTCACGAAGCTGCAGTCTTGAAGAGAGAATATATTGTTTTTTAACACTGTACGTCTCCTCCTTTTGCTTCATGTGCCATATTCCGTTGGTTCATATACTGGGAAATTGCACTCTCATCTCCGATGACATTGTTAAACCCTTTTAAGAATATAGGAAATATCTGTAGAGTTTGCAATGGAAAATAAAATCGAAATCTTCCACGAAGGCTGTTCAAAATAATGTATATCACACTCAGTAAGTTTGTGCACTTAGTTGGTACACTCTCTTATCAGTTTGTGCACGGTCCTATAGTCTCAAAAACAGTACTTTCAGGATAATCTTGAAACGCCTAACAATCTGTGGTTCGAAAAAAATAGAAGGCTCACTGTTGATCTGGGTTGTCCATGTAAAAAATAGAAGGCTCATCGTGTTTATTTTTCAGGTTCAGAGGAATGTTAACTATCTTTAGTACCAAGTATTTTTCCCGACACAGAATTTTTCCCTACTCCAACGCATCATAGTCGTACATCAGCTAGGCCTAAACTCAAGATGGGCTTAAACCTTCTTATGGTTAGTTTCTTAATGCTTTTGCTGCATAACAGAAGCAAATCATAGACTATTCATTTCTTTTGCTTGCAGGAAAATGAAATGTTATACCGGAAACATGTTGAATCGTATGTTTTCTTAAGAAAGAACACGAGGGTGAGACAATGTTCATCAGGTTCACAGTCATTTTAACTCAAGAAATTATGGGTTTATGCAGAGGGAGCATGGTGTCAGTTTGTCACACCGTCGGATCGTCGATGAGGCAGAACAGCTGAATCAGAGGCATCCGGTGGGTCGAGAGGTCTATGTCATGGAGAATGCTTAATTTATTCTGCAGAAAAAATAGGTGTAAGTAAGTCGGTGCCTAGAGTATACTGAAAACCACGAGTAGATTAATCAAGTCATGTAGTATTTCTACGGGTCAAGGTCTGATTGATTTTTATCAGTGTATCGTTTCTTCAGAAAGTAATTGTTATTGGAAGCACTTGATTGCTGCGGCCATGATTGTTTTGTTCGTATTGCTAATTTGCTGTGCAGACAAGAATTCTTAGTACCCGCAACAAACAGAAACGTGTGATATGCATGTCCGTGGCCCTGGCCCATGCCAGGAACAGGTGATATTGCTGTAACCAACCCCGACGAAATAGGCCGTGTCTTCTATAGCGTTTCCGGACGGAGAATCATCCTATGCCACCACAATACAGACACGTGCTGCTGGAGTCGAAACTATTTTCTTAAGACGGCTGTAAGCAAAGCCAGAGAGGAAACGACAGCGATAGAGAGTTGGACATTATGGAGCATATGCGCTCTGAATGTCCAGTGGCCGGCGACTCTAGGGAGTAGGCGAGGCCGACAGCAGCGTCGCCAATATATCATAGAGATGTTTCTTTCATATAGTAATTCGTATGGTCAGAGTTCTGTTTTTCTTGATATTTAGTTATAAATTGTTAAGATTTAGGCCTAAAAGCTGGATAATTGTTACTCTGATGGCTCATGTTTGTTAGTAATGTTTAATCACTATTGTTGCAGGGATCATTCAATTATAGGATCTACCCATCATCTTACAGATTGTGATGATTTATTTACAGGAGCGTACTAACTGCATGTAGTATTTTTCTTAATCCATATTTAGATGGTGTCCGACAAAGCTCCCATTTGGACCGCCCCAACTCAGTCGCATCAAGTTGACAAGAAAAGCTCTCCCAGAAACCACCAGCACCATCAAACACAGCTCCATTGTTTAAGAGGTGAACCCTCCTCTTCTTCTTCTTTATGAAACAGTTTGTGTACATGCCTGCAAAGTATACCAGGAGCGAGGTTTACAATTGTTTTTTATTGATTTGCCTACGTTCTATAAATTGCAAGTGGGCAGCTGGGAAGATTAATAGATGCAGTATTTATTCTGCTCAATATTTTTTTTCTGAAATTTAGCTACAGCATGTACATTACCTTGGAAGCCTAAACAATGAGGGTATACAGGTTTTCATTTTAAAATGTGCAGATGGATTATCACGTAGATTAAATAACAAAAAGCTGAGTATCCCAAATCATTGTTTATATTTTTTAATTGTTTAATAATATAGTACCTCCGTTTTTCAATAATAAAGTAATTTGCATATTTTGATGCAAACCACAAACGAATTTAAATGAGTGAATTGACACACTAAAATGTGTATATACATACGATCGATATAGAAAAATATAGAACGTCTTAATAATTCAAAATAGGGAGAGTAGTCTATAAGAAAACCAAGACATTAGATATCAACATTTATTATATCAAATCTAGCCGCGCAATTGCGCGGGCCATCCAGCTAGTTCAGAGTATTTTCAAAAGAGGTAAGAAGTAACTCTTTCTTTCATCACCTTACTCAACATCAACCATTGCACCTGTTCATCAAAGGCACCTCCCTGAATCACCCTCGAGGAAGCTCACCTTGCAAGCGTGAGTGGTACCTCTAGTACCCAAGTTTTAATCATTCCGTTAAAGTTATTCTATGATCTCAGATTCCGTCACCAAGTCGTCCATAACCGCGGACACGGCTTTTCGAAAAGATTTATCCCTGCAGGGGTGTACAATGTGAAAGTCGCCAGGTTCCGCGAGGGACCTCCCAGCTTCTTATCCATGCGTACCGTCCGGCTCATTGCCTACACGTAGCTCTCTTCCGGGGAAAGCCGGCTGAGTGGGAACGGTTACAACCTTTACCTTGTTTAGGACTAACCCAGGATCATCAGTAAGGACGGGACAAGTTCAGTGCTCCCAGCACCCTGCCCGTGGCCACTCATTTTCCTAACACAACCATCCTCATCCCAGTCTTGGCCACCATCTCCACGCACACGCAAATGGAAGCTCAAACTAGAGGACCCTGGCTAGTCCCGCTCAAGTTAGTCGGTCGACGAGGGCTCCATATACCCCACGCATGGTTGCACGCTCAACTTGGCTCGTAGGGGAGAACTCGCATCTAGGCGGCGAGAACGAGACAACCCACCACATCCCATGTGGCCTCTCATCCCCACCTTCTTAGCATTTTATTATCCGTCTCCACAATTCTCCACCATCAACATCACTGTCACAAGTTAACACCTGTTTCCAGCATTCACCAGCCCTAGTACCACTAGGCATTTCACTAAGCATGGCTAAGCACTTGCATAGCATAGTAAGTATTCCATGGTCAAAGATACAAACCTATGGTAATAGGAAGGTAAAACAGGTATTGGCAACAGGATTCTAATGCAACTAGTAGGATACTCTAATCCAGGCAAACGACATTTAGAACCGCATGCAATATTATAGTGGAGAAAATAATTGCAGAAAATAGGATAGGATATGCTCAGAGGGGGGATTACGCTTGCCTTGATCAGAGTGCTGGTAGTACGGATCCTCGGGGTATTGTGGAGTAACCCCGGCTGCTTGATCTAACGAGACATAACAACGGAAGAAACAATCAATCACCACACGTGCTTACAAATGCAATGCGCAAAAACATGATGGCATGACATTTTAAAATGCACCCTAAAAGCATTTATCATGATCAACAGGTTAAATGGGGTCCCCACTATATTATTTGCAGTATTTGGAAAAATAACCCCATATTAAAACTTAGTGATTCTAGTGCTACTAGAGGTACCTTATGGTAAAGGTGATCAAATGTGCATGATGATGAAGAGTCTGGGTGAATCATATTTTTCTGAACATTTCGGTATAAGGTACACCTTTTTCTGAAGTCCGGATCCAAAGTTATTACCTTTATTAATTCCCCTTTTTACGTATCTGCTTTTAATTAAATTATTTCCACAACAATAGTAATATTTACTCGAGTTCGAGGTAGGGAGATGGAACACGAGGGAAACATCGAGGTTCGATAGTCCTAACGTCGCGAGGGGGGAGCGGGAATCAATCGCTATCGGAGAGAAAAGAAAAACATCAGCAGCACAAAAAAAAAGAAACTGCCCTGCCGGTTTCCAGCCCGGCTGGGCCGGTTTCTGGGCCGGCCTGGCTACAGAGCCCACCGGCTCTCAGCCCGGCATGGGCCGGTTCCTGGACCGGTTGCGCAGCCGAGCGCAACGGCCCACAGCCCGGCTCGGCCGGGTCCTCGACCGGGCGCGCTACAGCGAGGAACGGCGACGACGGAACCGTGGTCGATGGTGGCTACCGCGGCGAACTACGGCGTGGATATGGCTATGCAGAGCAAGGGGGAGAGGGGAAAAGGGACAGCGAGGTCTAGGCGCTCACCACGGACTCGTGCACGGCGACGGGGTGGCCGGAGGTGGGACGGCGGCGACAGGTTCGGGCGGCGATGCCGCGGACTGCCGTGCGGGGAAACGCAGTTGGCGGCGGCGTTGCACGGCCTCCCGCCTCGATTCCCTTGGCGTGGAGGGAGAGGTGGACGCGGCGGAGAGGTTGGTGGTCCGCGATTTACCCGGGGAAGCTCCAACCGACGGCGAGGCGGCGGCGCATCACGGCGGCCATGGCAGCTCGGGTGAGGAAGAGGAGGAGAGGAACGGGGAGCAGATGAGGTGGGGGACGGTAGTAGGAGCAGTGCAACCTCGTGGCTTGCTCTCCTCGTCGCTGAAGGCAGGGCAGAGGGGGCCCCAGGCGCCCGGCGAGCTCGAGCTGGTGCGGCTCGGCCGCCCAGCTCGGTCGCTACAGACGAGGAAGGAGATGAAGAATTCGCAGAAACCCCCCTGGCTGCATTTTCTATTTACCAACGAGTCCTTTTCCAATTCTTCCAAAAATTCCAGCAGGTTTTGAGATTTTATTAGGGCTCCAAAACATTTTATAAAAATCTGCAAAAATTTGGGTAGCCTCCCCTTAACATGTAGAGGCACCACAAAAATTGGGGTTGCAAATTAAAATGTGTTTGACAACATTTGTTCATGGGTTTGGTTTAGGCATTTTTGGCGAAAATCCAAAATGTTGCTCCTTTGGAATTTCAAAGCAATTACAAAATAGGGTTTTGAGCCCTAGGAACTTCATTGACAAATAAGGAAGTTTAGCTAAGTGGGTTTTGTCACCATCAACTCTTTTGAGTTGAAGTTGCTCGAAAACCACTATTGATTTTGTTTCCCTTGTTTTAATTTGTTGTCCAAAATTCTGGTTTCCACATGAACAATTGAGCAAAAGATGCCATGATGCATGCATGATACGCAAAAGCGAAAATTTTACTCAGGTTTTGGGTTTTCACCGGTTTGGGCTGTTACACCCTCCTCCTCCATCTCGTTGGCCTGATGCTCCATGTCCTCAATCAACTCGTCCTGCTCCGCCACCCTCTTGCGGAGCTGGGCGATGGTCCTCCTCAGCTGGGCCCTCTTCCTGAGAAGAGCGACCTTCTCCTCCAGCAGCTTCTCCTCGTTCTCACGAATCTCTATAAGCGAGATGCGATCAAAGTGAAGCTGAACTCTAGTGCGCATCAGATCATCCTAGGTGTACTAAAGTAAGAGCTCCATGTCCATGATGTAGCTCCCAAACATCGGTGGCAAGGGGAAGGAGTAGGGTGTCCGTCGCTGTTGCGCCTCCCGTAGAACCGGAAACGGGAGTTTGCCAACTCCGCCTTGTGCTCCTCACAAAGTCAGGCCAGCAACCTCTGTGTGGTAGTACAGAGACCGTCAACCCAGGTAGAAGCCTTGGTGGTGAAGATGATCGTCCTGGAACTGGGAGACTTGATGTTCCTACGAACCGACGACTCGATGAGCCAAGTCAGTCTCCCGACTCCGTGAACGTCAACCTGAGCTCCTTTGAACTCTAGAGCGGGGCGACCTAACAGCTTGCTCAACTCGAACAAGTCATTCTCGAACGTCAGCTTGCTATCCTTCTCAAGCTGAACGAACTCGGTCCAATGGAGTGCCATCTACAAATGATATGCAAAGTTTTAAGTTAGTGAGCTGACAAGTGTATCAAAATTTTAAATGTAGTGAGGCAACAGGTGAGTCGAATTTTAAGCTTAATGAGAAGTGTGCAAAATTTTAAGGATACAAGGGAAAATGTAATTTTTAGTGAGAGTAAAATTTTGCATAAGTAAGAGGATTGGAGATAAGCAGTTTTCGAAAATACTTCATTCCTTTCTTTTAGAAATTAATCTTTTTGTAATATTTGTCTAACGACCACGCTAACTAAGGTTTCCTAAAGTCAGGATAGCTCTGATACCAGCTCTGTGGGGACCCCGGACTAGGCGTCCGAAATACCCGATTATGCTTAACACAACGATCTCGTGATCAGTCTGTCGTTGCACATAATCCGAACTGAATACCAAAGTTTACATCCATTACAGTACCGAATTAAAGTTTTACATAAATGGTCATTTAGACCCAGTCTTACATAGGTGCCTTGATGGGCCAAATCAAAATAAACAGCGGAAGCTAAGGCGTAGCAGACCACAACTTCTAACAACGACCTGACAGGCAGCTGACTGATGGAGATCCTTAGTTCGCATATAAGTCGCCATACTCCTCCTCGGCGCAGTGCTCCTCGTAGTCTGGCTAGGACAATAGCCAGGGACGAAACCAATATGAGTACATTTGATTGTACTCGCAAACTACCCCAACATGAGTATGCACTTGTTTTATTTTAATTTCAAACTTTTATTTTCTTAAAACATCTCTATATCTTTATTGAAAAAGGTAAGAAGAATTTTGTAACTATCTTTGAATAAAATCATCATTTTATCTGTTTCTCCAAAACTCCTCCTTTTCCGACCATAGTCCACCATGGTCCACTTTCCATCAACAACCTCATACCGATCCGTAGGTATAGGTACAACATTCTCCACTTCATTTTCCTTTTTAAAACTCAACTCTTTTCAAAACTTGCACATTATCTTACGACAGCCTCCCAATTGTCCATATCCGAGGACTTTGGCTATTCGAATAGATTTAACCCTCTGTAGAGGTAGCACGCTTTTAGCCCACATCCATCCGGTAACTCATCGTGTCAGCCACGTCCCGCCATACAAGGTGTATGCGAAGTTGAGCCACCGACCATAGTCTGTCCTTTGCTCATGCTAGTATCGGATCCTACCCCTATGGCACTTTCCATCAATATTCAGTCCTGTTTGCCGTCAGAAACCCTAAGTGTGAGGACTCATAGGTTTTTCCCGGTGACCACATGGTGAAGTCTTCAATCCTCCTCCTTATCTTTCCATAGAGTTTGAGCGAGGACCCAGGTTAGGGGAGTTCACTAAACCATCCCCTCATGCATAACGGAGTCATCTCCGTCGATGAGGTATCACATACTAATAAGAGCAAATTATATGACAAAGCCTTTTCCCATATATGGTAAATGTGGTCGCACAGGGTAAGATTGGTCGTCATAGTACTAGGACACTGTGCATTTTTCGTAAACATCACCATTTTTCATTTCTCCACTTCAACACCGACATCTCGGCATTTCACATCCCCACAAGTATTTCCAAAGGAGTTTTGAATAAACAACATTGTTTCCCATCCTATAGTTTATATAAACTACCTTATATTTCTACATAGGTTGGCGAAATAATATCCATATGCTTTTTGAAAAGGTTTTGTAAACCATTGCCTTAAGAGTAAATCATTTGATCAAAGTAGATGCATATGTATTTAGGTGCAAGCTCAGAGAGTAGCTTGCCTTGCTCGGCAAAGTGACCTTGGTCTTGCTCTTTAGGTTCAACAAATTCCCCCTCCTCGATAACTCCAACAACGTTCTCGTCTAATCGATAAATAAAAAAATACAAGCAATCACTAAACTACCCAAGCAAACATCACAACATTACAATCCTAAATGCCCTAAATAGCCACTGCATACAACAAACAATACAATTATTTGCTTATGTCTAAATTATGGCAGAAACTTGTTGAACATGTTTAATTCCGCAACTTGAGTTCTGTTGGTCACAAAAATACAAACTAAAATTCTATAGAAAGCTACTGATGTGTAGAAGACAACACAATTTGATTTGGATTAATTGGAGTTACCAAACTCCCTACACAAATGTTTTAATCCAGTAATTTAATAATCAAGTTTTGGCTACCATATAAGTTCTGTTGTTCCTAAAATTAAATCCTTTTAGGGGCAAGTAACCAAGGCTAAATGTGATCTAACAAAATTGGTCCTAAATCATTTGGGTTAACCATTAAACATATTTAATTGCTTTAGTGCAGAAGGGTGTTCTAACTTCAACTTTATACCAAACAATTATTACTACACAATTAATTCTACCAAAATTAGGGAAGCTAATAGCTGACAGTACCAAGATAAAAAAAATGGTTTGGAATTATTTGGCTTAACAGAGTATCAGAAACAAACAAGTTAAATTTTTACCCTTCTGTGGTATTTTTAATACTACACTTGTATTATTTATCTAAATGAATTGAATCTACTTGGGTTGGTTAAACATTTTCATAATCTTTCCAGAACAATTGGTTTTGATTTATTTGGATGTCTAGATCTCGAGTTATTGAATTTCTAAAATGGGTCCAATACTGATTTTCTAGAGAGAAATGAATTAGAAAATCCTTCTTCTCTGGATAATGTTGAGAACTATGACAGGTGGGGTCCACCCGTCATAGACTCAGTGTACGCAGGAAAATGATTAAAATGCTGACGGGTGGGGCCAGCCCGTTAGTGCCTAATCTAAATGAACGGGTACGTGGCCGTAGATCGAGGATCTAACGGCTCACGTTGAAAGGCGACGACGGCGACCATTTCAAGGCGGCACCGCCGTGCCGGCGATACGGTGGTGCACGGATCCCTCACCTAGGGGCTCTGGAGGACGCGGCGATGATGCAAGAGGGTCGTGGAGGCTCGAGGAAGCACGTGGGAGGAGTGGCACTTCCTGGGGAGGGCTGGTTCGTCGGCGGCGTGGTGGCAGCACTTCCACGAGCGCGGCAGCAACTCCGGCGAGGCTCCGGGGACGCGTTTGTGCACGAAAAAGAGGGCAAAAGGCTTGGGTGAGTGCGGGGAACATGGGGAAGAGAGTACGGGCTAGAGGGGAGAGAACGGGAGGCCAGCACGGCGTGGCCGTGGTCGTCGTCTACCTCGGGTGCGGCAGCGCGTGGCCGTGCTACCGCAGCAGAGCTTCGCTGCTACGGTGTACCCGCTCTCCTAGCTGTGCACAGAGGGAGTGGAGCGAGTGGGAGAGATAGGGGTGGAGTGTGGAGAGTGCATGGTACGGGCTGGGTATTTATCGGCTAGGGTGCTGGAGTGCGGAGATGCTAGCTTGGCTGCGTGGAGGCGAGCCGAGCGTGCTCGAATTGTGGGACGTGGCTGGGAGCGTTTGGGAGCAGAGAAGCTAGGCGGAGTGAGGAAGGGAGAGGGGGGGCATGAGCTAGGCGAGTGGGGTCCCTTCTGGGCTGGCTACGGCGCTCGGAGGGAGCAGAGAAGCTAGGCGGAGTGAGGAAGAGAGAGGGGGGGGGGCATGAGCTAGGCGAGCGCGGCGTCGACACCTCGACGGCACAGTGCCGACCATGGCGCGTGCGCACGGTACCTGTCCCCTAGCTTCCTCCTCCTCGTTCCCGACGTCTTCTTCTCAATTTCTTGTGCGCAGAGAGATCAGTGAGGTGAGAGGGAGAGAGTGCAAGCATCAATTCGACAAACCAACCTCGAATTCGATCAAATCGATCTCGGATTTGGTCGAATTGGGATGAACACAGTTCATGCCCACAAGGTGTTCGATGGAATGGTTGGGTCAAACTTCAATTTGAATTTTTGAAATCTATTTTCATAATTTGCTTCCTTTCTGTTTAACAACATTTTTAGTGAGGTTCAATTATTTATTTGACATGTGCAACATGGCACATTTTGTAATTTGAAATTATAAAGAAAGGTTTGGAATTTTAAATTTAGATTTTTGGAAAATATATTTGGAGAGAGAAAAGTGTAGGAATAAAAATTGAGAGTGATTAAATATCACTCCACTGAATTTTATTTTGAAGGAAAACAATTTCTCACTTGGAGAATTTTGTGTGACACTTGTCACATTATTTTTCTTGCTTTGCTTTTATTTTATTTCTCTCCTTTTCTTCATGTGTTCATTAAAGCAAGCAACACACAAGCAACAAGAATAATTATCACAAGCAACAACATGCAAACAACACATATAAATTAACAAAAGTTTTTGTTGGCCCACATTTTTTGAATAATAATATTGATTTTCATTTTGGGATGTTACAGTACATTAGGTGACGGCCTAGGTATATCATCAGCCTATTTGCATGAGGAGTAGGAGTAGCAACATTCTATTTTGCGCTAGCTATATTAGGTGATCCATCAGCACCAAACTGCCGAGAGATTTCGCCAAATGATTTTTCAACATCTGTAGCATCGCAATCATCAACTTCCGTCCACCCCTGGACAAGTGTGGCAAGAAGACGAGTCATTCCAGCAGAAAACACTCCCACCAATCTAGCAACTTTCTCTTTACGCCGCATTTTTATTATAAAAAATTTAACACTGTCAGAAAAATGTAAAAGAATCTCACACCAGCAAAAATTAATCAAAAGAAAAATCTTAATACTCACAGGCAACGGACAATTGCGAGCACAGTTGGTATCGATGAAACCTTGGAAACCATCAGTGCCACCAAAAAAACAATGATCTATTGCAAGATGTTGCTTAAGCTGAGAAAGAAATGAACAAACACAAGAATAAATAACTAAGAGAAATACATGAAGACTTGATAAGAAGACAATAATAACATAACAAATGCCATTCTCAGTAAGCCAATACCAACATCAACAAAAATAGTGCAAAGCAAAGAAAATGTACTAACCTCCAAATTGCCAAATCCAGTACCATCCCTTTTCATATCAGCATCTAACACAGCCTCTACATTTGCTTTTGACCAAATATTGACTAGGAAAGTTCCCTCGGGCAATTCAATGTTTAGACCACTCACATCTAACGAGTCAACGTAAAGAAGCTGCATACGCATAAAAAACATTAATAAACAAAGAGGTATGACTTGAGTATATTATGTCCACAAAAGCTACAGAGAGTACCATCATGTGTAAAAGACACGCTGCAGATAATTTTCCCACAAACAATTCATCGTGCAGCCTGTCACAAACAAACTGACACAAGTTCATGTTGTTGACATCATCAACTTTGTCCTGTAAAAAGGACACAAAAAAGAATATAGTAAATACAAAGCAATAAAGATAGTAAGAGAACCAACTAAACTCTCACCTAATAGAGTGAACTAAAATGGGCCATATAAAAAAAGGGGACTAAAATGATAAAAAGTGAGACAAAATAACACTATTACCATGATCGGGTAACATCTGCTGCTGACTTTGTTGAGAGATGTCGGAGCTAGCACAGTTGAAATCAAATACATGATATATATCTGCTTGAATTCTTTTTCTGCTGTGGTCATATTGTTGAGAATGGTAAAAACTTTCGTAGTCTCAGGAGTATTCGCACAACCAGGAAAAAGAACAGGACGTAGACGAGCCTCGACCTCTCTATCCAACGCGTATTTGACATGAACATCCCCGCGTGGAAGCCCCATTGAATGGTACACTGATGAAGCAGTAAGAGGGATCCTACCGGGGCCAGGGATAACAAATGGTCTTGAGAATCTATTGTACTTTGGAGCCAACCAATTGATCAGCGGATTGTGCAGAGTTGAACACTTGATGTCGAGCATGCTACCCAAGTCCATATCCTTGACAGCATCCTTCTGATCAGAGCTGAGCCTCAGACTAGCAACACAAGCTGGAGAAGCTCTAGTCCTAATACGATCCTTTGCTTTGCACTACCAAAAATCCGGCGATCCACCACGTTTTTTCTGCGACGTTATGATAACGTCGAGTGTTTTCGTCACGGCGGGCTAAAAAGTTGATAATGCTCTCGACGTTTTGGTTTTCCCAGTAATGGGCCGGTTGGGCGCGACGGTTCGTGTATTTTACGTCGTGGATTTTCGTCCTCGGCCCATTTGGCCAGCTTGAGCCCAGTTTCCTTCGACGAAACTGTCTTTATCACTTAGAACGTCGTGATTTTCGTCTCACTGCCACATTCTGTGCAGATTTTCATCACGTAGAACGTCGCAGATTTTACGTAAAACATCAGTTCAACATGAGCATGCACACATCGCATGCCCATCAGTTAAATTCACACGAATAGAAGCGCGGCCAGGTTGTCCCGATTGACGTCGTATAGGGCATGCAAATGCACAGATATATATAGAGAGGTGTATAGCAATATTAAACCTATAACACAAATCACAGGCACACACACACATATATATACGATAAATTCAAAGGCAATACAGATAGAGAGTAGCAACTAAACGTAGGTTTTTAAAATATGGCAAGGTTCGAACTGATATTACACATACCATCCCCTCCAGTTCAATGATTCTGCAAAGGGATCTGAGAAGTCATGTATGAGATTAACATTACTCATTAAGTCTATAACTATATCTTCAAAATGAATTTCAGCTTCTGCAGAAGCTTTGTGCCTTAGCTTTAGCTGTTTCCGAATTCTTGTTAACCATCCATCACCTTTGTCTTCATTGACGCCGAGTCTCATTAGCTTGAGTGCCCTTGCGTTCAGAACAAAGAACTTGGCGAACTTAACCTCAGGTCCGGTTCCTTCGTAGTCGTTCAAAGTAATTTCTTGAGATGGCGATCAAGGCATTCGATGGGATTGTTCATGTCATACTGCAGCGCATTTTTAACTTTCGGGCCTTTTGTTGTCTGCGAAAGAAGAAAACATAAGTATATATAGTGCCTACATCGATCGAAAGAAGATGCAGGTGAGTACGTGGGAAACTGTACTACTAATTATTTATCAATCACATGAATTTTTCGACTATGTTACTACTGTTCCTAACTGAAAAGATAGCTCACCTCGATGTATAGCTTCTCCGTGCACGGAAAGCATCTAAGGAAGCCTACAACTTCTTCCAGATTGGGGCCGGTAGATCTTAGTGCCAAGATCTTCACTGTGCGCAGAGGCAAGGTCGAGCTTTCGTGAATCACTTTATGCACAACACCAAACATGGATCAAGAAAATAAGTAAAAATACGGTAGTGGCAAGTTGGGAGAATATCAAGAACACCGAACATACATCAAGAGGACTATTTACCTTAAGGGTTATGGATCCAATAACAAGTTCGGAGCAGAAACCACCACCAGAGTAGCCCAGCAATGTCAATTTCGGAGCGTTAATGACCCGGATTGATGTTCGACATATTGGACAAAATACACTCAACCTCTCAAGTAAAGGGGCATTCTCAATCACCAGACCGCTAAGGGAAAAATGATCTGCAATTTGACCAGCAGACGACCGCAATCGTTCGCAGAGTCATCGAGACGATATGGATGTTACCGTCGAACCCGTGCACCCCTTCGAGCTGTAGTGCCTCGAGCACAGTACAGCCGTCGAGCAGCCGCTCGATGGCCTCCTTACAGTGGCGACGTCATAGAGGACGAGCCGCTTGAGATGAGGGAGAAGAAGCACCGTCGCGGCATCAAACAGGGGAATAATGCATTGAGCAAACCTGGCGCGTATCAGGGTGGGCAATAGTCGGTTCATAGATTGCGGCAGAGAGAACATCTGTAGCCCACCTTCGACCATGAGCTCCTCGAGGCCATGTAGGGCGGGGATTGGAACCATTGGTCGACCTTGCCAGCGGCCATGTAGTTGGAATGGAAACCTCAGATGGCAAGGCGTTTGACTGGTCCAGGGTGCGCGGCGAGGATGTTGGAGACTGCGGTGAGTCGTTCGTGATCCATGTGGCAGATCCCATCGTCGACGGTGAGGTCGAGGGGGACGGACCGCCAGAGGAAGCGCCACCGCTTGGAGAGGACGGTGGTCTGCATGCCAGATTTGGTGGGGAGGAAGCCGATGATGATGCGCAACATCTCATCGGGAAGGAGGTTGAAGAAGTCGAGGCCTGCCTCGACCCGAATCCGCTTGTTCGCTGCCACGTCCTCCATCTCAGCCGGCGGTGAGACAGGGAACCAGCTCGGCAATGGGGTTTTTTGGCTGTGCTGCAGTCGGTTTTTTGGGCGTGCATCAATGGCATTTTGTGGGCGTTGGATCGGATGATGATGAAGGGATCTAGGCTCGCCTCGTCCTCCATTGCAGCCGGCGGAGAGAGAGGAAAAACAAGGAGCTTCCTCGGCGGTGGGGTTTTCTGGGTGTGGGACAGGTGTTTGGAGCGGGATAGGCGAGTGAGGCGGTGGCACTGGCTGGGCGTGAAGGGTGGAGCTAGCACTAATTCAGTAATTTGTAAAAAGAATATACCACGTCCGAATACTCGACGTGAGGGTAGCCAACGGAAGTCGAAACCATCGTGAATGTACCGGCACTATATATATCAAACATTACAAACTAAATTAATAGCATAATAAAGGAGCATCACGATAAACATAATTATTAGACACCTAAATTAAATAATACTACTCTCATAAACATTTCGTCAAAATCGCGAGGGCAACGAGCACGGGGTGGCGTTGGGTGGGGAGAGCTCGTCATACCTTCGGGAGGCCCGCGACGTTGCGCATTCAGGGAGGCCGACGACGGGGAGGGGGCGCGCTCGGGAGGGCTGCGGTGCGCCGGTGCGCGCTAACGGATGCTGGTGGCGGGGAGTGGGGCGTGAGCTCGGGGAGGACGCTGGGGTGAATGCGGCGGCGTGGATGCGGCGCGTGCTCTTGGAGGCCGGCGGCGAGGTTGGTGGGGAGGGGATGCTCGGGAGGAAGGCGGGCGGTCAAACGATGTTTGGATTAATGTTCATCTAACCTACCTACCCAACGGCGGATCCAACGCTTGCCTTGGGGGTGCACTACAACACACCCCGTGAAGATTTTTTCTTTGTAAAATATTATTTTCCACCACATATATATGCACCGCCGAAAATACTTTTTAGGTACTATGACACCCTCTAGGCACCCCTGGTTCCAAATGTCGTAGCTCCACCACTGGTCCAACCCCTATCGAGACCGGTCACGGTTGACTACTTGGTGAATTTCCTAGGGTTTCGATGAAAATGGCTACGGTGTGTCGGATATATGCACAAGGTGTGTTGGTACATTGGAAACGACGACATCAAAATCTTAACATACGACACTTCTCATGTGCGAAGGTTCTGCACTTACACAAGAGATCTCCATACACAACTAAACACCCATTTCAGGTGCACTGGATGGAGTCACATATGTGATAACATTGGCTCAAATTAAATGTTCATATGACCTACCCTAACAACGAAGGATAAAAGTACATTGTCTATATACCTCCTCCCAAGGTCGGACAAAGGGGGAGATGACGATATGTTGACCACATGTGTGTGTGTACGTATAAGACTGGGTGTTGGTAGGTGGTGTTATCCAAGATCCAATTCATATAGGGTCTAATCCACTTCACGAACAAAACTTACCCGCGAGTGAAGTTTTTGTCCCTCGTAGGGCAAAGCCCCCACTTCGGGTGTACCGGATGGAGTCATGTGATAACATAGGCTCAAAGCAGTTTTTAAACGTTCATAAGTGTGTTGGTACATTGAAAAACCCAATATAAAATCCTAGGTGTGGACCGCTTCACATACGACACTTATCCCGTACGAAGGTTCTGCACTTAATAGTTAATACACAACTTAACTCCCACACTTCCATCTATATATGTAGTGTCATTTCGATCTCTTTTACAAGCAAGTTTTGGTCTGATAATGTCCAAATGGAGTAGATAAAAACTCATGCAACACATATTCCATCCATACAGTGTTAGGGTTTTGGTGAAGATTTATATTGAATTAATCTTCATATTATTACATTTTTTCGTGAAAGTACCCGTACATAAAACTTGGCAAGAGGAAGAGATTCGATGTTTCAGATTCGCGTTGCGCGCCAGAAGAGCAGCATTTCCTGCCTAATCATCGACCAAATTTATACCCAAAGTTATTGACTCCTCCGGACTCTTCGTTCTTGCCTTATCCCCTCCTAGCTCCATGTCATCCGCATCCGGAGCGGTGGAGGTTCTCCTTCCGCGAGCGACGACGGGGAGAAGCTCCGCCTCCGCCACTCGGATGTGGGCCGCCGGCGCAGCCGCCGCCGCTTAACGAACTGGAACGGCTTGCGCACCCCCAGGCCCAATTCCCCTGCCCCACCGCCGCGACGCCACGGTGGAGATGCTGGGTCCTCGCGCGCCGCCGCGCCTGCCCCACCGCCACCGCTGCCGGCATCCTCTGCCGAGTCCTGCGACGATGAGTCTTACTCAAGCATTGATTCAGTCTCCACCGACGACGGTGACGAGCTCATCAAGATCGTCGACCCCGATGAGCTAGAAGCGCGCGTTCTGGCGAAGTCGTGCGCTCGCAGTGCCGAGCGGAGAAGCGTCGTCGTGTGGATGCCGAGTATGAGAGGTGATGAACGAGGTGCGTCTGAGCAGGATCTCCGGCAGGACGCCGAGCACACCGCTCACGTGCGGGAGTGGGAGGAGGTGTGGCACCGCCAGCGCCTCAACCGGGCCTTCGCCTTCTCCGATAGCGAGTAGTGGCGCCGCCGCGGCAGATGACCCGGTGGCCGTTTTTTGTTGTTGTTGTTGAAATTAGTGTTGGATGCGGCGGCGACGATGAGGCGCGCTCGGGAGGGCACGCGCTCAATCGATGTTGTGTCAAATTAAAGCTAGCTTTTACCCATTTTCAAAAGATTGAAGCTTGAATCTTAACTACCATATATATATTTTATGTTGTGTCAAATGCCCTAATTTTTTTAAAAGATTTATGCTGTGATAAACCTGGGCTCAAATTAAGTCGTTGGTTTTAAATGTTCATCTGACCTAATTACCCTAACACAACCAAGGAGAAAAGCATGTGTGCATTCGGGTGTTTTGACTAAACGCCAGTATCCCACCAAATACTAAGTGTATTCCTAATATATGCATAAAAGAGTGTGTTGGTAATTGGAAAACCAACATCATAATCCTAGGTATGCATTGGCCAGCTTCAGAAACCACAGTTATCTCGTACGAAGTGGAGCAATTGTAAATTCACAAGTAAACTCCCACTTTGATAAACCTGGCTCAAATTAATTAAGTCGTTGGTTTTAAATGTTCATCTGACCTAATTACCCTAAACAACCAAGGAGAAAATCATGTGTGCATTCGGGTGTTTCGACTAAACGCCAGAATCCCCCAAATCCTAAGTGTATTCCTAATATATGCATAAAAGAGTGTGTTGGTAATTGGAAAACCAACATCAGAATCCTAGGTATGCATGGCCAGCTTCAGAAACCACAGTTATCTCGTACGAAGGTGGAGCAATTGTAAATTCACACAAGTAAACTCCCACTTTGATAAACCTGGGCTCAAATTAATTAAGTCGTTGGTTTTAAATGTTCATCTGACCTAATTACCCTAACACAACCAAGGAGAAAAGCATGTGTGCATTCGGGTGTTTCGACTAAACGCCAGAATCCCACAAATCCTAAGTGTATTCCTAATATATGCATAAAAGAGTGTGTTGGTAATTGGAAAACCAACATCAGAATCCTAGGTATGCATGGCCAGCTTCAGAAACCACAGTTATCTCGTACGAAGGTGGATCAATTGTAAATTCACACAAGTAAACTCCCACTTTGATAAACCTGGGCTCAAATTAATTAAGTCATTGGTTTTAAATGTTCATCTGACCTAATTACCCTAACACAACCAAGGAGAAAATCATGTGTGCATTCGGGTGTTTCGACTAAACGCCAGAATCCCACCAAATCCTAAGTGTATTCCTAATATATGCATAAAAGAGTGTGTTGGTAATTGGAAAACAACATCAGAATCCTAGGTATGCATGGCCAGCTTCAGAAACCACAGTTATCTCGTACGAAGGTGGAGCAATTATAAATTCACACAAGTAAACTCCCACTTTGATAAACCTGGGCTCAAATTAATTAAGTCGTTGGTTTTAATGTTCATCTGACCTAATTACCCTAACATGACCAAGGAGAAAATCATGTGTGCATTCGGGTGTTTCGACTAAACGCCAGAATCCCACCAAATCCTAAGTGTATTCCTAATATATGCATAAAAGAGTGTGTTGGTAATTGGAAAACCAACATCAGAATCCTAGGTATGCATGGCCAGCTTCAGAAACCACAGTTATCTCGTACGAAGGTGGAGCAATTGTAAATTCACACAAGTAAACTCCCACTTTGATAAACCTGGGCTCAAATTAATTAAGTCGTTGGTTTTAAATGTTCATCTGACCTAATTACCCTAACACAACCAAGGAGAAAATCATGTGTGCATTCGGGTGTTTCGACTAAACGCCAAAATCCCACCAAATCCTAAGTGTATTCCTAATATATGCATAAAAGAGTGTGTTGGTAATTGGAAAAACCAACATCAGAATCCTAGGTATGCATGGCCAGCTTCAGAAACCACAGTTATCTCGTACGAAGGTGGAGCAATTGTAAATTCACACAAGTAAACTCCCACTTTGATAAACCTGGGCTCAAATTAATTAAGTCGTTGGTTTTAAATGTTCATCTGACCTAATTACCATAACACAACCAAGGAGAAAATCATGTGTGCATTCGGGTGTTTCGACTAAACGCCAGAATCCCACCAAATCCTAAGTGTATTCCTAATATATGCATAAAAGAGTGTGTTGGTAATTGAAAAACCAACATCAGAATCCTAGGTATGCATGGCCAGCTTCAGAAACCACACTTAGAGTTTTCGACAAAAATGGCGCTACGGTGCGTTGGAATCCCACCTATAATCCTACCCTAACACATGGCTCCATCATGCATCCGACGGTCAGCAATGTTTCCCGCACAACCACCAAATTTCGCGCCGCCCCCCAAATTATCCACCAAAATTTGCCGCCTTCAGCGCGCGCGCACAAAATTTCGAACTTGTCGCTGCCTATACCCCCTTCGCCAAATTTCCCCATCTCCCGTATCGACATATCCCTTTCTTCCTATCCTCGTCCAAAATCTCCACTCCCCCCCCCCCAAACCCTAGCACGCGCCGTCCCGGTCGTCCACCTCGCCGTGTACCTCGCCTTACCAGCTCGCCGCCAAGATCTGCCACCTCGTCGTCCAACTCGCCGCCAAGATCTTTGCCGCCAAGACCTGCCACCTCGCCGTCCAGGTTGCCGCCAAGATCTGCCACCTCGTCGTCCAGCTCGCCGCAAGATCTGCGCCACCAAGATCTGCGACCTCGCCGTCCAGGTAGCCGCCAAGATCTTCTCCTCGCCGTCCAGGTCGCCGTCAAGATCTGCCACCTCGCTTCCAGGATCTGCCACCTCGCTGTCAAGATCTGCCACATCGTCGTCCAGCTCATAGCTTCGTTGTCAATGTCTCCCACTTTGAGGCCACGAGTAAAGGTTCCCGCCCTGGAAAGCAGTAAGAAAAATGCCCTAAATCCCGAATGCAATTTTGATACAATTATTTCCGTCTGTTT
This sequence comes from Poa pratensis, assembly GCA_947311845.1. NCBI lineage: Eukaryota > Viridiplantae > Streptophyta > Magnoliopsida > Poales > Poaceae > Poa > Poa pratensis. Next base: position 96,439,409 of record CAMZMU010000052.1, read on the forward strand.
GATGCTTGTATTAGTCTCTCATAGCTTCTGTCGGAGCTGCCGCTATTCCAAACTTTGATATTAGATTACTCATATATGCCTGTTGCATCATCAGTACTACAGAACAATCAAAACCAGTCCTATATTTTATAACAGCAAATACACCCCATGGAAGAATCCCTAAAGTGAGTAGCCTAATTTGTAGCTGTAATAGGTTCGTAGTTAATTTTGAGCTAGATCTTTATTCATGTTAGAACCACAATGAGTTCATATGGTTAATTTTTGCTTATTTTCCAGCTTGTATTAGTCTTAGGAGCAGTTTTCATTATTAGGTCCACAAATTAGATTACTCGTATCTCTTGTTTAATTCATCAGAACTACAGAACAATCGATACCAGTCCTATATTTAATAACATGAAATACACTATATAGAAGTAACCTGGAAGTGAGTAGCTTATTTTGTAGCTGTAATAGGTTCTTACCAAGTGTTATGTTTGTACCTAACTCTGAGATCATTATTCATGGTAGATCCACCAACAAAACCTGCTGCAGTTCCCAATCGCAAGCGCGTCAGTGCAGAAATAGTTGACATCACAACACCTGAGACTCCGGTCTTAAAGAAGAATATCAAATCGACTCCGCCAGCAGTCCCTGCATCCGCATCGCCACAAGTAACGAGGGCTGCAGCCCAACGGAAGCTATCAGCCCAAGCAAAGAAGGTAGATGCTGAACTCAAGCGACCAGTGGTCCAAGCCGAGGAGGCAACTCCCCATCACCAGCAGGAAGCTGTCCAAGCCGAGGAGGCAACTCCTGAACGCCAGCGGGAAGCTGCCCAAGGCGAGCAGGTAGCTCCCCAACGCCAGCAGGAAGCTGCCCAAGGCGAGCAGGCAGTCCCTGCATCCGCATCGCCACGAGTAACGAGGGCTGCAGCCCAACGGAAGCTATCAGCCCAAGCAAAGAAGGTAGATGCTGAACTCAAGCGACCAGTGGTCCAAGCCGAGGAGGCAACTCCCCATCGCCAGCAGGAAGCTGTCCAAGCCGAGGAGGCAACTCCTGAACGCCAGCAGGAAGCTGCCCAAGGCGAGCAGGTAGCTCCCCAACGCCAGCAGGAAGCTGCCCAAGGCGAGCAGGCAGTCCCTGCATCCGCATCGCCATGAGTAACGAGGGCTGCAGCCCAACGGAAGCTATCAGCCCAAGCAAAGAAGGTAGATGCTGAACTCAAGCGACCAGTGGTCCAAGCCGAGGAGGCAACTCCCCATCGCCAGCAGGAAGCTGTCCAAGCCAAGGAGGCAACTCCTGAACGCCAGCAGGAAGCTGCCCAAGGCGAGCAGGTAGCTCCCCAACGCCAGCAGGAAGCTGCCCAAGGCGAGCAGGCAGTTTGCCGTGGCCACCTGGACAGGAAGGACAGGAGGATCAGAATTGTTATTCCTCCCGGAAAGACAAGGCCAGTGCAGCCAAGGATTGCTTCCATGTTTGCTACTGCGTGTTCTTTAGCTGTGAAGGAAACTGTCCCTATCTTATCCCACTGGAAAGAGTACAAGGGCAGACGTGACATATTTCAGGGGTACTTCGAACATGTCTGTGTAAGTTTTGGAACCCAACTTTCGAGTTCATTCCATTGCTGTTCATAAAACTAAATAATGCTCTTTCTTTTGTTTCAGGGAAGATTTGTTTTGAACCTTGAAGACCCCTGGATCCGTGGATCTCTTCTAATGAATCTAAAGAGCTGTGTAAGACGAAGACGCCATTTCCTGAAGAGAACATATTTTGACAATTGTAATGACAAGGCTAGGCTTGCACGAACACCTCCTTATGTAGTGAATCCTTTTACTCAAGCAGTTTGGTTCAAGTTAGTCGATAAATGGACCACAACCCAGAATCAGGTCCTGTCTTTGTTCACTCAACCTTGCCACTGTTTCAATTTTATCATCTGGACTGTCGCTAATCTGTTCATACCCTTTGTTTGTGTAGGTGACTTGTCAGAAAGCCAGGCAGAGCAGAATGGCTGTCCGGTTCCCTGGTGCCACAGGTTCTCGTAGCTACGAGGTTATCTACAACGATATCGAAGCCAAAGCCAATGCCTTTCAATTGTTCAAAGATACTCACTTCAGCTCAGGAAACATGGATTCACTTCGCCTATGAAAACAACAATTGTAAGTCCCTCAAAATTCTGTACATCTATGGAATCAACAAATTATCTGAATAGATTCTTCTAGGTAGCTTCTGAGGTATACCTTTGTGAATTCTGATAGTTCATGTACATGCATATATGCTTCTTCATATATCATTGTGATCTCCTATCTGATAGTTCATGTACATGCATGCTTAATTCTGATAGTTCCATGTACAAGCATGCTTAATTCTGATAGTTCATGTACAAGCATGCTTGCTTCATTGTCATCTGCTTCTTCACATATCATTGTGATCTACTATCTGCATCTATGTTTGTACAGGCAGATCCCTTGTCATTACAGCATGGTTTCCAATCTAAGTTCTGTACAAGCAGATCCCTTGTCATATCAATGTACCCTGTACTCTACTTCAGCTGCTATTTCATCTTCTGCTTTCACATGCTTTATAGGCTGAAATGGAAAGGGAGATGCAACCATCTGCTGCAGCCGATGGCACTGTCAAGGCGCCTCTTTCTGCTGTTGAAGCTGTTGCTGCTGTGCTGGGTCGGGGTAATCGAAATTCTAGTTTCCTGAAAAACATAGGTGTGATTCCAAGCCATACGAACGCGCCAATGATTCAGCTTCAGCTTCTGTTTGATGCTGAGAAAAAAAGGAGGCTAGAACTGGAGTCTCTGCTTGATGAGCGCAATAAGGCCAAGGAACATGCTGACGCAGAAGCAATCATGTGTGTACAACATCTGAAGTCTATAATCAAGGAACAAGAAGAAACCAGGAAAATTCAAGCATCGTGCAATGACATTATGAAGCAGATGATAGCTGAACTCTCTACTAAGTGAAAACATCTGCAAACTCGTGCCATTTTGGTAAGTCTTCGTGAGGCTTTTTGATGCCCTTCCTGAGTCTCAAACTGTACGTTGCTGGTGGCCTTTGAAAGGCAGAACACTCTATGTTGCCACTGCTGGGCAACCACTTGTTGCCTCGTGAACTGTAGAACATGGCCTTTGTGGCTTTTGGTGAGCAAGGCTGTGAGCCCTTGTTCAGAATGTATGTATTTGTCGCATGTGTGTTTGCTTTGATGTGAAAACTATTTAAAATTCGTCTCGATCGCCAAATGGCCATTCAAACAACAATCGAACGGAAACGTCGGGGATACGGTGACGTCCTGAATTTCGCGCGACGAAATTTCTTTGTCATGGTTAGAAAACACGTGGACCCATATGATTGGGCCACGTGGAAAATCAAATTCAATTACCCCGCGATGGATATGCAAACGTCGTGTTCATCCCTGACGTCATCACCTACGTCAACATCGATACCGCGATGAAAAAAAAAAGGTCACAAAATTCCTCCACGTGGCACATTTGTGGGTAGAACACGTGTCGCCTTTCTACCTCGCGGACATGACGTCATTGTATAAGGCGACGTTTCGTTTTCGTCGAGTATGCCATGACGTCAGCAAACGGCGGTAACGGCCGTCTGCCACGTGTCACAGACCGCGACGTGAAAAAAACGTCGTGGCTTGCTGGGCCTTGTAACGGGCCGGCCCAGTTGGTAGCGTCAGTTGATGAAACGTCGAGGATCCCTTACGATGTTCGGAGGTGCACGGAACCGTCGTAGAATCGTCTATGACTAGAGGTCCCTGACTTTTTCATAACGTTGTGTGAATCGTCGAGGATTGCACATCCCGACGTTTTGGAGCATGATCACCACGTTATAGGATCGTCCCGGATGGCCGATTTTTTTTGTAGTGTTGGCAAGGCCGCCCTCTCCTTTAGGAACATTGCGCTTACTTTTGCCAGCCATTATGACACAAAAATCTACATAAACATTAAAAACAGAACAAAAAGATTGTGAGAACGAATTGACAAAAAAAGCAGTTAAGTGATCATTAATTCTTATTTCTAACCACTCAACAAATTATTGCTTACTGATATGACACAAGAATTATGTATGAACAACCATTCAAGGCAGGACTAGCTACCAATTCAGAAATAGTGTTTTGAATAATACTGAGTAGACCAAATGATGCTAAAAGCACACAGAAAATTAACACCCCTCGGACATTAAGCAATATATATATACTAAAACATAAACAAATGCAAGCATGGGATGTTGAATCAAACTCAAAATGACTAACTAGTCACGAATTACAGGAATAATAAACTCTACCAATAGTCCTGCCTGAAGAGTTCAGCACAGTTTCAACAGGACATATCATAAATCACACCATTATGAACTACAAAAAACTACAACGCCACCGGACATAAACCCTAAAGTTGTGATCATTCAGCGCACATTTTTTAGTAGTTGAAATGCGCCTACAAAGGGGAAAACCCCAAATATGAAAAAACAGTAACTATATGGCATCAACAAGTTCACGATTCGCACGAAATGGTACAAAATTTCGAGCATAAGCAACCTGACCAGACGCGCTGAGTAAGCTCTCAACCAATAACGCCGGCGGTTGGTCGCCGGTGCGCACTTCCAGATCTGGACGAAGAAACAGAGGGCAAATGGAAAAGTGAATAGAGTTTCCTGCGGGATGCAGACCGAGGCGGTGAAGGCACAAATCTCCACGGGAAGAAGTATGAGACAGTGGTGGAAGCCATGGCTAGGGCTAGGATGTCGACCGCTAAGACGGGAAAAGGGAGCTTACCACCGGAGAAACTAGCGCGGGGATGGGGGGCACGGATGAGGATGCGGAGATGCGGATGGACACACGGTGACTCCGATTCACCGGAGTTCGAATCCGGAAGGGGGTAGCCTAGAAGACGGCGGCGGACGCCATGGACACGGGTCTCCGAGCGTCGATTTGGATTTTGAATCGCGAGGAAAGGGAATAGAAGGAGGCGGGGTTTTGCCAGAAAAGGAAAGTGGTACGCTATCCGAAAAAGGAAAGTGAATAGGTGGGGACGACGCGCGACGCGGCCCCGCGTGATAGAAAACGAGCGAGCGCTCGCGCGCTCAAAAGGGAGCCGTTTCGCCTTGTAGTTGTATTCCCTCTGCTTATATCAATGTAAACCAACCAAGGTTGGTCGTTTCAAAAAAGTCCCAATAAAAGAGCAAGGGAAGCATGCCAGATTGCCAGAACACGACTTCACCGATTCTTCAGGAATCATTTTTCTCGAACAAGAACGCATAAACATTTCAGTAACAATAAAGAACACTAGCCGGATAAATTGTGAAAGAGTTTAAAGGCATCAAGCAGTCTGACTTCTGAGATTTTTTCTCACCAGCACGGCAGATAGTCTACACACAATAATAACAGCAAAAACAAAGGTAAACATCCAGCAGTATCCACGGCAACTACCTAAAATATATGAAGAAATCTTTCACACAACAGCTCATCAGGCAACTGCGTGTGTATGTCCAGGCAACTGCACATAACAGAGTTTCCTATCCTGGAAACAACAGCTTCAATTAAGGGGGTTCGACGTGGAAAGGCCATCCAGAGCGCGTGGACATATCATCACAAATCCTGCAGAAGTTCGGTGGCCATGCTCGGGTCATCACTATGTTTGCAATAAGGCATTTTAATAGCAATTCTCAGGTCATCTCTGTGTTCAAAATGTTTATGCATTTTCATCGATGCACTGACTTACATTAAAAGGACGGGGCTCTAGAGGTGGTGCGTGATTGAGCATCTTCAATGGCTTCCACATCTTCTAGCTTCTCTGGCTTCAGGCAAGGAGGGATGTACGCAGCGTAGATGGCAGCCACGTTAGGTGTCTCTTTGATCTCCTGTCTTGCCACCTCAAGAGGGGTTTTGGCAAACGCAGGATAGAAGCGGGTATGGCAAGTGTAGGCGAACATTAAGCTTATTGGAAGGAGTGGAACAAGAATAGGAGAATAGACGAACACTTTCAGTAAGATGACACCAATCATGGTGGCCTGATAAATCATTAAGCCGCAATGATCCTCGTGTGCATGTGTGGCCAAAATCGCCCATTGCTCTCATAACTAGGAACATAAACTCTCAAAACCTGCATTTTGACATAAGAATGTAAGGTAAGTCTATTACCAAATCAATCAGACATCTGTGTTCTTCAATATGTAGTAATGGAGAAGAATCCCAGAACCATCTATGGGTTAGTCCCACTATGCTGAACTTACATTGAAGTAAGTAATATCTTGCGTACCTGGTTTTTTGCTATAAGCCATCCAAGAGCAAAGTAAACAACACCAAATGGGATAATCAAAGGTGTAATGACGGAGTAGCAGAGCACAATTGTCACAATCAGCATGTCATTTGGAACCCTGGTGTTATACCCTAAGTCTCCTGGACTCCATGCGGCTCTCACTTCATCCTCAGTCTTGCATAGATACTTCTTTTTCAGGTGGAAAATGATGAGCGGGACCAAGCGAGAGAGCTCAAGCCCATAACCAACAAAGAATCTGTCAACAAAAAGAGCAATCAAACAGTTATATTCTGTAGTTGTACTGAAATTCAGGCATATTAAATTTGGATAAATGGACACAAAAGAGATTACTTCAGAGCAACGAAGGTGAGGAAGAAAGTTGCACTTCCAGGAAGGCTATTGCCTAGCATCGTAATAATCCCAGGAGGGTTATCAATAATGGTTTTCAAGGCCTTGAACAATGAGGAGCTAATTGTGAAGCCAATGAAGACATTGAAGACAATGAAGTAGAAATATTTTCCTGACGCTGCCCTGACTACATGGCTCTGTGAAGGGATCCCCTCTGACTTTGAGAGAAACACAAGGAGAGTAGGCAGCAAAGCAAGAAAAACAATAAGTGCGAGCTGCGGCAGGTAAGCTTGTAAGATTGTCGTAACTACCGGTTGATCAATAACCGCCTTCAGAAACGACAGCTTCTCCCTCAAATTTTCCAGCGTCGTAACAGCAGAGACAGACGTAATAGGAATATAGTAGAAAAACACTGTGAGGAAGACAATGAAATAGACCAGAATCTGTCTTATTTGCCTTTCATACATTTTCCTTGAAAGATTGGGCCATATTATCTCACGTGGTTCAGGAGCTTCTGTAACTGTCCATTTACCAAACAGTTTAGCATGGACAGTTTGAGATGCAGAGGCTGCAGCAGCTCTGCTGTTGAAGACAACAATGGCAGCCAGTTGTTGTTTCTCACTGAGGGTGTTCTTTTGCTCGTCCTCCAGCTTGGGCAGCAATTCCTTGATCTTCTCAGTACAATATTCAATCGTGTCAACCTTTTTACCAATAAGGCCAAGGAATCCAGTCCTATGAGTAGCCTTGGTGCCCTCAGGTTTGTTTGCTGTTTTCGACTCTGCATGGACAGCTTCAGCATGAGTAATTTTCTGTTTGTGACCTTCAATCTCTTGGAAAATTTCATCAGCCTGCAAAAAGCATTTCATTAGACAGCAGGGAAATGAGACATTTGTCACGAATAAAATACACAAAGGGCAGCAGCACCCAAAAGAACTTCAGAACTACAGTACCTTCGTGATGTCTGTCACAACCATTGCTTTGTAGAACGTATCAGGATGAAGTGCTCGGAAATAGGAGTCCACTGAGTCCTTTATACTTTGATCAGCAGGCGGTACAGGAACATCTCTCACCAACATGGCAAACTCCTCTGGTTTAACATCTGATGTTGATCTTGCAGCTGCTCCAGATTCGAAACATGCTTGTAGGATTTCCATAGTATGAAATAGGTGACGAAAGAGACCCAATAGACTGATAATATGAATCCCCACAGCCTCAAACTTGATTTCTGGAAAAAATATGAAGACACCACCGAGTTTGATTGTCAGCGTGACTATGATAATATGCTTGAAATAAAATGATGGGTGCCAAACGAGCCCTTAAAGTAAGCTTTACCTTTTATAAAATTGAACACCACAATTGTGTTAGTTTAAAACGTGGTCATTTCAATTAAGCTTTCACATTCTTTTGAATTTGTACACATGAATAATCCAATTGCGAGAAATCTTATAAGTGATGACATATGAAGAATTGGTAAACTGGACGTACTCAGAAAGCACGGAATACAGATAAGAAATCAGAATTCCATTTCAGTCCTAACTTTGGGAATGATGAACCTAATCGCTAATGTAGAACACTATACTTTTTTCAAACTGATGATCCACCTGGTTATCAAATGGGGCCAATCAAGAGAGAACTTGCTTCGGGAAGTCTAGTTCTGTATAATTTTAACAGCCTAGAGCTATTCGTGGCAACAAAAACAGGCCAAAACTCCAATGAACGGATTACTTACTTGAACATTGCCCAATGCTAGTCTTTCAATAACCGTGAACTTCACTGACGGCGTGCCATCTTTGAAGCCAGCAGAATCCTCCAGTGCATGATCAGTTCCAGCAAGGGTAATAGAACTGGAAGCAACACAATCCCAGAGAACACAAGGATTGCCAACACTGGAATAAAAGAGAACAATAAACAAACTGAAAACTGGCAACAACTTTGTGATCTGTCCAACAACTTATAACTGAACAAACACATCCTAGCCTTTTCAACGGTGTAGACAAAGCTGTTTCACTTGCTAAATTGCAATCTCTACATACACCATAGCTTCTCTCGATGAGCCTGGCCTTAAACTACATGTGGTGATGATAATTTGCATTTATACTGTTAACAGAAAGACAATCATGAGTCTAGGTCGCTCTAAAAAATATATTTTCGCAACTTAATAATAGCATGCACTCTTAAATTGAAAACTAAACTGATGGCAGCAATTAACAGTCGTTGTTGCTGTTCTGTCAGTTCATGTAAGGGCACGTGCCTATAAGTTGGTATGCAGAAGTAAAACCATAAAACAGGAAACTTCGTTTGTACAACACTGTACTACTACTTCCTTTAATAAACAGATCCTCGTTCCGAATAGAATACAACAGATTCATCAGAAAAATCATGGTCCACAACAGCACAACTTGATTTCTGCAAAAACAAGGCCACGGAAACGCACAGATATGCCGTGTACACGAATCGATCAAACGCAACCAACTCAAGGAAAGCATGTGTAAACAAACAAACGAACTGAAGAGCGCGGGTTTTTGGTTTTCCGTACTGGAGGAGAGGAAGATGAGGTAGACGGCGGCGTCGACCCCACCAGCGGCGATGACGTCGGCCTCGGACGCCTTGAACGCCTGCTGGATCCATCCGACGAGGCTGAGCGTGCCCCGGCCGCGGCCCTCCCACGGGTCGAGCCCCCGCAGCAGGACGCTCGGGTAGTAGACCGGCGCGTTCCCGGGATGCCGCGACAGCCAGGTGAAGACGAGACCAGCACGACGAAGATGATGAACGACGTCAGAAGCGACGTGATAAACGAAGAGAGGTCCATCTCGCCCCCGCCGCCGCTCTTCCTCTAGGCGAGCCTCCTGGGTATTGAGAGAGGTGTTTATAGTGGTGAAGGGATCGGTTAGCGGAGGGCATTATTAGTGCAGTGATTGAGGCGGAAGCATTGGATGCTTTGCTGTGCTGTGGTGTGGCTGGCGTGGTGGTGGCGGAGGCCATTGACTGGCGGAAGCCTTAAACAAAGAACCCTAGCCTCCCGGGTCGTCGCCTGTGGCGACTCCAGAGGCGCCACCACCATCTGGCTACTGGTTCTAATATGGATGTTGACCGGATCGGATGCAGTTGGGCAAGAGGCTCTAAAGCTGTTGTTCTTTGGCATGAATTGCCGGCGTGCATGCATGGCTAGATGCATGTACACCACGGATCATCTACTCATGCACGTGCGCCAGGCTGAGCACGGCGGCCGGGCAGCCTGCCGGAATGCGGCGACGCCTCCCGTTTGAGGTTCAAATTAGTCTCGGGTGCAGCGTCACACCACTGACAGGTGTGGTCTAGGCGACACGAAACCCTTGATTTTGTCGGCATCATCGGTACGTCGACATGGCAACAATGCTTCGATTACTCTCGTACCGGGATGTTGTGGCGGAGGTAAATCCGCGCGTTCTCTAGACCGTTAGCAAATGTGGAGGTGTGTTGGTTGCCTCCTCACGCAGCATCTCGCGGTGACACGGCACAAACATCTACTGCTCCTGATGCAGTAGGGGGTTCCTCAAGTTGCTCGCGGCCGCGACGCTCGTTGGGGCAATGCGCACGTTTCGTGGAGAGGTAGTCCAGTATAAGGTGAAACTCGTGGGAGGTGGTCGCGCATACGGGGAAACTCGCGTTCCGCCGGTTCGTCGTGGCTGTCCAGCATGTTGCGGTGGATCTGTTGGTGACGAGAGAGACTTGGAAGGGGAGAAGGAGAGGCAGACTGTGTGGGGAGAGGAGGCGCGCCGGACGGCGTTTTAGAAACGGCCAGAGGAGCGGGTTGGGTCGCTCGCATTAAGGTCTAGCACCGGTTCGACTGGTTGAAGCCGACGACACGTGTTCAGCGCCGCGGAGCCTGATACGTCTCAAACGTATCTATAATTTTTGATATTTCATGTTGATATTATGGCAATTATCACATGTTTTATATACACTTAATATAATATTATGACATTTATTGGACTAACCTATTAATAAGATGTCACAGTGCCAGTTCCTGTTTATTTTGTCCATGCATTGCAGAAAAAGTCCAAAAATGAGAGTGCTCAGAAAAATACGAAAAAATTACAGAAATGCTATTTCGCAAGAAGACTCTGGGAGGCAGAAGGACAAGTCTGGAGGAGACCCATAGCCTCCACGCCATAGGCCCGCGCGGCCTGGAGGGGGTGCCGCCGGGGGTGGCGAGCCCACCTCGTGCACCGCCTCGGGCCGCCCTTTCGCCTATTTAATTCCCTCGTCTGGAAAATCCCTAAAAACAAGAGTCATATTTCACGAAGGGTTCCATAGCTCCGCCGCCACCAAAAACCATGTTTCGGGGGGGTCAAAAGTTCCTGTTCCGGCACCCTGCCGGACGGGGATTGACCCCGGGAGCCATCTCCATCGACCACGCCGCCTCCACTTCGACTCCATGATGGTTTGTGCGTAGTTCCTCCATGGACTACGGGTTCTAGCTGTACCTAGTTGATACTCTCTCTCCCATGTATTTCAATGCAATGATCTCATGAGTTGCCTTACATGATTGAGATCCATATGATGTAATCGGTGTTGTGTTTGTTGGGATCCGATGAATTGTTACATTATGATCAGTCTATCTTTAAGTTTATGAAGTTATTGTTGCTGCAATCTTGTTGTGTTTAATGCTTGTCACTAGTGCACGAGTGGCATGATCTTAGATTTAAGCTCTATAATTATTGCTTAGATTGTATCTACAAGTTGTATGCACATGTCTCTGTCCGGAATCCGAGACCCCAGAGTGACAGAAACTGGGATAACTGGAGGGGATGGTTTTGACATGAGGATCGCATGTTTTCACTAAGTGCTAATGTTTTGCTCCGGTGCTCTATTAAAAGGAGCACCTTAATTATCAGTAGTTTCCCTTGAGTCCCCGCTGCAAACGGGCTGGTAGGACAAAAGATGTTATGGAAGTTTCTCATTGCGAGCACGTATGACTATATATGGAAAACATGCCTACGTATGATTAATAGATTGGATGTTCTATCTTAATGCTATTTCAATTCTATCAATTGCATAACTATAATTTGTTCACCTAACACTTGTTCTTGGAGAGTTACCTCTAGTGTAGATAGCTGGGAACCCGGTCCATCTGTAATCATCATTGTTTTACCGTCAACTCCACGCATGCAACTATTTTTTGGTGTCATTGTCTCTGTGTTACTGTTACTATTGCTCTCATATTACTGATGTTTTCACATCACCTCTGTTACTAGTGCTTTTCCAGGTGCAGCTGAATTGACAACTCCACTGTTAAGACTTATAAGTATTCGGTGTCTCCCCATGTGTCAAATCAATAAATTTGGGTTTTACATCCCTCGAAGACTGTTGCGATCCCCTATACTTGTGGGTCATCCGAGCCGCTGCGACGTCAACACGTGGATGGCGCGCCTCGACGCGTCGTTGTGTTCTACGTCCGGCAGGAAAACGAGCGCGGTGTTATTGTGACGTGTGCTGGCAGGCGTGCCGACGTCTTGTCGCCTCGCCATTACTCATGTGGAACAGCCTCGTGGACAATCTAATTAACACGAGCGCGATGTCATGTGTCTATAACGAGTGGGCCACGTCTATCATAGAGCATGTGCATGCAATTTCTGGCATCTTGAAAAGGACCCAAAATTTGGAGATCCTCTCAGAGATTATATCAGATATCAGCTCGGCCCAGATATTTGAAGGTGGCGCTATTTTTTTACATATGAACCTCATTAAACCTTTGAGGTTATATTGGGGTGTCGGTGGAGATGCTCTTAGGTGCCGACGCTGACCGTATAGGGTGCGTTTGGTAGCCTGCATTGACTTTGATCTCCGTGGGGGCAGGTCGGCGAGGGCAGGTCTTGCAAAACCAGCCTGTCAGCCATGTTGTGTATGTCGTTTGACAGCCTATGTGTCTAGGTCAGGCTCGCCATATGCAGTTGATCAAACGACATGCTTTTGTTCCATGTGATAGGTAGTCTCACCTTTTTTCACATGTGTGGAGTTACACCACACTTGGGACAGTTTCAAGTGAAAGATCCATGCCGAGCGGCCGCGGCAATGGAGGTCTCAGACAAAGGAAATGGCGAGCATGGTGATGTTGGATATATGCACAAGTGGCAATGTATTTATACATATATATATTTGATTCATTAATTATTTATTTGTATTCTCTATGATATAACTGCGGTGATTTCTAAATACATGATTTAGGGAAAAGCTCACTCGCACGTGTCGAGAATGTGAACACGTAAATTATACCCTTGTTGGTGCGGCTTTTCCTAGTCATGGACATTGTTTATGTCGGCATCAATGAATGGCATATTATTGGATAATAATATGGATGGGTGACCCAAGTTGTGGTATGCTTAGAGATTCCATTAAATAGTCTTTTTGTCCTTAGCTTTATCACAGAAAGGTTGTTGTATAACAAGTCCTATAACCATGAGTTTGTTAGGATCATGCATACTGGAAAGGTTGCTTTAGTGCTGTTAACCGTCATGGCCGTAACTGGGTGATCATAAAGGGAGTTACTGAGTGGCTTCAAAGTATGTGGGTACCCTAATGTTCTGAGATGGGAAATTACTCCTCTTTGTTAAGAGAGATACGCCCTGGGCCCTCTCGGTATTATAAAGGTATCCAATATGTTCTGCAGACAATGCATGTTGAAGTTAAACCATGTGGGATATCATAATACGGAAATGAGTAAAGGGAACTTACCGGTTAACGAGACAGACAAAGGTGATATGAATTCATGGCATCGTCCACGGATCTATATCTCTGGTGAAGTAGTATCGTGAGTAATGTGATATGATATACTAAATTACCAGCAGGTTCAACAGAATGTATTCGCATAACCATAGCAGCTATTCAGATCGTCCCGGGAGGGTGGACACGCTTAAACTAGGATTGGTTAGTTGTGTATTTGGTTGGTATGGAACATGGAGAGAGTATCACCGGCATAGTGTTTGCGTGTTAGATATACCTTATCAAGTGAGTATGTTTTATGATAGAAGTTGTTATCATGGTCGGATATATTCCGAGGGTTTATATAAGAAGGAAATATTTGTCCGGAGTATTTTGTCAGCAGACATTGGGTATCTCGGATCATATGAAACACTTTTAATGATAGACAATTAATTTAGTGAAATATTCTGGAAATATTCAAATAAGAATTAATTAGACAAAGTATTATTTAATTATATGTTAATTAAATATTGATTTATTTAATTGATAAAAAATTACGAAAAATATTATATTAAATTGGAGCCCACCATGGGGCTACCAAGATGGGCCTATGGGGCCCACCAAGGCAGTTGCACCACCTAGTGGTGGTGGTGGACCAAGGTGCCGAAAGGGGGGAGACTCCCCCCCGGCCGAACCCTAGTGGGCCTTGTGGCCCACGGCGGGGGCCGGGGGAGGCGGCGGCCAAAGGCGGGCGACCTAGGGCGGGCCCCACCTGCTATGTCAGTGCGTCGGGGTGGGCCCCACCTGCCCTATGTTGGTTCAGCCTAGACAGGCCCCACTCGGCCGGCAGCGGCAAGGAAAGGAGAAGGGGGAGAAGTTGGAGTTCTACTCCAACTCCTCCTCCCATGCCGAATTGGGCAAGGGAAAGCTTCCCCTTGTCCAAGCCGAGTTGGACTAGGGGAGCTTTCCGCTTGTCCAAGTCTCCCTGCCCCTTGAACTCCTTTATAAACCCTCACCCCCTCCTATTTGGAGGACACACAAGAAACACAGAATTAGCTCTCAAGATTAGATCTCTTCTATTTTGATTATAGGAACCTCTAATTAGAGGCAACCTATCCGATTAAACTAGATCTAATCTCTCTCTCCGTCTCATGTGTTGAGATCTGCACCTTAATATACACCAGTAGTGCTTCAAGCTTGGACGTCGAAACTCTGCTGAACCTCTCCCAACGTACACGTGCAAGCTCTCAGAGGGGTGATCTATCGTTCACGACGGTTGACCCTCACGCTGTTGGATCAAGGTGATAAGGCAAGGAGAAGAAGGCGCCGGAATCTCTCTACCTGGCTTGGCTGAGGGAAACAGCAACAAGCTACATGGATTACATTACACTTCTTCCGCAACTACGGTGTTGGTAACGTATACTAAACTAGATCTATGGATCTTCGTATTCGCATGTATCTTCATAGTAGAACTTGAGAGGTGTTGCTTAGCAATACGAGAAAATTTTAATTTACCATACACGCAACCCAATAGGTGATGGTGCGGGCGGCGAAGGAGATCGGCGAAGAGATCAGTTAGACTACTAGGCGTTGCTACAACGATGAAGTTCACAACGAGGAGTAAAGGTTGAAGAAGACACACGCAATAAGAACAGTCTAAATATGGATATACGACAAAAGATCTATTTTTCTACAACCAACGAAACGAAAAACTTACAAGGTGTCAAATGGTGACGTGGAGCTACTCGTTAAAGGAAATCTCAAACCGTCGATCATGTGCGATTAATTTGACTAAACTCGTCTGAAATAGGTTTAAACATGAACACAAAATTAGGAGTTACTGTAACAGTTAACAAGAAAAACAATTGTCAGAATGAAACCACATCATCAGCCGCATCATTTTCGTGTGGACCTTATTTTGAATGGAGCTGCATAGTGTTGATTAGAGGGAGGAAGAAGATGAACTAAGAATAAGAACAGTGAGGAAAGCAAATATCACGTGCGAGCTAGCAGCCCTGGAGCCAACAACGGGCATGCTCCACGGGCACGTTCGATTCGAGCATGCCTGCCGGGGCTCTGCGCGATCGCAAAACTAAATTCAGTCATACTAACTGACCAAACATGGAGTGAGAAAACAAAGAGGAAGATAGTCAAAACCTGGCCGCTGACCCACGATAAGTCGTTGCAGCACCGGAGCCGGTGTAGCGGATAGCCGAAATTCAACACACAAGGTCAGTCTTGTCACGATTTATTTTCTTTTTTCCCGGTCCCTGGTGGGGAGGAAAGACTAGAAGGTAACCTAGCGGAGAAGGCCCTAGCGGATAGGCCCGCGGTCACAGTATCGGGGATGATATCTAGTGCTTTCGTTTCCTGTTTACACGTCACCTGCGACCGTGGACAGCTCAACACCTGGATACAGAGAGCGGTATTAATCAGCTGATTTTGATTAAGGCTGGTCATAATGGGGAGTAACTTAGACTACTAACATGCATGTGTTACTACTCTAAGTTACTACCTCCATAGTGGGGAGTAACATGTGTGTAGTGTCATATTTAATAGGTTACACACTCATCTTGTCTTGAAATATGTGATGTTACCGTAACATAACTACTCCCTCCGTCCGGGTTCATAAGGCACAATCCTAAAAATAATTTGTCCCAAAACCTCTCATCTCTAAGGCACAATTTGCATTTAATGTCCTCTCACAATTGGCTAGTTGTCTCTTCCACCAATGAATGCAAGTTTTTAGCCCCAATTAGGTAGCACCTTGGGCAAAGAGATTTGTAAATTATGCCTTATAAACTAGGACGGAGAAAGTAGTTACCACAACCTTCTCTCTGCTCATTAATTACCCGCCACATCAGATTTTTTACATATGTGGCATTGATGTTACTTCTCATGTTACTCCCATTGGGACTAGTCTAAGCGGAAGCCGGCGGGTTGACTACTTTTTAAACTAAAGGCCAAGGCCCGACATTAAATTAATAACGCCACCAATGGCGACATAGATACAAAGTGCTAAACCCAGTTTACAACATTGAACTGCACTCACACAAATAAGAAACAAGACAACCAAAGCAACTCCAATAGGACGGCCGCCACCCAAGGCTACTCCGGTGAGGTTGAGAACCAGCTTGGCGGGCAAAGGTGTTGGGCCAAAACTCGCCCTCGAGGTCAGACTGGCACACCGACGGACGCTGCACGCCGTCAACACGGGCAAGGTCATCGGGCCAAACTCACCCTATCGTCGAGAACGGCACACCAACACACACTGCACACCGCCGAGACCCGCCCAACGGCAGCGGAGGCAGCCACTAGGGAAACACCTCCACACTGAGGCGGCACACCAAGGATGTCCAAACAAGAAGCGCCTAGAGAGCAGTCCAAGCAACAAGCTTTGCCGGCGGAAGGACACCGAAGAAGATTCCGCCACCCAACCTCCAGAGAGCTACCCACGCGAGCTCCAAGACAGCGTCTTCAAGAAGATCACGACGCAAAACGCCGCCACCGCCCGGTCCGAAGATCTTGGATTTTCACCCGGAGCACGTAGGAGGGCAGAGGAAAGCCACATCAACTCCTTCAAGAAGGGAACGACGTCCACGGACGCCGCCGCTGCGACCTGGTAGACACCAAGGTAAGGGTTTCCCCTCGGCATGACCTCTTCACCTCCTACATAGTGCAAGGGGTGCCACCAGGGCGGCGACCACACCACTGTCACGGAGCACAGCTCGCCAGGCACCACCCGTCCACACGGCCATGGTCCTAGCCAGCACCAACGGAACCTCGGGCTCGCCCGCCAACCCACAAGTTCCCTACCTTCCAGGGCCGCCGCCCCAGCGTCTAGGCTCACCGTTCCCCGTCGATGAAGAAGAGAAGGACAAAGGGCTCATCCACCAGATAGACTACCAGCAACCCCCGCGGTTACCCGCGGCGCCAGATCTGGGTCGAGGATCACGGAGCTCGGCAAAGGAGCGGGGCCCCTGCCCCGTCCAACCACCGTTGTGCCCGAGCAGCCTCGCCAGGAGACCTCGACGCACTCCTGCAGGTCGCCGAATCGCCGCCGACCATGACCTACATGGCCACGCCGGGCGGCCCGCCGAAGCAGCGCTCCAGACCTGCCCCATCGCGCTGGGCGGCTAAGCCAAGCCCCCCGCGACGCAAACCGCGCCGGCGAGCTCGTGCCGAGACCACGCAGCCTCCACGCTGCCGCCAGAGCCGCTGCACCGCCACGCCCCACGCCAGCATCGCGCTCCCTGACCGGGATGCCCCGCGTCACCCCTGTCGCGAGAGAGAAAGAATCCCCGCCACCGCCGACACCGCCCGGGCTTTGCCCGGTGACGCCCTCCGACGGCGGCGGGGGAGAGGCGAGAGGAGGCGGCGACCGGAAGAGGTGGCTAGGGTTTCGCTCGCCCTGCCGCTCGTGGGAGCGGGCAGGACGAGTCACTCTTCCCTTCACACTTGAAAGTGACATGCCATGTTTTTTTGAAGGAAAAGTAAATGTCAAGACATGCAAAGTTATCTATGGATAAGAATTAAGAATGCATGACTTCCTTTGCAACCCGGGCTCATATGGTCCCGGTAAATTTGAAAAACTTTTCAAAAGATTCCAAAAAAAATCATGCACGTACCTGAGCATGGTCCGCACCACCGAAGTTCGCACCGAAATGATATAGTATGCGCCCTGGGCAAAAATGACAAAATTCTGACAGAAAATTTATATTTTGGGATCACATTTTCTGTCTGAACTATCATTTTTGCTCAGAACGCATACGATGTCATTTCGGTGCGAAATTTGTCACAGTGGTGCATACCATGATCAGGTAAGTGCATGATTTTTTTCGGAATTTTTTGATAAGTTTTATTTGTTTATATTTTTTCGAAAATACCGGGAGCTCCCGGCAGCCAAAACGCCGTCTACCTGCTCTAAGTCTCTCCTATCTATCTTATCTCTACTATATAATATTGCTTGAGAAGGTGTTGGTGCGTTTTTTAATATTTCTAATTGTACCCCTCACTAGGCTGATTTATAAATAATTACGTTATATGCCACCGCTAAGTGAGATACCGGTTCGGTATGTTCCCGTGGAAAAGAGGAAAAAACAAATCGTGCATCCTGAGCTATCGCCGGCCCGACCTCACGCACTCTCTCTCTCTTTTCCGCGCGGCTGGCCGCTCGCGTCGTCGTCGACCGGCGCAGGTGTGCGTGCGACGGCGGCCCTGTCCGCCATGGAAGGAGGCTGCCTCGCCTCGGTGGCAAGGCCAGCGCCGGCGAGGCTCCTGCGGACGGCGAAGTAGTCGCCCAGCTCAGGCACACAATGTCCTCACCTAGCCCGGCGGCATGCACGCCGTGCACCGCGGGCGTCGTGGCGGCGAAATACTCCCGGAGCTCTGCGACTGTCGCTTCTCGGGCAGAGAAGAAGGGGCTGGGGAGAGAGGAGGAGCTGCGGCCGTCCGCCATGGGAGAAGGTGGCCTCGGCGACATGGCCGGCTCCGGCGTGGCTCCTGCGGCCGGCAAAGTAGTCCCCAGCTCCGGCACGCCGATGGCCTCGCCTAGACCCGCGGCATGGGCGCCGCGCTGCGCGGGCATGGTGGCGGCGAAGTAGCCGGAGCTCCGCGGACGTTGGCGCCGTCCACGACCCGCTGCTCTTCGACGCCGTCTACAACGGCACCCACACTTGCGCCTAACAGGGCACCGCGCCGTCGTTTCTGGCCAGACTGGAGCACTGGCATGCATCGCATGTTGCAGGGCCGCAAGGGATTCAATGGCCGGCAGAGCCCATGATGCCACCCGGTGGCACATACGGCTGCTTGACGAGTTCTTGAATCCGTCCCACTATTTCCAACCGGAGATTCAGAGCCTGTAGGCGCCAGGACCTGTAGTATCGATCAAAGCGGCGGCGCTGGGCGGCGATGTAGGCGGCCCCGGGCAGCGGCAGCCGGCGGAAGAGGATGGGGATTGTGGAATCTAGACTAGATGGTCGGCGGCCATGGAAAATAATGGAGGAGGAAGGGGATTTTTTTTTTGATAAAAGAGGAAGGGGATTTTGTTTCGCCCCGAGCTGTTGTGCGGGTTCAACCCGTGGGCTACGCCCCGTTTCTAAATTTGGTGTTTGAGTCCAAACCGCACCGTCGATCTACTCTACTGACCGGATCGACGTTATTTTGCACGGAACAGATTACCGTGTCCACTCGCTCGAGTTCCATGAACGATTCCCTGGACTGAATGTTCAGTATAGGATATTCATATCTTTTTAAAATTTCAACATGGAGCAAGGTGAACAATAGTTGTTTTTCAAATGTAGGGTTGTTAGTTATAATTATGCTACAACAGGAGCTGAGTAATAATTAAAAATCAAGTAAAAATTGTTCTAAAGCCCGTAACAACGCACGGGCACGTTTACTAGTATCTCTTCTCTACTATATAATATCATTAAGCGACCGTACGTACGTCGCGCACTTTGCGTTTCAGCCCCTAAGAAAAAGAAAAATCAACCCGCAGTCCAACTTAAGTTGCCCACTTTTACATTTTAGCCCCCGATGCCCGATCCCCTCCCTCCTCTCTGCTCTGGGCGACGGCGAATGTCAGGAGACGCCCCTCCAGCGATCTCCTCCCTCCTCGCCGTCGCTGCAGACCTCCCCGCGCACCTTCCCCTTCCACCGGAAGACCCCGGTCCATAACGGCGTCCCCGCCACCGGAAGCCCCCACAGCACCACCGCTAACCCGCTGCCGGCATCCCCCTGCAATTTCCTCGCCCCAATCCCGCATCCCCATAGCTGTGTGAGAGGGAGATCGAGGAGATGGGGGCTGGGCGTTCTTCAGTGCCAGGATGTGGCAGAACTCGATTGCAGGCTGATCCGGGAGAGCGCGTCCGCGTCGTGCAGCTCGACGTCGGGTGCGGCCTCGAGGAAGTGGTGGAGACGCTGCTGGATCCCGCACGGAGGAGCATCGATCCAGGCGCGGAGCGTGTCGACTGGTAGTCGCCGGATGCCGGCCGGGCGCGCGGTGAACTCCCTCGGAGTTAGATGCGGCCTCGGATCCCGGCTAGACGGCGCCACGGCGACCGGCCTGAAGCAGCGAATCACTGCCCAGATCGCGTCTCTTCCGAGCGCCTGCTGCGTGTCTCCTCCTCTGGACGTCGCCGACCTGCACCGCCTTCCCATGGAGTTCCTCAGGCGCACGTGTTGAAGCTTCTCCGGCCGGCGGTCCGGTGCTGCCGCTGCCGGGATTCAGCTCCCAAATGACGGCCGAAGAAAGATTATCAAGATGTATGTGCGGCTTTCTTCCGTTTATTCTTTTGTTTAATCTCTGCATCCGTCTCTCCGGCAGCGCCTTCCCGGGTACAGTCGGCTCTGATCCGCCTCCCTTGATTGTCCGATGTTTTTGTCAACGACAGATGGATGTGAATTTAGATTGTGGTTAATTGGTTCTGAAAATCTTCAGATTTTGCTTTTTCTGGTGAAGCAGGATCATGTCGGCAGGAGTTTCTTAGGATGATCAGCAGTGAGGTTCGGCCTGATGATTTCACCTTCGCTGCTGTCCTAGAGCAGTTTGTTGGTCTAGATGCTACCTAAGTAGTAAGTACACTCGGTTATTCTAAAACCTTGTACCTCAACGATCTATTTCTATGCAATACTTTGCTGCTGCGTGCGTATGTGAGATGTCATCACGTTGACTTGGCTAAGGATCCAATGATCCATTCGATGTTATGGTAGAAGTACCAGTTCATCTCTGCAGATTGTGCTGCTTGTGCAGACCAATACATCACAGCGTGTTTTTTTTTTTTCATTTCACTTTGTTTAGTATATGAGCTGAATCCTAGATGGAATAAAGCTTGTTGGACTTAATTGTTGTAGTATATGGGGAGAGGCGTAATGAGAAACGACAACCACCACACCTAGAAACAACTAATCCGCCACACCACCGGAGTGACAGAAAACAAATCCCACAAGTCCCTCGACCTCGCCGCCGGGGACGCTGCCGAGATGGGGCTGGGACCGGAGAAGAATTATTCCAACGACCGCCGATGCCGCTGCCATCGAAGCGCCGCTGTGGGACACACAAAACCTAACCCTACTAGAGCAGCCAAAGCAGAGAGCCGGGGTTCACCCACCCTCCCCTCGCCGGAGCGGCGGACGGAGGGGGAGGGAACCCACGGCCTCGCCGGCGGGGTGAGGAGGAGAGGAACTGCTCCCCTTATCACCTGTGGAGAAAGAGTAACCGCTCGACATGGCTCGTCTGTTTAGGAGATAGGTAGAGTAGAGGTGTGAAGGCTTCGTTGTAATGAATAAATAAATAGGGGATTGTATCAATCGACAACATATGGATGCCAAATAGTTCCAAAGGCAAAAGAATACACATATTTAGATATAAACATGATTTATGCCTAAAATGATTGAGTTATGCGCATAGTTGCTTACATCGTCATCCCCTGTTAGTAGTAAATTCTTTTACGCCCTAACAAAGATATTTAATAATAAAAAATAACATGTAGCAACCCACAAGAGTTGGCATATATACAAATGGAGTTGCATGGCTATGCTGACAATCGGTGACAATATCAGTTTGATGTGTCCGGCCCGTTGCAGCGCACGGGCATTTTACTAGTATATATATTTACTAATTGGAGACACCGTAGGAGCTCTCACGTTTATCCTGGAGAAAACACCTAAAATAGCCGTAAGATGTAAATTCCACGGCTTGGATCAAAGGTTCGTATGTGTTCTTTTTTTCACGTGAGGTTAGAGTCCAAGAAGTGCACGAGCCCGTAGACATGCGAAACCAAGATCCTTTGCCGCAGGTAAGGCCGCTGCCGTCGTTACCTTGAATTCTGATAGCGGCTTGAGCGAGTCCTTGATTTAGATTTTTAGTGCAGCAATGGATTATTGCAGGTTGAGCACCATATTTACTGACCGAGAGCCTGACCAATTTTCTTGCCTTCGCCTGGAAGGCAACGTGCTACCTGCACAATTCCATCAGAAACCCGAGGGTATTCATATTTGAATCTTAGATTGTGCCATTGGTAAACTGAAATCTTATTTTTATGATCTCAAGCGATTCTGTTGTTAATTTTCCTATCAGTATAGATTCTACACAGGCAAAAACAGTGGCTTCTTGCTGGTCCTTTTGATGCTTTCCACGGTAGGTTCAACACAATTACTCATGCTTAATTGGTTGTGACAAGGTGATGTCCACTGTTACTACTGGCTTACTATTCGATAGTTTCTTTCTTGCAGATTTACAGACCCACATGCATCTGATCAGTGTCGATCATGAATTGGGCATAGGAAAGTTTGCTACTCTGCTCATCCCTAATCGTAGGGGAGGTGCTTTGCGGCCGTTTTGGAAGGATGATGCAGGCACTGTGTAGTAGATTCAGCACGCTGGCAGCAGGCAGCAGCCAGACGCCATCGCGAAAACTAAGCTTCAGGGCTCTGACGACTGCGTCGACTTCCACCTCGACAACTGCTTCTGTTAAGGTGCCATCAGGTATTGTTTATATCCCTGACACTGAAGAGAAGTGTACTCGAACTAATCCTTTTTTATATTTTGTAGATAATCAATTGAGAGTGAATAACTTTACGAACTAAGCTTGGATCCAAATACATGATGTTCAATATATAAGCAATTTCTAACACATCAGTCTTATTAGCTTTTTCTTTAGCAGCCAGTTAGATACAACCTATTTCTATAGCAGTAGTAAAGTTCTCATTAGAAGGATGTGCATATTGGTACTCTTTCTTCCAGGTCTGCTATTTCTTCGTGCTAAAAATAGGAAGCATGGAAACAAATATCTTTATGCACCAATTTCTCTTGCGTAGCGAGATTTTGATATCTTTAATTTCAATCAGGTTTTGTTCGCCTATAAATGCTATTGGAAAAAAACGTTACTCTTAACCGTACAGTTTTCTATTTTAATCTTTTGCAGATATATTTACTAATGTTTATGTCCGAGTTAGTGAAGTGGTGAGCATCACATGACACCACCGAAATTGATCCCAATAACCATTTTTGTTATGAAAGTGAAATGCTCAAACTGTCAAATTGGTACCCCAATCTCTTCAGTTCAACAATGAACACATTTAATCTATATAACCATTTGAGTGGACTTCAGCTTTATTTTAATAGCTATTGTTGCTTCGGGAAGAGCTTAATCTGGAGGCAAACTATTCACCAGTTTAGTGTTAATATATACTTAGTTATCAAAATGTATACTACTACCTCCGAACCGAAAAAATGCCGTGAGCTCAAATAGCGAGTAGTACATCCAACATTGTTTCCTAGCGACACAAATAACAGATCAGAGGGTGTTAGGCAAACCGAATAGGACTAGAGATTCGGTTTGTTCCTTCCATACTTGTGCTTGATCTCTTGCATATAATCAGCCATTATGGTTAGGATTTATAATCATCTCACTACGGGAAAATTAGTCGTCGCCGAGTGGTCAAAATACTCGGCAAAAGGCTAAATCCATCTCAGCGAAGGCTTAGCCGAGTCGGGCACTCGGCGACACACACTCGGCAAAATTCGCCTCGGCGAAGAATATTTGCTGAGTGCTTTTTCTCAGATACTCGGCAGAGTAAGTTCGCCGAGTGTAGTTTACCTATACCCGGCAAAGAAAAGTAGATGACGGCCGTCCCGTCCGCTAGACTGCTGTTACATCTTTGCCGAGTGTTGCCCGACCACTCGGCAAACAGCTTAAAATGGAATTAAAAAAAATTGACGCCGGCCGCCGGAGAACGGCGACGGCGATGTATCACTCGTTCTGCTGGCTACGGCCTCGCCGTGCCGCCGTAGCCACGGTGGCCGTCGTCTCATGCGTCCCCGACACGTGGTGCGCCGCCGCCGTCCCGACGCCGGAGCCGCGGTGGCCCGCCGTCGCCCCGCAGCATCGCCGCGCCAGCCGCGGTGGCCGTCGTCGCCTGCGTCCCGACACGTGGTGCGCCGCCGCCACCCCGACGCCGGAGCCGCCGTGATCTGCCGTCGCCGCCTCGCCGCGCCAGCCGCGGTGGCCGTCATCGCCTGCGTCCCCAACACGTGGTGCGCCGCTGCCGCCCCGACGCCTGAGCCTCGGTGGCCTGCCATCGCTGTGTCCCCGCAGCCTCGCCGCCCGGCCGGTCGCCTCTGGCCGCACCGCACCGAGACGAGCTGCTCCGTCGGTGGAGGAACGAGCCGCCGGAAGAGCTGCTCCGGTCGCCGGAGGAGCTGCCACGCCCGGTCGACCGTGGGGCTGCGCCGTTCGAGCTGCTGCTGCTCGACGATGTGCGGCTACTACTGCTCAAGTCCTCATGTGCATGTGGCGTGTGTGTGAGAGAGAGGATAGAGGAGATGAGGTGTGTGTGGCCGTGCGTGAGTGCTGTGAATGAGTGGCCATGATGGTGTACTCGTGAGTGTGTGCTTTGTGTGACAGGACGTGTGTGGTTGTGATGTGAGGCTGATTGCCTGCCACATCATCGATCCATGGGTTTGGTAGTTGGACCAATCAGGACGCAGTGGTTTGGCTAGTGTCTTATAAATACGTTTTGTGAAGGTTTTTTTTACAAAAGTTTGTCAAAACTTAAGTTTATCATTTTTGTTGTCACCTAGTACACATAAAAGAACTTCATGCCGAAGGATTTCTTTTTTGAGTATTTTTTCACTTTCTTTGCCTTTTTTGAAAAATGTTCAAAATTGCCACAATGACTTTTCATTGAAACTGGTCGAATTTTTCAAAACAATCAACGGTTCTGTGATACAATCACTACTTGTGTAACTTAAAATGATTTTTATAAAAAAATCAAAGCAAACTATCACACACTAGTAGTTCAAATTTGAATTACTTTCGGAAAATAGGCATAAAGTCATTTAAATAGGCGAAATTAGGTAGAAAGCGAGAAAATTGTTAATGTTTTTGGATTGTCCATCAAATATGGACTACGTTGTGTGGAAACAGTGTGAGTGCCATTTTGCACCATATTTGTTATACTTGCTTAAAAAAACATTTTTAGTACTTAGAAAATAGAAAATGATATTTTTTTAAATATTTTTGAAAACCTAGTTCGGTAACATTGTTTCCCGTAACAAGATACACCTATGTTTTGAATAAGGGCACTTTATCACAAACTATGGCACGGGAATAAGCATATCATTGTCATTTGGGTTGAAACATATACATGTTTATAGATGATATACCTTTTTGTGAAGTAATTTTTTGGAAAATATGTCAAAACTCAAGTTTATCATTTTTGCTATCAACTAGTACACATAAATGGACTCCATGCGAAATGATTTATTTTTTTAAGTATTTTTTCACTTTCTTGGTTTTTTTACAAAAATGGTCAAAATAGCCACCATGGCTATTCATTGAAAGTGGTCCAATTTTTCAAAAACATCAACGGTTCTGTGATACAATCACTACTTGTGTAGCTTAAAATGATTTTTATAAAAAAAATCAGAGCAAACTATCACACACTTGTAGTTCAAATTTGAATTACTTTCGAAAAATTGGCATAAAGTCATTTAAATAAGCGAAATTAGGTAGAAAGCGAGGAAATTCCTAATATTTATGGGTTATCCATCAAATATGGACTACTTTGTGTGAAAATTGGATTGGTGCATTTTAGCACCATATTTTTTGTACTTGCTTCACAAACCATTTTTGGCACTTAGAAATTGAAAAAAATACATCTTTGCCGAGAGGGGCACTCGGCGAAGATCTTTTTCCGTCACGGCTCCGTCGGTCTGGTCGTCAGGTGCCACGTGGCTGTTTTATTCGCCGGGACTTGCGCTTTGCCGAGTGTCTTTTGTGGTCTTTGCGGACAAAAATGGCTTCGCCGAGTGCCGAGCTGCTGCTGTCTCGGCGAAGGCTGTGTTTGCCGAGTGGTCGGCTCTTCGCCGAGCTCTTTCGATGCGGTGTCGGCGTAGGACCTCTTCGCCGAGTGGCCCCGTGTTTTTGCACTCGGCGAAGCCGAGACCACTCGGCGAAGACTCATTTTCCCGTAGTGTCTGTTTCCATGTAATCTCTACTATATAATATACGTAAACGACCGTGGTGGTATGTCAAAAAAATCAACAACCTCGTGCCTCCTCTCGCTAAAAAAACCGGTTCGTTGATTGATAGAAAAAACCAAACGTACGAGCTCCTGCATCCTAACCTGGTGGCCCAGCCAAACTATTCGTATTCGTATTAGATTACTCCGTGAGTTCCCATCAGGGTAATCGAGTTGGAGTTAGACTCCATGTCCGTGTCCTTATGAACTTAAACGAGCGACGATCAGGCGACGATCGACCCAAACTTGGGAGAACAGCAGCATTGCGACGATGACAAGACAGCCAGGACGTGGCCTGCAGCTGCGCGTTGAACAAGATCAGCCCCACTATAGTCCACTCCGGCCAGGAACGCAGGGACGAGGTGCGCAGCGGATGCCCGGACTTGATGAGATGACATTATCGTAAGCTTCCGCCGGGTCTCGAATCCTATGACGTCGTAACCCATCTCTCCAGGATTCTATCCCACGTAACGTCACCATCGTCCCCTCCACTTCCAACAAATTTCGCTCCAAGATCGAGAAGAAGCTGCCGCCGCCGAGGGCAATGGATCCTCCTTCGCCTCTTCTCTCTCCACCCCTCTAATGGAATCTTCTACCTTCGTTGTCTCCCATGGAGGGCAACCCAGCAGGCGACGCAGCAGGCGAGTATCCTCATGTCCTGCTTTCTTCTTCCTTTACTGCTGCCGAATGCCTCCCTCAATGATCGTCTCCAGCTATTTTTGATTCAACTCCAATTTTCTGGGATATAGAAGACGGCGGCAACCACATCTCGCTGCCGGAGACAAACAGTACTTGATCCATGGCTGCTGGTAGGAGGGATGCCCTCCAACTATTGCTGATCCAAGTCCAATTTTCTGGGATATAGAAGACGGCCGGAACTACGTCTCGCTGCCGGAGACAAACAATACTTGATCCGTGGCTGCTGGTAGGAGGGATACCCTCTTGCCGGATTAATTAGCACAGTTTTTCGAAGGCTTCCCCTCCGGCCAGGCTCAGGCTCTCCTCGACTCCTCCCAAGAATGGCTGCATCTAGAGGCGCTCAGGACCCGGCTCCTACCAGTAACTTACTGCATATTAAACTAAACTCCAAACCATAGGCCATGGATCCAAACAGTCTCAATCGTGGATGGTCGAAGGCGCTGACGCTTGCTTGGGATGACGGTGGTTTTCTAGCTCCAACTAAACTCCATTCCAAACTCAGGATTCAGGTTTGTGCTTGATTAATCTAATGCCATGAACTTCTATTTGAATTATACTTGGTGATCAACAAATAGAATTATTCCCAGAAGCAAGTTGCGCTTCTCGGTATCCTCATGCTTTCTGGTCACTCTGAACCTTTATATCGCTCCACTAATGTTGTATGCAGGTTCTAATTAAGCTTACATGCAATGGTCTGATAGCTGTAGAACTCATATGGGCCTGACATACGTTAGTCTCCTTATTTTCTGTTATAGTACCCTTCTCTTATACAATTTGTTTCTGCGGGTTCCATTGGTTGTTTAGTTCAACCACACTACGTAGTGCTACTTAGCAGTATGCTAATCAACTGTACACCAGAATGACACGTGAACTGGACTGCTTATGGAAATTACCACATACTATTCTCTCTATAATATGTTGGTTAATGTACCTTGAAGGCCAAATATGTCCATGTACTGTAAATTTTTATAATTGCTATATATATACAAGGTGACCAATTGATATATCCCATATATGTCTTTGTTTTCTTTGACAAAATTTATGGACTGAACTGATATTTCAGTTGTCCCCTCCGGCTGATCTCCATATGTACATGTGCGAGTCCTCGCGCGCTCGCGCACACCATGATCTGCCGGCCGTCGGAATCTCGGAGGTGCACGCTGCAACGCCCTGGCTGCTCGTGTTGTTCAATCTCGTATCATGTATCAATCACTTGTGATCTTTAGCTGCCAAATAATTTATCGAAGCTCAGTTGATTTGTCGGCTTGGTGGCTGTTATTATGTTGAACTTCTGGACCATGGTGACAACGTCGAGCTGCGGAGGTGACCAGATACCCGGTTCTAGCAATTGATCATCGCTGCACAGAGAGACACGCACAACATCGTGTGCCATCATGTGAGTTACAACTGTTAATCACCATATAAATGTATAACTAACAGGAGATCCAGGTGCACGAGGGATCCATATGATATGAAGAAAACAAAGCTAAGACCCTCTGTTCTTTCAGCCCTTATTACGTGCTTTCTAGCCAAGCTTTTCATTCAAGATTTTTTTTTTATAAAGCTTTTCATTCAAGATGCATGCTATATACTGCTAATGCTATTTGTATATGGACAATGGATTGAGAAAACGTCCAATATATGCTCCTCTATTTGGCATGAAAGTGACGCAACACCTGCACCTTGGCGTGTATGATTCTGACGTAGATGCATGGGTCGAGACTTATGCTTGTTTTTTTTTCTGTAATCTCGGTTTGAGACACGTATACAAAAAAATAGTGTATGTCTAAATCACATAAAACGGCAGAATAAAATTATATGTTGTTTTCATTGCAAAATGAGGGGGCTCCTTCCGTAACTTTCCATTTACGAGTACGAGAATTGAAATACATGAAAATTCTCAATTCTCTACGGCGTCTAGATGATAGATAGAATATTTTCAATAACAAGAAAATCAGAAGAATCTTTCTCTCTATTCACTATCATTCTGCGTCTTCGACTTCTATTAGTTTCTTTTCTTTTTTAATGCAATAGCTATAGTTTGATATAAGAATCCATTTCTCAAAGTAATGGAAACCATTCTCTTATAGGAAATGGTTAGAAAATCCCTATTCCACCTTTTAGGTATCATGCAAATTATAATGAATGATGGTGAAAATTAAGTACAGTAGTTTTTCACGCCCGTTGCAACGCACGGACATTTTGCTAGTTGCCTATATATATGAGAATACAGAAACCCACCATCGTGTGGTCAATCTTCCCTAATTCTATTTCCATCATGGTATCAGCCAAGCGATTCTCCTCTCTCCCCCTCCACTACCGCCGCCGCCCTAGGGTTCCCAGGCGTGCCCCCTCTCCTCCACCTACAGCCGCCGCCGCCACCCCCATGGCTGCCGTCGCACCCCTCCTCCACCCCCACGCCGCCCTCTGGGCTCAAGCCACCGCCATCCAGAACATCAAAGGTCTCATCCCCGTCACCCTCGACCTCAAGGCCTCCAATTTCACCAAGTGGCGGCACTTCCTCAACATCGCCGTCACCCAATTCGCCCTTGCCGATCACCTTGATCCGGCCTCTCTCTCCGCCGACGCCGAGTGGCTGCGCATGGACTCCACCGTCCTCCGGTGGTTGTACGGCTCCATCCAACCCGACATCGCCGACATGGTGATGACGGCCGGACCACGGCCGCCGCCGTCTTCGCCGCCATCACGTCCCTCTTCCGCGACAACCAACAGGCCCGTCCGGCTACCTCGGGCAGAAGTTCCGCAACATCACGCAGGGCGACAAGACCGTCACCGCCTACTGCCTCGAGCAGAAGTCCGTCGCCGACGCCCTCGCTGACGTCGACGCCCCGGTCTCCGACAACGCGCTGGTGTGGAACACCATCAAGGGTCTGCACGACCACTACCGCGACATCGGCAACCTCGCTCCTCTCCTCAAGCCGTTCCCTACCTTCCTCGAATTTCGCAACATGCTTCTTCTCCAGGAACTCCGGCCCTCCTCCACGAGCTCATCGTCGCCCGCGGTATTCTACTCCGCCCCCGCCACTGGTGGTCCACGCGCGGCACCCGCGCCTACACCGCCGCGCCCCGCTACCTACGGCGCCCCCACCGGCTACGGCTCCGGCGCCTACAAGGGGAAGAAGAAGAAGACTTGGGGTGGCGGCCCCCCTCCGCCCCGTCCTTCCCCAACATGCAGAACCCCTGGACCGGCGCCATCCACATGTACCCCATGGCGGGTCACGGCGCGCACGTCCACCACCATGCCGGGTACGGCCCCGCCGGGCCTGCTGTCAGCCTCCTCGGCCCGGCCCCGCGTCCTCCGGCTCCGCTGCATCGCCCTCCTGCCCAGGGCTACATGGCGTTGCCCGCTCCGTCGCCGACTCCTCCCCACGCGACGTACACCTACGACGGCTACCCCTCCTACGGCCAGGGCCCCTCCTCGACACCGACATGGGATCCATCCGCCCTCGCGAGCTACTTCAACACCATGAGCCTCCAGGCGCCCCCGGCATGGCACATGGACACCGGAGCCTCCGCTCACATGTCTTCGGACGCTGGTAATCTCAACTCCCTCTCTTCCACACCTCCTCACCGACATGTAGTCGTTGGTGATGGATCGTCTATCCCTGTCACCCACTCTGGCACCCTTCATCTTTCTACCAATCCTCGCCTTACTCTTCGTGATGTTCTTGTCACTCCTCGCATTGTTAAAAATTTAATCTCTGTTCGTCAATTTACTACTGACAACCATTGTTCAGTCGAATTTGACCCTTGGGGTTTTTCTGTGAAGGATCTCAGGACAGGGAGCGTGATTCTCAGGTGCAGTAGTTCGGGCGACCTCTATCCGCTCACCTCCTTGCCGCGTGCTCTCACCGCCGCCACCGACGACTCCACCCTTTGGCACCGGCGCCTCGGCCATCCCGGTCACGACGCTCTTCGGCGCCTCGCCTCGTCATCTTCATTACCACTCAATAAAGCGCACAAGGACCCTAGTTTATGCCATGCTTGTCAACTTGGCCGTCATGTTCGTTTACCTTTTTCTGCGTCTACCACTCGTACTCATAGACCCTTCGAGTTAATCCATTGTGATTTGTGGACTTCCCCTATTGAGAGTGTATCTGGCTACAAATATTATCTAGTTGTTTTGGATGATTTTACTCATTACTTATGGACGTATCCGCTGCGCCAAAAATCCGAAGTGTTTGCCATCTTGTCTAACTTTCGTGCTTATGTTGCCACACAGTTCTCTCTCTCTACAAGCCATTCAGTGCGACAACGGCGTGAGTTTGACAATCACGCACTTCAGGAACTCTCCGCTCAACACGGGATCCTTCTCCGCTTCTCGTGTCCATACACCTCTCCCCAAAACGGTAAAGCTGAACGCATAATCCGTACCACAAATGACGTAGTTCGAACATTGTTATTTCAAGCAAGCATGCCTCCAAAATTTTGGGTCGAAGCCCTTCACACCGCCACCTATCTCCTCAATAGACTACCCACCAAAGCCCTTGCGGCACCCTCCCCCTTCTTCGCTCTCTATAGCAAAGCACCGGACTACACCCTCCTCCGTACTTTTGGTTGCTTATGCTACCCAAACATTGCATCCACCATGTCTAACAAACTCTCCCATAGATCGGTCGCATGCATTTTTCTCGGGTACCCCTCTAATCATCGTGGTTTCCGCTGCATGGATCTCGAAACTCGACGTATTATCATCTCCCGTCATGTGATTTTTGATGAAAGTCGGTTTCCCTTTGCTCCGAATTTTTCTGTCTCTAATATGCAGCAGAACGCCTCGACGACGCCCCTGGACGTCGATCCGATCGACGTATTCGATCCGGTTCCCGTGCAACCCATGCATGCTGGGCCGCCTCGGCCTGTTGGGCCGCGCCATGCCGCGCCGCCTCCGGTCTCCACGCCGACTCCGTCCTCGTCGCGCACATTGGCCCACTGGGCCGGACGGACACCTCGCGCCTCGACGCCTCGCGCTTCGCCGCCATCGCTCCCTCGCCGGCTTCCTCGCCGGCTGCCTCCCGGCTCCCTCCCGGCTGCCTCGCCGGCCCCCTCGCCGGCTGCCTCTCCGGTGCCTCGCCGGCTCCCTCACCGGCTCCATCTACAGCGTCCTCGTCCCCGACACCGACACCGCCGTGTTCGCCGCCTCCCGTTGCTCCTTGCCATCGGATGCTGACACGACGCCAAGCCGGCAAGATCATCGGTCCCCGCGAGCGCCTCAACCTCAACGTCGGGACTGCTCCGACTACTTCCCCCCTACCCAAGTCCGTTCGGGGTGCTCTCACGGATCCCCACTGGCTCGCCGCGATGACCGACGAGTACGGCGCTCTTCTCGCCAACAACACATGGGATCTTGTGTCTCCGCCGGCTAATGCGAATGTCGTCTCCGGCAAATGGGTCTTCCGCCACAAGCTCAAGCCCGACGGCACTCTCGACCGCTACAAAGCCCGATGGGTATTGCGCGGTTTCTCTCAAGAGCACGGCATCGACTTCGACGAGACTTTTAGCCCGGTGGTTAAACCGGCTACCATCCGCTGCATTCTCTCCGTCGCGCTCTCCTCCAACTGGAAAATTCGGCAACTCGACGTCAAGAATGCTTTTCTCCATGGGGAGCTCTCCGAGGTGGTGTTTTGCTCGCAGCCCACCGGGTTTGTTGACTCAACCCGACCCAACCATGTGTGCCGCCTTAATCGCGCTCTCTACGGCTTGAAGCAAGCCCCTCGCGCGTGGTACCATCGGTTCGCCACCTTCGTCACCAAGTTCGGCTTCACCTGCTCCAAGTCGGACACGTCGCTCTTCATCCTTCAGGGCTCCTTCGGCACGGCATACCTCCTCCTCTACGTCGACGACATCATCTTGACAGCCTCGTCCTCCACTCTTCTCGAGCGCGTCATCGCCGCCCTCAGCGCCGAGTTCGCCATGACCGACTTGGGTGAGCTGCATCACTTCCTCGGCCTCGCCGTTCGATGTGACACTCATGGGATGTTCCTCTCCCAGACTCAGTACGCTCTCGAGATTCTCGAGCGTGCTGGCATGAGCTCCTGCCATCCTGCCTCGACACCGGTCGACACTGCTCCCAAGCTAGCCGCCACGGCTGGTCCTCCGGTTGATGATCCTTCGGCATACCGCAGTCTTGCCGGTGCTCTTCAGTACCTGACATTTACACGCCCGGACATCGCCTACGCCGTGCAGCAGATCTGCCTCCACATGCACGACCCTCGCGAGCAACACATGTCGCTGGTCAAGCGTGTCCTTCGCTACGTCAAGGGTACACTTCACCATGGCCTTCAGCTGACACCGTCCCATACGGATCGTCTTGTGGCCTACACCGATGCCGACTGGGCTGGCTGTCCTGACACTCGGCGTTCCACCTCCGGATACTGCGTCTTTCTTGGAGACAACCTTGTCTCCTGGTCGTCCAAACGGCAGCACACCGTTTCTCGCTCCAGTGCCGAGGCCGAGTACCGCGCTGTCGCTAATGCCGTTGCTGAAGCCAGTTGGCTCCGCCAACTTCTCCATGAGCTTCATCGACCTCTCCAGACTGCTACCGTTGTCTTCTGCGACAACGTGAGCGCCGTCTACATGTCCACGAACCCGGTTCAGCACCAGCGCACCAAACACATCGAAATCGACCTACATTTTGTTCGAGATCGTGTGGCGCTTGGACACATCCGAGTTCTTCATGTGCCTTCAGCCCGACAATTCGCGGACATCTTCACCAAAGGACTGCCATCACCGCTATTCTTGGACTTCCGATCCAGTCTCAGCGTCCGTGAATCTCCGTTGCGACTGCGGGGGGCTGTTAGGCAAACCGAATAGGACTAGAGATTCGGTTTGTTCCTTCCATACTTGTGCTTGATCTCTTGCATATAATCAGCATTATGGTTAGGATTTGTAATCATCTGTTTCCATGTAATCAATACAGAAACCCACCATCGTGTGGTCAATCTTCCCTAATTCTATTTCCATCAGAGGGAATACTACAGGTGTAATAGTATAGAACCAATTTACTTGGATAGAAAATTCAGAGAGACAGCTCATGTTTGAGTGTTCACTTCTTCAGTGCATACTACCTTTTAGAAATTCCACCCGGATAATGTGGAGTCAATATGGATGAATAAACCATGTATTTGTCAACGTATCAACATGTATGTCACAAACTTTTCTCATGTTTGTTAAGTTGTTTGGTCGTATGACACTACTCTCTCTGGCTTTCACTAATAATTCACCATATTTCCAGGACATCACAACACCATTTCGTTTTCTGTTTTTTCCGTGACATTATAAAATTTTCTTATAGAAACATTAATCACTATATGTGATGTTCTTTTCTCCAAAAAAATTAATACAAATAGTAGATTTACTGGGAAGTGAACAAGTGCACGATATATACATAAGTCAAATGACCCGGTAATTTTCCTAAGGAGGTTATTATCCCATATGTGGTAAGGTGTTAGGTGATATCTGATTAGTACTTAAATATATCGCTCATAATTGTTTTCTCACGTTGCCTCTTTGACTGTATACATAGGTAAATTGGTAAATCATTACATGTAGTTTTCTGTTCCATCTTTTTTCACTTAATATATTCCTCTTGGATAAAAGATATAGGAAAATATAATTTGATAGCTACTTTCTGGACATGCTTTTAAATTTAATTAACTGAGTCATGATCATAACATAACTTAGTGTGGCATCCACTAATCGAGGTTTCATGACTAAAGCAAAGACACAGATTGTGTGAGTGCATGTGCCGACGAGTCAAAGTTGGTGGAAAGTCTGACACTGTGATAGGTTTCTCCGGTGAGTAGTACAGAAAGAGGGTAGATACGCGCCTACTACTAATATAAATTCTTTCAAGTTCTTATCCTATTAAGAAATTTTTATTTTCTCTTTGCAACCAAAATTTAACATTAGTTTTCATTTTGTGTTTCTGAACATTCTACGGATCATGTTTGAAAAAAGATGCAGTTCACATATATATGTTTTGTATGTTAATTTCAAAGGAAGATTATAAGCATGTTACTAACGCAACACATGCGGACACCTAATAGGAAACATTAACTGAAAATTTAAATACTCAATCAAAAAAATCTATAGAATTTATCTCTTGAAAAAGGGATTTACAAATGTTTGCTAAAATAACTAGCCCGTGCAAGTGCACGAGTTGACGACTAGTAAGAAAAATTGATTTCACATTCTGCCTCCCTCCGTCGAGCCTACATTAAATGTGGCCATAATCACGAAATTCTCGGCAGCCCGCATTAAATGTGGCCATAATCACCTAATGTTCCCAATCCAATAAGGAAACTCCCTACTTTAACGATATTACTGCATAGCTCAATATCGACAGCCCGCATGGGGGCAGGGCAATTGAGAGATCGATCCTGGCGTGGAAGCTGACTTGGTCGCTGCCGCCTAGAATAGTGGCAACGGGGAAGATCTCGCCGTCGTCCCTAGCCGCGGCGACTCCACCTCGCCGCCGCCAGGAACGGTGGCAACGGGCATCACGACGAAGATCACGCCGTCTCTGGCCGCGGCGACTCCACCTCGCCACCGTTGCCCCTCCCATCCTCCTTGCACCACTACGCGTTATGATGTATGCCGCCACAACCTCCCCAGACCCCACCACGCTAGTTCTCGTGACCTCGCCATGACCATACATCTCCCGCTCTCTCTATTCAGCCTCATCTTCTCACTTCTCCCTATGTTCGACCGGTTGTGCCGTGTGTGCCATCCGTGTTGTGCTTTGGCTGACCAGCACCAGCTGTGCGTGCTTGGCGTGGGTGGTTATGTGCGTCGGCCGGATGATGGCAGTGTCTCTGTGTTCGTGTGTGTGGCACTCAAGGGGCAGAGGAAGGGGTGAATAGCTCCTGTGCAACGTCTTTCCTTGGTAATTGATGGACGGCGACGTCGTTGGGCGAAATAGCTCGGGTGCGACGCCGTCTCGTGGCTGAAATAGCTCGCGTGCGACAGTCGTGCTTAACCGCATAGGACAGGTTAGGGGTTGGATTTATGTCAGCCTGGTGGGACCCCCACTTATCCATGTCAGCAAAGGGCCCACAAGAGCACCTTCGAGCGTGGGACCCACCTTTTCATCAGCTGGTACAAAACGACGTCATCCGCCGCTTCAGAAGAGCCATCCCCGCGAGCTTTCCGACAGTTGCATCCTCTCGTCCCCCTTCTTCTCCGGCGACAGCGCGCAGCAACGCCGGCGGTAGAGGTATGTCGTCGAGCTCCGCTTCCGCCTTCGCCCCCTAGAGTCCATGGCCGCGCTTTGGTCCAGTGCCGCTAGGAAGGTGCCCTGATTGCCCATGGACGGCGCCCCTGAAGCGGCGGATGACCACGAGCATCAAGAATGGCAACGCCGGGCGTGAGTATGTGACATGCGAGAGCAAACCAGAGCTGGGGAAGGTGAGATCTGAGTTTCCCCTCTCCCAATTTCTTTTTATTGTAGTCAATTTTGGATTTTCATCCGATTTGGGAATTAGGGTTAATTTTCCTATTTTCAGGATGTAACACCCCGGCCTACCCCCAGGTCGGGCCTGTCACCCCTGGCAGCTCTCTAGGATCTCTAGACCGGCCTCACAGATCAACACCGGTCTTTTCTGCGCACTTTGTCCTCACTCGTGCGCACCCGGGAAGTACTTCCCGGTCGGTCACCCATCCTTGGGAGTGCTCCGGGCCAAGCACGCTTAACCTCGGAGTTCCTTCCAGATGAGCTTCCGGAAAAGAAGTTGCAACTTGTTGATATGAGTATTCTATCAATCCTGTTAAGCCCTGAGCCAGGATCTCACATCCTTCCCCCCTTAGAAGACCGACGCCCTCGTCGATCAGCCCCCAGTCCAGGAACTTCCCCTCTTGGTACACGTCTGTGCGCCCAGTGCCGGCACATGCTCCACATGTCCGCGCCCCTGACCCGCACACGCCCGTGTTGCCGTGAGGGTCGGCTCTGATACCAAATGTAACACCCCGGCCTACCCCCGGGTCGGGCCTGTCACCCCTGGCAGCTCTCTAGGATCTCTAGACCGGCCTCACATATCAACACCGGTCTTTTCTGTGCACTTTGTCCTCACTCGTGCGCACCCGGGAAGTACTTCCCGGTCGGTCACCCATCCTTGGGAGTGCTCCGGGCCAAGCACGCTTAACCTCGGAGTTCCTTCCAGATGAGCTTCTGGAAAAGAAGTTGCAACTTGTTGATATGAGTATTCTATCAATCCTGTTAAGCCCTGAGCCAGGATCTCACACAGGATCTGCTTCCATGCGACCATTTTGAGTGACTTGATACGTACATCAAGAGGATTGAAAAGGCGGGCACATCCCTAGGCCCCAATTTGCCGTCGGCGGTGGAGCAATTGGGATATGCTACGGGGGTTGCTACGGTGCACAATGTGGAGCCCAATGCTGGTGGGCTTGCGGATGTGAAGGCCGAGTTGAAAAAGATGAACAAACCGCTAAAGAAACTTGACGATCTTAAGAAGCAGGACAATCTGATGGCTGCAATTTTTTATTTATGTGCAATTGCTATTGGAGTTGTCTATGTGCTGATCATTAGTCATTAAACAATGTAATCAGTGATCCAGTTAGCTTGAAATGGACAATTTATGTATGACTAAGACTTGAAAAAAATGTATCACGAATCCACCCTTTATTTGGTCTGTTTCAGTTTGTATGGGGCACAATGTGCATATGTGTGTGCAATTTTCAGTTCAGTAAAAGAAAACAATAAACAACGAGTAGGAGAAAAGGCCAGGCCCAAGTAAAACCTAGACGTGCCAAATGTTGAAAGAAGTGTTCGTCCAGAAAAGACATCGTGCACACTCTAGGCCCAATATTCTTACTCCCTCCGTCCTCGAATAAGTGGACGTCTAGCATTAGAATTTTTCCACAAATGAGTGTACATCTACCTTCCTAATGTAATTGAAAGTGGATAATAATGCTTCTCTCTCACTGCACGGGAATCAAGCCCAATAATATTCAACAAATGGTCTTCTCAAATTTTACACGCACTTAGCTCATTGGAGGTGGTGTAATTAAATAGGAGAGAGATATTGACTTGATTCTTCCCAATACATTTTCTACGGTAGATAATTTTCTACGGAGAGAAGATAGTTAAAACATCTTACATTATATTAGCACATAGAGTAGAAAATGAATGACACGGAAAGTAAATGACGGCATATATTAGCACGGGTAGCACACTTACAACTCAAACCCTTACAACTCGAACACGGACAACTGAAACCCTTAAACCTATTACTAAAGCGGTAAGTAATTGACACCGAAAGTAAATGACACTACATGAGATGGCGCAACAAACACGACAAGGCCGGAAATAAAACAGAAAGTAGATAAGACTTAAACTCCGATTCTTCTTGCTCGCTTGCATCTTCTTGCTCGGGTGTCCCTTCTTGCTCGCTCACTCCGACCCCTCCGGGATGTTGTAGGGGAGCCTGTGCATATGGTTGGCATGGGGGAAGGCGAAATCCCATTTGGTGAAGATGTTGCGCATCGTGAAAGCGATGAACTCACAGCCGCACCAGAAGACTTGCCCGAGCAAGTAGCGAGCGTCGAGCGGGTTGGCGAAGATGACCGTGCGCATCACGACGGAGTCGAGAGCGTCACGGGTTTCCTGGAGGCGAAACATTGGCGACCGTGGGCGCTCGAGGTGGCGATAGCCGGTAGCGAGGAACTCACGGGCGAGCTCGATCGTGGGCCTCTGATGTCTACGCACGCTTCTATTCTTGTAGACAGTGTTGGGCCTCCAAGAGCAGAGGATTGTAGAACAGCAGCAAGTTTCCCTTAAGTGAATCACCCAAGGTTTATCGAACTCAGGGAGGTTGAGGTCAAAGATATCCCTCTCAAGCAACCCTGCAATTAAGATACAAGAAGTCTCTTGTGTCCCCAACACACCTAATACACTTGTCAGATGTATAGGTGCACTAGTTCGGCGAAGAGATAGTGAAATACAAGTAATATGGATGATTACAAGTAGTAATTGCAATCTGAAATAAAAATGGCAGCAAGGAAACATGTAGCAAAACTTGTTGTAAACGGTGTTTCAATGCTTAGAAACAAGGCCTATGGATCATACTTTCACTAGTGGACACTCTCAACAATGGCCTCACAATTGAATAAATAAATGCTACTCTCAAACACTCTCTTGTTGGATAACGAACACCATTCATTGCGTAGGGCTATAAAAGCACACCTCAAAGTCTGAGTAAACAAACGCCACAACGTCATAAAGGAGTCACACATGATGCGCACACCGTCACCTTCACACCGTGGAGAGTGACCCCGGAGTTCATATTAAAATAACCTCTAGAGTGCCATAATAGATAAAGATTAACATCTACTTATTCAACTAGATTACAAAGCTCATGATCACATAAAGATCACACCATGGGAGAGAGATAAACCACATAGCTACCGGTAGAGCCCTCAGCCTCGGGGGATAACTGCTCCCTCCTCGTCATGAGAGGCAGCAACATCGATGAAGATGGCGGTGGAGTCGATGGAGATGGCTCCGGGGGCACTTCCCCGTCCCGGCAAGGTACCGGAACAGAGACTTCTGTCCCCCGAAACTTGTCGTCGATGGCGGTGGCGCTGCGGATCCCTTGGTGGAATATGACTGATGTTTTAAGGGTTTTCGCGTCGGAGGGTATAAATAGGCGAAGGGGCGCTGTCGGTGGAGGCCCGAGGCTCGCCCCCCACATGGCGGCGCACCAGTGGGCCCACCGCGCCATGGGGTGGGGACGGCACCTCGGTGCCCCCCTTCGTCTCTCCTTCGGACTTCGTGAACGTGTCGGAAAAATAGGAACGTGGCATTTTGTTTTGTCCAATTCCGAGGATATTTGCAGAACAGCTTTTCTGAAACCAAAAACAGCAGAAAACAGGAACTGGCACTGTGGCATCTTGTTAATAGGTTAGTCCCAGAAAATGCATAAAAATGCCATGAAGTGTGAATAAAACATGTAGCAATTGGTATAATAAAGCATGGAACATAAGAAATTATAGATACGTTGGAGACGTATCAAGCATCCCCAAGCTTAGTTTTACTCGTCCTCGAGTAGGTAAAACGATAACAACAAATAATTTCTTAGGTGACATGCTACCACATAATCTTGATCAAATAATATTGTAAAGCATATGTCATGAATGAAGTGACTCAAGACAATGGTCTATAGTTTGCTAACAAATAGATAATGAGTAAACACTGAATCATATAAGCAAAAGCTTTTCATAAATAGTACTTTCAAGACAAGCATCAAAAAGTTTTGCATAAGAGTTAACTCATAAAGCAATAGATTCTAAGTAAAAGACATTGAAGCAACACAAAGAAAGATTAAGTTTCAGCAATTGCTTTCAACTTGTAACTTGTATATCTCATGGATAATTGTCAACATAAAGTAATATAACATGTGCAATAAGTAAACATATAAGAATTGTTGCACACAAAGTTGACACAAGTGTTTGCTTCAGGGATAGAAAGGAGTAGGTAAACTGACTCAACAATAAAGTAAAAGATAGGCCCTTCGCAGAGGAAAGCAGGGATTAAATTATGTGCTAGAGCTTTTAAGTTTTTGAAATCATATAGAGAGCATAAAGTAAGTGTTTGAGAGGTGTTTGTTGTTGTCAACGAATGGCAGTGGGCACTCTATCCCCCTTGTCACCCAAACTTTTAAGAGCGGCTCCCATGAGGATGTTATTTCTACCCAAGGGTAGATCATCCCACTTCTCTTTTGTTTACACATGCATATTTATAAATTGGTATGACACTCCTCCCAACCTTTGCTTACACAAGCCATGGCTAACCGAATCCTCGGATGCCTTCCAACAATCACATACCATGGAGGAGTGCCTATTTGATAGTTTAACATTTTGAAAATTGCTTCTGATAAATCATTGGCAAACATGTGAAGAGAATCAAATGGCTAAAGTTATAATTAATTGGGACTGGGCACCCCATTTGCCAGCTCTTTTTGCAAGTTATTGGATAAGCGGATGTATATACCACTAGTCCATTGGTGAAAGTCTGTCATGAGTAAATGACAAGGTGATAGAGAAAACGCCACATAACTTCCTCATGAGCTATAAAACATTGACACAAATAAGGAGTAATAAAGTTTTGAATAGTTTAAAGGTAGCACATGAAGTAATTACTTGGAATGGCAGAAAATACCACATAATAGGTAGATATGGTGGACACAAATGGCATGGGTTTTGGCTCAAGGTTTTGGATGCACGAGAAGTATTCCTCTCAGTACAGAGTTTAGCCTAGCAGGTTGTTTGAAGCAAACACAAGTATGAACCGGTACAGCAAGACTCACATGAAAACATATTGCAAGCATTATAAGACTCTACACTGTCTTTCTGTCGTGTCACGAAGGACGGACACCGGGGATGAAGGATACCCCCTTTGTAGATTCGGTAGGGGCACGAAGGAGGCTGGAAGACGTCTCCCGGAGAAGTACCGTCGGCGAGCTCTCCGTCTCTCTCTCTCTCTCTCTCTCTCTCGGCGTGGATGGCAAGCAAGCAAAGGACACAACGATCTACCCAGGTTCAGGCCGCCCGAAGGCTAACAGCCCTACTCTTGCATGTCTGGATAGTTGGAAGCATCATGGTGTGGCTACAATGGAGTCTCTAGCGAGGTACCCGGGAAGGGTTTTGGCGAGAGGAAGGAGAAAGGGCAGATCCTGGCCCGGAGGAGATCACCTCCTTTCTCTTCTCTGCCCTAGCTATGTCATGCTATGCTCTTGCTTGGGTCTTGCCTAGCACTTGTCTTCTGCTCCTCCTCTTCCTCGCTATGACTTGGTCCTCCTTTTATAGACAAGGGGATGCCACAGAGGTCACGCGACGAGCATGAGGGGGTCTTGGCAGGAAGTTCCCCTCTCCGTGGTGGAGGTGGCGACGTGGCCTCTTCTCCTCCAAGTATCTTCCTCCGGTTTGGTGAGATCCCCGCCCTTTAGGGGAAAGCGTGGTGGAGGAAAGCTGGCACACCGCAGGTGGTGTTCCCTGCTCGCGCCTTGCTTCCCAAGTCTTCTAGGCTCTTCTACCATCTTCGGGAGGGTGCTGGAAACCCTCGGCTTCGACTGGTACGGCTTGATACCCGAGAGGAAGTCCGGCCCTGCCGGGGTCTCGAGCTCTCGGGGTCCTCCTTCTCTTCTGGGGTGCTAGGGAACCCGGGGTCCTTTGAACCCGGTAGACTTGACTGGCTCGCGGGGTGCCCGCCAGCCAAGTGTCACGTCTTGGCCTTGTCCATCTTTATGCTAGGCCCACAGGCGGTGGACCCACTTTGGCAGCACTAGGGGAACTTGTGTTCTGCTGCGACAGTAGCCCCGGGCATGGTCCCGGCGGCTTTGCTTTAGCGGCTGCCGGGGCCATGACCAAAAAGAGGTCAAAGTGGGTCCCGGCGCCGGATCTCCTTGGACTGCCGAGTGCGGTCCGCCGGGTCGAAGTAGAGGTGAGCCCCCGAGTCCTGTTGACTGAGTCATCCCGATCATTGCGATTCGTGCGTGCTTGGACTCGGCCATGCATCCAACGGTTGGGAGCGCCGAAGTCGGCACGTCTCCTCGACCCCCACGCCCGTCGGAGTAATGGGGCCGCGACGTGACGCATGGGGTACTTCCTTAGACTCCTGCTTGGGGCTTGGTTGCCGTTACCGAATCATTCCGCCAGAAATTTCCAGCTCCCCAATCCCTGCTTCATCTCCTTCCCCGCGCCGCCGCTGTCGATCCACCCTCCCTCATGGCTCGCATGAAGCCTGCCGCAAGGAAGAAACCAAAGGGTGCCGCCGGCATAATTCGGGATCTGCCGTCTCCCAAATCTAAGAGGAAAAGCTAGAGGGCGGCGCGGAATCTCAGGCAGGCAGAGCTTCGCAGGGAGCAAGCTTTGTTCGACAACATTTATGCTGGCGGCGAGAACTTGCGAGAGGCTTCCCACTATGGGGTGGTGGCGTCCGAGGTAGGAGGCGTCCTTGTCCGGAAGGCGACGAAGATTATCGCCCCTTCCGACACACGGCCGCCAAATCAGATCCCCATCTTCGACTTGTTCATGCTGATGAGCGTCGTACCGCCCTTCTCCGATTTCCACTTGGAGATCCTGAAGGCGTATGACCTGAAGCTTCTCCATCTGGCGCCGGGAGCCATCTTGGACTTGGCGGTTTTCTCCCACTGTTCTGAAGCTTTCGTCAGGGGTGATGCCTTTTGTGACCTTGTTTCGCCATTTCTTCTATCCTCGAATCGTGAAGGACAGATGGATGGGAGGCTGCGTCACCTTCGTCTTCCGCCAAAAGATCAAGCCATCATATCCTCTGATCGAGACCAAGTCCAGGTGGGAGGAATTGAGACACCGATGGTTCTTGGTGGAGATCTCCGAGGCCCTCCCGCAATGGGAGGAAACGAAAGGAACTCCCGGAGAAACTGGAGACCTGGGGCTACTCCAGCGGTCAGGATGATGACTTCTTCGAGGTGGTGCAGCGCTTCAAGTTTCTCCGCGACCAAGGGATGACTGGTGCCGCCGTGGCCGCTCATTTCCTCCGCAACCGAATAGCTCCGCTGCAGGGGAGGCCACACCCGTCATGGGACTTCCAGGGTGCAGATGATCCGTTCCACCTGAGGAGCGCGGATATGCCCGAAGGCACGTCCGGGACAACATAACTAAGTTGTTCGTCCCGGGTCTTCGATTTGATCTTCCAAACATGGTCGTTCCCTTGTGCGAGGATCCGCAGAAGGCCGTTGTCCTAGACCAGATGCCGCCGTGCAATGCCCTCGGCCTTGCGGGTCGGGGACCACGGTCCTGTGCCTCCGAAAGGTCGCAGGCCAGGGCCTCCTCTGGCTCTGACGAGGAAGAAAAGTCCTCGGAGGAGGCAGAGGAGGATGAGGACACGCCCAAGGGTGGCTCCGCGGGTTCGGACGAGGATCCCGGCGGCGAGGAACAAGACGCCAAGCAAGGTGATGACGAGGACAGCGAGGATGATGACGACGTTGATGACAGTGACGATGATGTTGATGAGGTGGGGGATGTGGAGGCTCCCCTGCGTCCAGCTTCTGGTGCCCCGTGGTCCCTGACCCGGGGGCCACTATTGCTTCAGCGCCCGTGGAACTGACGGGCGACGGAGATGACCCGGCAGACATGGAGGTCGAAGGCGAGGGATTCGTCTTAGCTCCCCGGATGGCGTGCTCCTCCGACTCTC
Source organism: Poa pratensis (assembly GCA_947311845.1). Classification (NCBI taxonomy): domain Eukaryota; kingdom Viridiplantae; phylum Streptophyta; class Magnoliopsida; order Poales; family Poaceae; genus Poa; species Poa pratensis. The sequence goes on from CAMZMU010000052.1 coordinate 96,483,622, forward strand.
CGCCACCTGCCAATGCCCCGGGGACATCCCAAGGCTCCGTTGGTGCATCGGTCAATCTGCCTTCGCGGATGACGAGCAGCAAATGCTCGCGGGAGTAAGTTCTTCAACCGAACTCTGAAAGTTTCGTAATTCCACTGCCGCTTGCTTGACTTGAAAAGAGCCCTTGCTGACGATCCGCAGGGATGACACGCTGACTGAGGGAAACAAGAGGCTCCGTGACCTCACCGAGGTCGACACCGCCTCGAGTGTCCCAAGGGGCAGTGGAGAGATGCTTCCTCCAGCTTTTGGCTGAGGTTGAAGGTCGCCGGGGGAGCGGCGAGGGGAGCGTTACTGCAACTTCCCCAGCCCACGCCAAGAGGACGACCAAAGCTACGGCTTTGGAAGCCACGGGTGAGTTCCAGACTTTCCCTTGCTGCTCTTCTTCGGGCTTTGATGCTTACAGTTATCGCTTCCTTGCCTCCATAAGCTTCTGCGGCCACGCGTCCCAGTTGGGCGTTTAGACGACGACGCCGGGCAAGCGGAGACACCTTCCCTTTACTCCTCAGAGGGCCGGGAGGTGACGAAAAGTGTGTCGACGCGTGCTGCCGGGACGCAGTCTGCCCCTCTGTTCCATGGCGCCAGGAGCGATAGGCTGCCTATCACTGGGGAGTATCTCATGGATGCGCCATCTCCAGGTTCTCTTCTTCTAGGCTCGGAGCTGGCGTCATACACGCAGCTTTCCTTGGACTCCAGCGCAGCTTGGAGATAGCAGAGCTGGAGAGGATCAGGGAGTGCTTGGCTTCCGGGCGCTGGCAAGAAGATACCACTTCGGGGTCCACCTCGAAGGTTACCATCAGCGGAGAGAGCGCCATAGACGCCATTCGCCGCGGGTTGGACCAGCTGAACGAGGACACCAGAGCCCGCGAGATGGCTGTCGCGAAGAAGATCGAGGAGGCCGTAGAGCAATGCGAAAGGGAAAAAGCAAGCTAGACCGCATGTCCAGGAACTCCTTCAACCTGGTGCTATCCCTTCAGAAGAAGAAGGCCGAGAGGACTGCTGCGGAGAAGCGTCAAAAAGACGAGCTGGCAGCTAAGGAGCATCAGCTGAACTTTCAGCAGATTGCGTTGAACGAGATGACCACTTTGGATGCCGAGAAGAGTGAACGGGACCAGGAGACGGAACGCCTGAAAGGGGCTGTTGGTTGCTTCAGGGGGACTCCGGCTGGCGACGCAGAACCTCCATTACCGCGAGGTTCAGCTGACCGAGAAAGATCAGACCATTGCTGGCCTTCAGGGTGCTCTCTCTCAGGAACAGGCCAATTCCAAGCCTTGCGCAAGAAAACTGAGGAGGATGGCCAGAAGATACCATGCTGGAGATTTCCTTGAAGACAATGGAGCAGGAGATGACAAAGGCAAAGGAGGATAACCAACGATTGCTTAGCTCCCGCGATCAAGCTATAACCGAGCTGTCCACTCTCCGAGGCGCAAACGAGGAAGGTCTAGCTCTGCTTGTAGAGGCCTGCAACGAGCTTTCCTCTCAGTGGCCCAGCTGTGTTGGGAGAAGAAACCTGCCCCTTTGACGCCTGATATTCAGAGCTTGTTATCCATGGCTGCCCTCATCAAGGAGAGAGCAAACGAGGTGAACGCTACCAAGAACGACCTTGCCATCAGCTGAAGAGTGACAAACACCAGGTGAGCAAACAAACGACGGTCTTGGTGATGGCCGCCTTTGCCGAGGCACACCCGTCCGCGGCCATGCCTGATTGGGCCGCTGCGTCTCCGTCCAAGGATTCTCGTCAACTGGTGAAAGGTCAAGCGGCCAAGCTAGCGGAGAAATACTTCACTCGCTATTCTGCCCCTACGAAGCCATCCGATCGTCCTGCTGCCCAGAAATAATAAACTTTGCATTAGTTCCGTGTGCTACAATTTGAACCGTATTGTAACAGCCTAAAACTTAATGACTTGCTCGCTTGCTTGCTTGTTTCTACAAGTGCTTTTACTTGTTTTAGCATTTGGATTCTGTTCTCCACGTCCTTGAGGGACCTTCCGGGCTGCAGGCTTTCTCATGAGGCCCTGACTGGTCAGGAATGCTCTCACAAGCCCTACTGATACCCGAGAGGCCGCTCACTCTGTAGGTTCGCTCGTCCCTAGGAGGTATCAGCTCTTTTGCACCGCTTTTTACCCCCGGGAGAGTCGACACCGCTTTGAGTGCTCGCATGACGGTCGAGCCTTATCTTGCTTGCCACTAGTATGCGTTGTACTAGTCTCACTTGCGGAAAAGTCATAATTCATGTGAATTTAGCAGGTTTTCGGGATAACTTATCTTTTATTCATGATAGAAGTTCTTGAACAACAACTTGGTGCTTCGGGGTACATCTTGTAGCAATACAACTTTTTCCGGAAACACGGATCTGCCTACCCTAGATGACTTCTTGGGGAAAAAGGTCAAGGAATTCCTCAGCCCGGGAGCACCGATCCACCAACGCCCACAGCTCCTCCAGGGTGTTGACCTGACAGGTACTCATCTTCACACGCATCTTCAGATTGCGCACGTTCATGTGGAAGAGCTGAATGATGCCGATCTGGTAGTCATCTCTTGCGGGTATCCTGTCTGCAACTGCCCGGAACCTCAAACGTAGTGGCGCAGCTTCTCCCATCATTCTGCGTCAGGAGGTGGAGGTCGAGCATTGATGCAGGGTATGGGGTGCAGCAGGTCATGAGGTGCTGGCCAGCCCGGCCTTCCATGTCCTCACGGGAGCGATGCCTGAGGTTGGAGCTCTGGCCAACGTTCTCCTCAGGTTGCTCCATAGGACGCTTGCCGTGGGGATTTTCGGGTGGCACCTCTTCCGGGGGCCACGAGTCGGACTCGACGATGTTGACCTCAGGCCGAGCAACACCGACCTCTGCTTTGACGGCGCCAGCGTTGTTGGTGGAGGTTGAGCCGGCAGGGTCATGGCACTGAAAAACAAAGTTCAGCAACCCCTCCAAGCTGGTGAACCAAGCCTTCACACGAGGATCGCTCTTGCAGAGATCCGGAGGGTAGGAGAGGAGCGCCTTGACAGCCCCCAGGGCTTCCTTCAGCCCCCGGCTCTGCTGAGCGAGCTGCTGAGCCTGCTCGGAGATCTTGCCGGCCTCAGACATAGCGCCTACTGGACGATGGTCGAGATTCTTTTCTTGTTCAGGAAGGAGCTTTCTCTCGGCCGCTGACACAAATCCGGACGTCGATCTTGTCGTAGGCGAAAGGCAGGAAGCAGACCTTGCACTCGGTGAAGAACTCGAAGCTGAAGAACTTGAAGCAGAAGATGCTTCCGGCAACGAAGAACTTGACGCAGATCTTGACGAAGAAGACGAAGAACTCGTCGTGGCGTGAGATGCAGACGAATCCAGCGCTTGCGCCCCCTACCTGACGCGCCAGATGTCATGTCACGAAGGACGGACACGGGATGAAGGACACCCCCTTTGTAGATTCGGTAGGGGCGCGAAGGAGGTTGGAAGACGTCTTCCGGAGAAGTACCATCGGCGAGCTCTCCGGAGAAGAAGACTACGACTACTACGACGATGCGATGAAAATTGAGACATCTTACAATTACATAATTTCACAATAGATGTGAAGAATGTGCACCACGGAATAGAGATGACCTCATTCTTGTAGAGTCCCCACTGCACAGTCATCATAATTAAATACGATTTAAAAAATTCAATGATGTGGAGAAAAAGCAGGGTTTTCTGTTTTGCTATTTGCTGCATTTGGTGGCATCCAAGTGTTGATCATAATAACAAATCAAGGGTAAATTATAGGCTGCATGCTCTTATAACTCAGGATCTCCAACTATTTAAAACTTCCTCCTACTCTATATCTCATCGTAACAATGCTATCTTGATAACAAATTCAGAATGAAAATATAGACATAACCTTCCGAAAAAATGTTCAGTGTTATTCTCTTCCTAATGTTATACGCTAAATCGACAAAACTCCAGAAAACTGTTGAGTTAAGCTCTCTTATCATTTTCATATGCTAATGAATCGGTTAAAAGTATCAAAGATGGAATAATGGTTTGCATGTATATATCAGCATACTATAGAAACTGATAAGAAAGAGCGCATCACCTCAATCCTTAACTTGCACTTCTTCTAATGTAGATCTGGCGCCAGCCTCTCCATCAAAAAGAAAATTCATGTCCATAACAGCTCCTGAAATCTGAAAGGTACATACTGCATCTAAAAATCATAGTGTTTTTCTATTTTTCAGTAACAATTTTGAATCTTAGCGATCAGTGCATGCACAGAATACATATCACATTTGCTTGCCATCCCTCAGCTTGATGCTCACATGTTGTTTCTTCTTATTTCACACAGTTCTCTACCTGAAAGGCATCATTAGGAATTAGTGGGCTCCATATAATTTCTGCAATGTCAAGGATACAATGCAGGTGCATAAATTCTCATCTAAATCCACATTGTATCTCTGGTAAAACATAAGAAGAATTTTTTCTTCTGGATATTTCATCGAGCACCGATTAATCTCCACTGTGTTATAACTCCAAATAGATGAATAATGGCTAACATACATGAGATTGCCTTAAGATTAATCTCCACTGTGTTATAACTATTAACTGAGAATTTCAGTATTACCTTAAGATTTCAGCTTGATGATGTGCCTTTGACTCCCTGGGCGTGCTTCCACACCGAATATTCGATTTGATGAAGCTACTGAGCATCATCGATTGATGAATATAGATATTTCGCCATGTCTCCTATCTGTCGTGTCAGATTGATTGATTGCCTTCAATCTGCTCAGCATCTTTCGCCTATCGTTCTGTTCTGCGACATCTACAATTGGGGTAGCCGGCGAAGGGAAAATCGTCTGGTGTGTGGGGTGCCGGCCAAGGGCAAACGGCCATCCAGGGCGCGGCATCTGTGTTGTGCCGACGTGCAGGTTTGCCTCTTCGTTCCGCCGCTCTCGTCCTCATCGCCGTGGCCGCTGGCGCCCGTTCGCCATCTCCTTCGCCGGGAGGTGTTCAGGCCAAATCTAAAGAATCAATCCCCTATTTCCACACACCCGGGATTCATCTCTTGACGCATCGATGGCGCTGCAGTCCGCCGTGCTGCTCCGTGCCCACCCGCTCTCCGGCGAACGCCTCCGCACGGCGCGCCGCATTGCCGAGGGTGCTTCCAAGTCCAAATCCGATCGGCAATATCCTGTTCTTAGATGTGCATGGCCGCTGCCGCTGTGAGACATAGGATTGAGAATTTCCATTAGATTTTTCTGATCGATCGCTAGCTCGGTAGCTCGCACCTGGTGATTATATTGAATAGTCAACACGTATTGGTAATGGAAACCCATCAATCGTGGATCTCATGGATTCTTTATGCGGATTGCAAGTACGATGATTAATCTGTATCATTGATTTTTCTTAACTTTACTCTTATAAATCTGAGCCATTGGTTATCTCAGGAAGCTCATGGTTAGGACATTTGAGTATTAATGTTTTCAGCCTTCCCCAAGCTTGAGCAATGCTTTCTCCATCACGAGGCCAAAAATTAAAAATGCAATTCCTATCTAAATACAATTCATAAGAAGGATAAAATTTAGAGTAAAAGAGATATTCAAACTCCTTCCACTCCGAATGATGAGGATCATCAAGTAGATCATACCACTCCCTTGTTTTGTCCTTAAGTGACAATGGAAATAATTTCTTCATGGCATTTTCTCTTGATAAACCTGCAACCTTAAACAACTCACAAAGTTCTGTAAGTTTCAACAAGTGATCACTTGGATGGACTGTTCCATCTCCTGCATAACGTTCATCCATAACCTTTTCAACAATTTCCATAGGTATTTCAAAAGGAATACTTTCAGTAGGTGGATTTAAAATATCACAAGCATCATTAGAATTATCACATATGGGAGACACAGTATTATCAGAGCAAATTTTCTCCTCTAAAGCTGGGGAACTAAAAAGATCATTTTCATAAAAACTAGCTTCCCCAAGTTTAGACTTTTCCATAGCATTAGCAATAATGGTGTTCAAGGAATTCATGCTAATAACATTACTATCACTATTATGCAGACAAACTTCCATCGGTTTCTTAATTTTCTCTTCAAAGCATCATGTCCTAATTTAATATAAAGTTCATAAAGATCTCTAATTTTTTGTTGTTTTCCATTAAGCCTAACTAGTGAAAATAAAAATAAGAAACAAAAAGAAATAATTGCAGAATCTAAAGAAGATACCTTCCAACACTTACCTCCCTAGCAACGGCGCCAGAAAATAGCTTGATGTCTACGCACGCTTCTATTCTTGTAGACAGTGTTGGGCCTCCAAGAGCAGAGGTTTGTAGAACAGCAGCAAGTTTCCTTAAGTGAATCACCCAAGGTTTATCGAACTCAGGGAGGTAGAGGTCAAAGATATCCCTCTCAAGCAACCTGCAATTAAGATACAAGAAGTCTCTTGTGTCCCCAACACACCTAATACACTTGTCAGATGTATTGGTGCACTAGTTTAGCGAAGAGATAGTGAAATACAAGTAATATTGATGATTATAAGTAGTAATTGCAATCTGAAATAAAAATGGCAGCAAGCAAACATGTAGCAGAACTTGTTGTAAACGGTGTTTCAATGCTTAGAAACAAGGCCTAGGGATCATACTTTCACTAGTGGACACTCTCAACAATGACCCCATAATTGAATAAATAAATGCTACTCTCAAACACTCTCTTGTTGGATAACGAACACCATTCATTGCGTAGGGCTATAAAAGCACACCTCAAAGTCTGAGTAAACAAACGCCACAACGTCATAAAGGAGTCACACACGATGCGCACACCAGCACCTTCACACCGTGGAGAGTGACCCCGGAGTTCATATTAAAGTAACCGCTAGAGTGACATAATAGATAAAGAGTAACATCTACTTATTCAACTAGATTACAAAGCTCATGATCACATAAAGATCACAGCATGGGAGAGAGATAAACCACATAGCTACCGGTAGAGCCCTGGTGGCGCTAGGTCAATAGTGCCAGAAACAATGCTTGTACGTCACACGTCAGTTGGGAACCCCAAGAGGAAGGTATGATGAGTGCAGCAGTAAGTTTTCCCTCAGTATGAAACCAAGGTTTAATCGACCAGTAGGAAAACGAGGTTTGCTTCGAAGGTGTTGGTGAGGAGTGTAGTGCGGCGCAACACCAGGGATTCCGGTGCCAACGTGGAACCTGCACAACACAATCAAATTACTTTGCCCCAACTTAACAGTGAGGTTGTCAATCTCACCGGCTTGCTGAAAACAAAGGGTTAAACGTATCGAATGGAAATGATGTTTGTTTGCATAAAACAGTAGAGAACAATGATTGCAGTAGATTGTATTTCAGATGTAAAAGAATGGACCGGGGTCCACAGTTCACTAGTGGTGTCTCTCCAATAAGATAACTAACATGCTGGGTAAACAAATTACAGCTGGGCAATTGACAATTGATAAGTGCATATAACATGCATGTGTGAGCTGTGGTGTCTACTATGAGATTCATTTGGGCATTACGACAAAGTACATAGACCGCTATCCAGCATGCATCTATGCCTAAATAGTCCACTTTCCGGTTAACATCCGTACCCCTTCCAGTATTAAGTTGCAAGCAACAGACAATTGCATTAAGTAATGTGCGTAATGTAAACAATACATTCATCCTTGAATAAAGCATTGCTGTTTTACCCCTAGTGGCAACAACACATCTACAACCTTAGAACTTGCTGTCACTATCCCAGGTTAAATAGAGGTTGAACCCAACTATCATGCATAAATACCCCCTCTTGGAGTTACAAGTATTCACGTGGCCAAGGCTTCAACAAGTAACGGAGAGCATGCAAGATCACAAATGACATAGACATGATAATATAATATTCAGCTCCACATAGGTATCAATATAAGTCAGATCCCAGCAAACACAACATGTAGCATTACAATAAGATGATCTTGATCATGATAGGCAGCTCACAAGATCTAAACATGATGGCACAAGTGGAGAAGACAACCATCTAGCTACTGCTATGGACCCATAGTCCAAGGATGAACTACTCACGCATCACTCCGGAGGCGGGCATGGCGATGTAGAGCCCTCCGGTGATGATTCCCCTCTCCGGCAGGGTGCCGGGAAGAGCTTCAGAACCCCCCGAGTTAGGGTTGACGACGGCGGCGGCAGCGAATATGTTCTGGATGAAAGGCTCGGTGTTTTAGGGTTTTCGCGTCTCGGGGAATAAATAGGCGAAGGGGCGATGTCGGCGGACCCCCGAGGGGCCCAAACCACCAGGCGGCGGCTGGGCCCACCCCGCCTGGTGGTTTGGCCACCTCGTGGCTCTTCGTCTCTCCTTCGGACTCCGTGTACGTGCTGGAAAAATAGGGACTGGCCTTTTGTTTCGTGCAATTCCGAGAATATTTCCAGAAGTAACTTTCTGAAACCAAAAACAGCAGAAAACAGGGAACTGGCACTGTGGCATCTTGTTAATAGGTTAGTCCCAGAAAATGCATAAAAGTGATACGAAGTGTATATAAAACATGTAGCAAATGGTATAATATAAGCATGGAACAGCAGAAATTATGGATACGTTGGAGACGTATCAAGCATCCCCAAGCTTAGTTCTACTCGTCCTCGAGTAGGTAAAACGATAACAACAAATAATTTCTGAGGAGACATGCTTTCACACAATCTTGATCAATATATTGCAAGGCTCATGTCATGAATGAAGTGACTCAAAGCAATGATCTATAGTTTGCTAACAAATAGATAAAGAGTAAACAATGAATCATATAAGCAAAAACTTTTCATGAATAGTACTTTCAAGACAAGCATCAAAAAGTTTTGCATAAGAGGTAACTCATAAAGCAATAGATTCAAAGTAAAAGGCATTGAAGCAACACAAAGGATGATTAAGTTTCAGCATTTGCTTTCAACTTGTAACATGTATATCTCATGGATAGTTGTCAACATAAAGCAATATAACAAGTGCAATAAGTAAATATGTAAGAATCAATGCACACAAAGTTGACACAAGTGTTTGCTTCTAAGATAGAAAGGAGTAGGTAAACTGACTCAACATAAAGTAAAAGATAGGCCCTTCGCAGAGGGAAGCAGGGATTAAATCATGTGCTAGAGCTTTTTAAGTTTTCGAAAGCATATAGAGAGCACAAAATAAGTATTTGAGAGGTGTTTGTTGTTGTCAACGAATGGTAGTGGGCACTCTAACCCCCTTGTCAACCAGACTTTCAAAGAGCGGCTCCCATGAAGGACGTTATTCTACCAGCAAGGTAGATCATCCCTCTTCTCTTTTGTTTACACATGTATTTTAGTTTCTTTATAGATGACACTCCTCCCAACCTTTTGCTTACACAAGCCATGGCTAACCGAATCCTCGGGTGCCTTCCAACATTCACATACCATGGAGGAGTGTCTATTGCAAAATTAAGTTGCTTACTGATAAATCAGGGCAAAACATGTGAAGAGAATTATTAATGAAAGTTGTAATTAATTGGGGCTGGGCACCCCGTTGCCAGCTCTTTTTGCAAATTATTGGATAAGCGGATGTATATGCCACTAGTCCAGGTGAAAGTCTGTCAGAAGTAAATGACAAGATTGAAAGATAAAACACCACATACTTCCTCATGAGCTATAAAACATTGACACAAATAAGGAGTAATAAAGTTTTGAATAGTTTAAAGGTAGCACATGAAATATTTACTTGGAATGGCAGGAAATACCACATAGTAGGTAGGTATGGTGGACACAAATGGCATGGGTTTTGGCTCAAGTTTTGGATGCACGAGAAGCATTCCCTCTCAGTACAGAGTTTAGGCTAGCAAGGTTGTTTGAAGCAAACACAAGTATAAACCGGTACAGCAAGAATCACATAAAAACATATTGCAAGTATTATAAGACTCTACACTGTCTTCCTTGTTGCTCAAACATTTTACCAGAAAATATCTAGACCTTAGAGAGAACAAATATGCATCCCAAGTCTCAACAAGCTCTACGGTAGTTCTCCACTACTAGGCTTTAACTACATGATGCAAGAGCTTAAACATGATCTACTTGAGAGCTCAAAACAATTGCAAAGCATCAAATCAAAACAAGACAATGATCTACAAGAATGCATATGTCTTTTCCAATACCAACTACTACATGTAGCATTTTCTTTCTTCCAAACAAACACCAATAAATTTAAACATAAACTCTCCAAATGATAATATAATGCAGCAAGAGAGTATTTATAAACAAGTGCTAACAGCTCGAAGAGATGCATGAAAAACAGGAGCTAAAAGCACTGCAGTAGCTAGTTAAGAATACTCAACAAATATAAGTGAAGAACATGAGTATTCACATGAAAAAGCGGAGCGTGTCTCTCTCCCACACAAGGATTGCTAGGATCCGAATTTATTCAAACAAAAACAAAAATAAAAACACACAGACGCTCCAAGTAAAGCGCATAAGATGTGAAAGAATTAAAATATAGTTTCACTAGAGATGACCTGATAAGTTTGTTGATGAAGAAGGGGATGCCTTGGGCATCCCCAAGCTTAGACGCTTGAGTCTCTCTGAATATGGTTGGGATGAACCACGGGGGCATCCCCAAGCTTAGGCTTTTCACTCTTCTTGATCACATAATATCACCCTTCTCGCTTGATCCTTGAAAACTTCCTTCACACCAAACTCAAGACAGTTCTCATTAGAGGGTTAGTGCATAATCAAAAATTCTCATATTCTGTAATGATACAATCAATCCCAAAGCTTCTGGACATTAGCTACAGCCACCAATGCTTTGTGGAGCAAAGAAATCCACACAAACACAGTAAAAGAGCGAATGCAAAACAAAAGGCAGAATCTGTCAAAAACAGAACAGTCTGGAATGACGAATTTTTTCGAGGCACTTAAGTTGCTCAGATGGATCTGGCCTAAAATAATGAAAGTTGCGTACATATCTCAGGAATATGCGTGATTTTTTTGAATTTTCTACAGGGAGATAAGCTCAAATCCGTGACAGCTAAAAATCTGTCACTGCGCAGAAATCCAAATCTTGCATCAACTTTCAATATAGAACTTTACTTGGCACAACATTGCGATAAAATAAAGATACAAAGGAGTTGCTACAGAAGTAACAAAACTCCTTGACTCAAAGAAAACAAAAATAACAGCAAATAAAAACGATGGGTTGTCTCCCATAAGCGCTTTTCTTTAACGCCTTTCAGCTAGGCGCAGAAAGTGAAAATCAAGTGTTATCAAGAGAAGAAGCATCAACATCATAACTTGCTCTAACAATAGAGTCAAAAGGTAACTTCATTCTCTTCCTAGGGAAGTGTTCCATACCTTTCTTGAGAGGAAATTGGTACCTTATATTACCTTCTTTCATATCAATGATGGCACCAACAGTTCGAAGAAAAGGTCTTCCCAAAACAATAGGACAAGATGCATTGCATTCAATATCCATAACAATAAAATCAACGGGGACAAGGTTATCTTTTACCGTAATAAAAACATCATTAACTCGCCCCAAAGGTTTCTTCATAGCATTATCAGCGAGAAAAACATCCAAATAACAATGTTCCAAAGGTGGCAAATCAAGAATATCATAAAGCTTCTTGGGCAAAACTGAAACACTTGCACCAAGATCACACAAGGCATTGCAATAAAAATCATTCACCTTTACCTTAATGATGGGTTCCCAACCATCTTCTAATTTCCTAGGAATAGAAGCTTTAAGTTTCAACTTCTCCTCCCTAGCTTGCAAAAGAGCATTTGTAATATGCTTTGTAAAAGCCAAATTAATAGTGCTAGCATTGGGACTTCTAGCTAATTTTTGCAAGAACATAATAACTTCAGAGATGTTACAATCATCAAAATCAAAATCATTATTGTCAATGGTGGTGGAACCATTGTCTCCAATAGTTTGAAAAATTTCAGCACTTTTATCAGAAAAAGTTTCAGCAGTTTTAGGCAATTTCAAACGCTTTGCAGAAGTAGTAGAGACATTACAACACCAATAACATTACCATCAATAGTAGGAGGTTACTAGCATGTAAAACATTAGCATTACTAGTGGTGGTGATAGTACAAACTCTAACTATACTATTCTCTTTTTCAAGTTCTTCCTCTTTTTCCCACCTAGCATGCAATTCAGCCAACATCCTAATATTATTATCAATTCGAACTTGGATGGCATTTGCTGTAGCAAATGACTTAATATCTTTAACTTCATTAGGCATAACTTTCAGTTTTAGAATTTCAACATCATGAGCAAGACTATCAACTTTAGAGACAAGATCATCAATTTTTTCAAACTTTTCCTCAACAGTTTTATTGAAAGCTTTTTGTGTGCTAATAAATTCTTTAAGCATAGCTTCAAGATCAGAGGACACACTTCTATTGTTGCTGTAGGAATTACCATAAGAATTGCCATAACCATTTGAAGGATAAGGCTTATAATTGTTGCTACCAAAATTATTCCTATAAGCATTGTTGTTGAAGTTGTTGTTTTTAATGAAGTTTACATCAACATGCTCTTTTTGAGCAACCAATCTATACCTAATAATAAAAGCATTAAGGTTTCTTGTGGTACATCATTTTTTTCCCGATTTTACCCTCCCACCAAGTCTCATATTACCATTGATGCCACCGTTAAGTCAAAATAATGTTTCGCACTGACAAATTTGGTACGTTTTTTCGTCCGTCGCCGATCGCTTGGTACGTCAGGTTTGTCCATCGCTGTTTCGTCCGTTGTTTTAATCGCTAGAAAACCGGTCTGGATCCGATCACGGTCTCCCGATACGACAGGAGTTAGAGTTGCCACGTAAAAACATGACGCACGTAAAAAAACCATATTGAAGTCTGTCCGTGCCGTGTCCCAGTCCCCTTCATTATCACCCGTGCGTGTTGCCACATTGGTTGTTTAGCCTCCGTGGAAGAAAACAACTCCATGTGCATCGGATATATATAGGCTTTCATAGTTCCCTTTAAATATGGGAGCGAGGGTGTTTATCCTTACGATCGAAATCGAGTTTTACAAGCAACCAGAGTCGACGATGTCGTGTCCAACAAAAGCAAGACGCACGCTGGCCAGTTTCATCGGCGAACGATTCTAGATTAGATCGAGAGGACGATCGTGACGATAACGGCGGCGTCCCGCTTATCAATGTCATCAAAACCCCCATCGTCACCATGGTCGTCGAGTATAGCAAGATGCATGCCGCCCGGAGGAACCAGTTCCGCCGGCATCACTACGCCCGGCGAGCACCAAATAGGACATGAACAGTTTTGACGATAGCTTATCAATGTGGTATAAGGCCACGCTGTACGATACCATCCTTGCTGCCAACTATCTGCAATTGATCCGGCGAGGGAGATGGAGTCTCACGCTCCGCTGGCTGTATCCCGCATGAGCGACGACATGATCCGCGGAGTCGTCCTAGGCTCTTAGCCGCCCTCATGGTGGAGGACGATGAGCACAACAAGAAAATCGTACTGTACAAGAGTAGCGGCTATGAGGGTGTGCGGTGTGCCTGCTACGCTGTTCCAACTCGAGGATGGGGGCGCGCTTACCGGCCTCCATGGCATCCGTCACTCTCCGTACAGGTGCGGTGAAGTCACCCTCTCCTGTCGTGATCCTCGAGCTCAACTCGCCACCGGCTTCTCTGTCGTGATCCTCGAGCTCAGCTCGTACCCATCGGTTGAGGCGCAGATCAATGACAAGAGCTTCCTCCATGGCGCCATGGTGCGAGAACGCGAGTGCGTGGAACAGGCAGCTGCTCTAACTTTGGAGCTCCACTGCATGGCAGTTGCTTGTGTATGTATACATGCAGTGCTATACTACCTATTGAATGTCGTTGCATGGTTAGGCTGGCCTCACTTGCCGAAACAGTTTATCTGAGGAGAATATTCGGAATTTGGTTTTGTTGAGCTGACATACTCAAGGGCAAGCATGGCCTCGACATCTTCCCATGGCGGCAATGGACACCAATCTCTACACTGTGATGCTGCCCTGCCTTTCAACTATGTCGTGCCGATGAAAGCAGAACCATGGAGCTCAGTGTGGTGTTGCAGGTAAATCAAATAGACTAGAGAAAGACCAATGCTTTGAGTGCTGGCTAAATAGAATAAAAATAAAATACAAATAAAGACTGAAACTAATAGTAGATCAAATCAAGAAATATTTGAATTGCTAATAATTTAATTGTATATTTTTATATCCATTATAATTATTATTGTTATTTTGTGTGTGTTAACTATTGTGTATATCTATTTGGTAGTAACAAGAAATTAAAGAAATATAGTTTGGTGAAATATAGAGCGGGAGCATTAGAGAGTCCATCGGAAATTAGTTGCAAATAGAAGCGTCATTTCTTTTTACTTCAATAAGGCTTGTTATAAGGAGATAAGTCGTCGTTTGTGCTCTCTCAAGGAGAGAATGGGGAAATGGCGAACTGAGAGTATCGTTTATGTGCGAGTTGTTCGATTTTGGAATCGAATATTCTTCAGGGCGTGGTAAATAATAAAACCGTGGCAACGCACGGGCAAATTTGCTAGTGAAGCTAAAGAAATATTATTAGGATCAACATGAGATCTACCATTCACAAGCATAGACATAATAGCATCAATCTTATCACTCAAAGAGGAGGTTTCTTCAACAGAATTTACCTTCTTACCTTGAGGAGCTCTTTCGGTGTGCCATTCGGAATAGTTGATCATCATATCATCAAGTAGCTTTGTTGCTGCACCTAAAGTGATGGACATAAAGGTTCCTCCAGAGGCTGAATCCAATAAGTTCCTTGAGGAAAATTTTAATCCTGCATAAAAGGTTTGGATGATCATCCAAGTAGTCAGTCCATGAGTGGGACAATTCTTCACCAAAGATTTCATTCTTTCCCAAGCTTGAGCAACATGTTCATTATCAAGTTGTTTAAAATTCATAATGCTACTTCTCAAGGATATAATCTTAGCAGGAGGATAATATTTCCCTATGAAAGCATCTTTGCATTTTGTCCAAGAATTAATACTATTTCTAGGCAAAGAAAGCAACCATTCTTTAGCTCTTCCTCTCAAGGAGAAAGGAAAAAGTTTCAGTTTTATAATATCCCCATCCATATCCTTATACTTTTGCATTTCACAAAGTTCAACAAAGTTATTAAGATGGGCAGCAGCATCATCAGTACTAACACCAGAAAATTGCTCTTTCATAACAAGATTTAATAGAGCAGGTTTAATTTCATAAAATTCTGCTGTAGAAGCAGGTGGAGCAATAGGAGTGCATATGAAATCATTGTTGTTTGTGCTAGTGAAGTCACACAACTTAGTGTTCTCAGGAGTACTCATTTTAGCAAAAATAAAAGCTAGGTCGAAATAATAAAAGTAAAACAAGTAACTAATTTTTTTTGTGTTTTTGATATAAAGAAAGCAAACAAAATAAAAATAAAAATAAACTAAGCATGACAAATAACAAAGTAAAGAGATTGGGTGTGAGAGACTCCCTTGCAGAAGCAATTCTGTTTTCCCTGGCAACGGCGCCAGAAAACGTGTTGGTGGCTCTAGGTCAATAGTGCCAGAAACAATGCTTGTACGTCACACGTCAGTTGGGAACCCCAAGAGGAAGGTATGATGAGTGCAGCAGTAAGTTTTCACTCAGTATGAAACCAAGGTTTAATCGGACCAGTAGGAAAACGAGGTTTGCTTCGAAGGTGTTGGTGGAGGAGTGTAGTGCGGCGCAACACCAGGGATTCCGGTGCCAACGTGGAACCTGCACAACACAACCAAATTACTTTGCCCCAACTTAACAGTGAGGTTGTCAATCTCACCGGCTTGCTGAAAACAAAGGGTTAAACGTATCGAATGGAAAATGATGTTTGTTTGCATAAAACAGTAGTGAACAATGATTGCAGTAGATTGTATTTCAGATGTAAAAGAATGGACCGGGGTCCACAGTTCACTAGTGGTGTCTCTCCAATAAGATAACTAACATGCTGGGTAAACAAATTACAGCTGGGCAATTGACAATTGATAAGTGCATATAACATGCATGTGTGAGCTGTGGTGTCTACTATGAGATTCATTTGGGCATTACGACAAAGTACATAGACCGCTATCCAGCATGCATCTATGCCTAAATAGTCCACTTTCCGGTTAACATCCGTACCCCTTCCAGTATTAAGTTGCAAGCAACAGACAATTGTATTAAGTAATGTGCGTAATGTAAACAATACATTCATCCTTGAATAAAGCATTGTTGTTTTACCCCTAGTGGCAACAACACATCTACAACCTTAGAACTTGCTGTCACTATCCAGGTTAAATAGAGGTTGAACCCAACTATCATGCATAAATACCCCCTCTTGGAGTTACAAGTATTCACGTGGCCAAGGCTTCAACAAGTAACGGAGAGCATGCAAGATCACAAATGACATAGACATGATAATATAATATTCAGCTCCACATAGGTATCAATATAAGTCAGATCCCAGCAAACACAACATGTAGCATTACAATAAGATGATCCTGATCATGATAGGCAGCTCACAAGATCTAAACATGATGGCACAAGTAGAGAAGACAACCATCTAGCTACTGCTATGGACCCATAGTCCAAGGATGAACTACTCACGCATCACTCTGGAGGCGGGCATGGCGATGTAGAGCCCTCCGGTGATGATTCCCCTCTCCGGCAGGGTGCCGGGAAGAGCTTCAGAAACCCCCCGAGTTAGGGTTGACGACGACGGCGGCAGCGAATATGTTCTGGATGAAAGGCTCGGTGTTTTAGGGTTTTCGCGTCTCAGGGAATAAATAGGCGAAGGGACGATGTCGGCGGACCCCCGAGGGGCCCAAACCACTAGGTGGCGCGGCTGGGGGCCCACCCGCGCCTTGGTGTGGTTTGGCCACCTCGGCGCCCTCCTTCGTCTCTCCTTCGTACTCCGTGTACGTGCTGGAAAAATAGGGACCTGGCCTTTTGTTTCGTGCAATTCCGAGAATATTTCCAGAAGTAACTTTCTGAAACCAAAAACAGCAGAAAATAGGGAACTGGCACTGTGGCATCTTGTTAATAGGTTAGTCCCAGAAAATGCATAAAAGTGATACGAAGTGTATATAAAACATGTAGCAAATGGTATAATATAAGCATGGAACAGCAGAAATTATGGATACGTTGGAGACGTATCAAGCCCTCAGCCTCGGGGGAGAACTACTCCCTCCTCATCATAAGAGGCAGCAACAACGATGAAGATGGCAGTGGAGTCGATGGAGATGGCTCCGGGGCACTTCCCCGTCCCGGCAAGGTACCGGAACAGAGACTTCTGTCCCCCGAAACTTGTCATCGATGGCGGCGGCGCTGTGGAACCCTTGGTGGAATATGACTGATGTTTTTAGGGTTTTCGCGTCGGAGGGTATAAATAGGCGAAGGGGCGATGTCGGTGGAGGCCCGAGGCTCGCCCCCACATGGCGGCGCGCCAGTGGGCCCACCCGTGCCATGGGGTGGGGACGGTGCCTCGGTGCCCCCCTTTGTCTCTCCTTCGGACTTCGTGAATGTGTCGGAAAAATAGGAACGTGGCATTTTGTTTCGTCCAATTCTGAGGATATTTGTAGAACAGCTTTTCTGAAACCAAAAACAGCAGAAAACAGGAACTGGCACTGTGGCATCTTGTTAATAGGTTAGTCCCAGAAAATGCATAAAAATGCCATGAAGTGTGAATAAAACATGTAGCAATTCGTATAATAAAAGCATGGAACATAAGAAATTATAGATACGTTGGAGACGTATCAGCCTCCACCTCGATATCGCCCACACGCGGAGCGATTTCTCCACGAACACTCCAGGGGGTAGAATTCCTCCTGGGTCATGCGCGGCGGCCAGTAGGTGACTCCGGTGAACTCCATCTGCACCTGGCTTGATGTGCTTCGAGAGAGAAGAGAGTTGAGAGGAAGAGGCGAGGAGATGGATCTGGCTTGTGTGGAGAGGAGAGAGGCAGAGATGTGTTTTAAATAGAGCGGAGATGAAGAGGAGGAGACGAAGAAGAGGTGCTGCCCGTTGCAATTTCTCTCCCGTGTGTACTACGAATCTTAAAAGAGCGTCTTGGTTTTTTGAGTTTGAAAAGAGCTCATTTTTTTAGTCCGGATAGTGTGCAGAATTGCTGTGATGCGTCGTGTCAACGCGCTTCTGAATCGGCGGCGTGGTTAATGGCTGGGGTGCGACGTCCGAACACATGCATGCAAAGACTGAGTCGAGAGCGTCACGGGTTGCATGCAGTCTGAATCGTCGCCACTACGGCAGAGGCTAGAGCGTAGCATTACAGACGTCACGAAGCCAATGACATACGGACCCCACGAAAGGCGGGGTCCTCTAATCAGTGAATCAACACGTGGCAACAAAGGCAAGCAATCCGGTTCCCAACTGCCACCCGAATCCTATGCATGTTGGGCCAGAAGCTAGACGGGAGCGTAGCATTACGGACGACACGACGCCAATGACATGCGGACCCCACAAAAGGTGGGCTCCCCTAATCAGTGAATCAATCCGTGGTACCCTGATATGTCTCCAACGTATCTATAATTTATGATGTTCCATGCTTATATTATGCCAATTGCTACATGTTTTATTCACACTTTATATCATTTTTATGCATTTTCTGGGACTAACATATTAACTGGATGCCACAGTGCGAGTTCCTGTTTTCTGTTGTTTTTGGTTTCAGAAAGTTGTTCTGGAAATATTCTCGGAATTGGACGAAACAAAAGCCCAGGTCCTTATTTTTCTGTCACGTACACGGAATCCGAAGGAGACACGAAGGGGGCCTAGGAGGCGGCCACACTACGTGGCGGCGCGGTCCCACCTTCTGCCATGCTGTGACGTGGTGTGGGCCCCTCGGGCCTCCACCGACGTCGCCCCTTCGCCTATAAATTGATGTTTACGGGAAAACCCTAAGTACCCGAGTCATTATCCACGAAAAGTTCCAGAGCCACCGCCGCCATCAACCCTAACTCAGGAGGGTTCTGAAGCTCTTCCCGGCACCCTTCCGGAGAGGGGAATCATCACCGGAGGGCTCTATATCGCCATGCCTGCCTCCGGAGTGATGTGTGAGTAGTTCATCCTTGGACTATGAGTCCATAGCAGTAGCTAGATGGTTGTCTTCTCCTCTTGTGCCATCATGTTTACATCTTGTGAGCTGCCTATCATGATCAAGATCATCTTATTGTAATGCTACATGTTATATTTGCTGGGATCCGATGAATATTGATACTATGTCAAGTTGAATATTGAATTATCATGTCTATGTTATTTATGCTCTTGTATGCTCTCCGTTGCTTGTTGATACTCTGGCCAAGCTGATGCTTGTGACTCCAAGAGGGAGTATTTATGCTAGATAGTGGGTTCATGCCTCCATTTAATCTAGGACAGTGACAGAAAGTTCTAAGATTGTGGATGTGTTGTTGCCACTAGGGCTAAAACATCGATGCTTTGTCTAAGGATAGATGTGTTGCTTACATTATGCACTTTACTTAATGCAATTGTATGTTGCTTCCAACTTAATACTGGAAGGGGTACGGATATTAACCTGAAGGTGGACTATTTAGGCACAGATGCATACTGGATAGCGGTCTGTGTACTTTGTCGTAATGCCCAAATGAATCTCATAGTAGACACTACTTGCACATGCATTGTTATTATGCACTTTCAATATTGTCAATTGCCCAGCTGTAATTTGTTTATCCAGCATGTTAGTTATCTTTATGGAGAGACACCACTACTGAACTGTAGACCCTGGTCCATTCTTTTACATCTGATAATACAACCTACTGCAATCATTATTCTCTTTCATTCTCTGCAAACAAACATCATTTTCCACACCATATGTTTAATCCTTTGTCTTCAGCAAGCCGGTGAGATTGACAACCTCACTGTTAAGTTGAGGCAAAGTAGTTTGATTGTGTTGTGCAGGTTCCGTGTTGGCACCGGAATCCCTGGTGTTGCGCCGCACTACACTCCTTCACCAACAACCTTCAGAAGTGACTCTGATCTCCTACTGGTTCGATTAAACCTTGGTTTCATACTAAGGGAAAACTTGCTGCTGCACTCATCATACCTTCCTCTTGGGTTTCCAACGAACGTGTGACTTTACACGCCACAAGCATACCCTATGCGTGTTGGGGGGAAAAAAGAGGCCGGCCAATCAAAGCGCAGAACGCGAGTCTCGCGGATCGCCCTGGCTCAGCGGATCTCAACCGTCATCGCTAGATTCTCGTCGATCCAACGGCCAACGGGTATTCTTCTAGAAGGTTTGGCCTAGATTGACCAAACTTTCAAATGAGCATAACTAATTCAAAAAAATAAAAAAAACATAAGAAACCAGCGCACATGGTTTTCTAATGTCGTATAGTAACGGAAAAAAATATAAGTATGATTTATATACATTTTTATGGAAAATCGTTAAATCAAGTGAGAGATCCCGAACACTTTCAAATGAGCATAATTAATTAAAAAAAATCAAAAACATGCGAGACCTGCGCACATGTTTGTCTTATGTCATATAGTAACGAGAAAAAAAAAATAGTGTACATACATTTGCACGAAAATGCCTTCACTCAAATGTGAAATGTTGAACAGATTAGTATGGATTTCAAAGGAGAGAGTATGGTTTCAAATGAGCATAATGAATTAAAAAAATCAAAAAAATGCGAGACCTACGCACATGTGTGTCTTATATCATATAGTAACGAGAAAAAAATATAAATATGGTGTACATACATTTGCACGAAAATGCCTTCACTGAAATGTGAAATGTTGAACATAGTAGTATGGATTTCTAAGCAGAGAGCATGGTTTCAAATGAGCATAATGAATTCAAAGAAAATCAAAAAAATGCGAGACCTGCGCACATGTGTGTCTTATGTCATATAGTAACGAGAAAAAAATAGAAAGATGGTGTATGTACATTTGCACGAAAATGCCTTCACTCAAATGTGAAATGTTGAACAGAGTAGTATGGATTTCAAAAGAGAGAGTAGGGTTTAGGTGATTTCAATGTTTTTGAAAATAAAAGATTGTGAAAACCTCACCACAGCTTCATTTTGGAGTGACTAAGATAGATCTGAGCTTAGTTTTTCATTTTCATGTTTTGAACTTTATTTATTTAGGATTTGCAGCTAAACCATTATTATGTAAAAATAAATAAATAATATGAGGATTAATTCAATAAATAGTGAAACTTTGGAATGACGCTTAATATGTAGAATGGATGTCTAGGAAATCTTTTTGGCTGATTTAGACAAGGTGGAAAAAAACTTGCTTAGAAATGGGGCTGTTTACCCTACCTTTGGAGCTCATTTGAACCACATTTTCAGGAGTTAGGAACATGATTCGGACTGATGAGCATTTAGATCAAACAAAGTGCATAACAGTGTGAAATCATTGCAACATCCAATCTTAGCATAACACAAGTGCCACAAATGTTTGAATTTCGGACCAAATTTGAATTTGAACCAAATATGAATTTATTTTTACAACTTATCAAATCAAATCAAACCAAATCTGAATTAATACAACGACATCGTTCCAACTTATTACAACAAATCAAATCAAGTTTATTACAACATCACTCCATTTGTTTTTCCTCTTCTTACCACGGGCACCACCCGATATCTTCTCTTTGTCAAGTACAGCAATCAACTTGTTGATACTCCTTCTTTTCTTACCAACACCACTAGGCCTACCAAAAGCACGGCCAAGAGGTTCAGTTTGGTCCTGTGCATCCAGAAGAGGTTTAGTTTGCACCTGGTCATCCAAAACAGGTTCAGATTGCTCATGTTCATCCAGAACAGGTTCAGATTGCTCATATCATCCAAAACAGGTTTAGTTTGGTCTTGTGCATCCATAACAGGTTCAGTTTGCACCTGGTCATCCAGAACAGGTTCAGTTTGCACCTGGCCATCCAGAACAGGTTCAATTTGCACCTGGTCATCCAGAACAAATTCAGTTCTCTTCTTTCTGCTACCACTGGCTCTTGCTTTCTTCTGTGGCCAGGATGGTTCAACAACAATAGGTGGGCCTTTTGGTGCACACTTCTTTCTGAAAAATAAATCATATTACTTGGTTAGAATGAAACAAGCAGCAAAAACAAAAAACAACAAAATTAACATACCTTGGCTTTCGCTCGGCATATATGCATTGGCTGGAACCTTCTCTATGCCCAAGTACCTCACATATCTGCATTTGTTTTTGTTACCTTTCTGAGGCCTTTTTGGCTTGTCATCATCTTTCTTTTTCTTACTACTTCCACCTTTCTCAAACCAAGCTTTGAATCTGCTTGCTTTGGGCCTTCCAACCTTTCTTTTAGTGAGGGGTGGACACATAGAAAATTCAAAGTCCACCTCAGGCCACTGCGATTGGTCTGTCAGTGGTGGAATTGGACTTGCATATGCAGCCTTGAATTTTTCGACAGAGTAATAATCATGCAAATATGGGTGCATATTTAACCTGGGTTTAGATGCCAAAAAAATTATGGCATGCTCACATGGTTTCCCAGTGTGTTGCCACTCTAGGCAGGTGCATTCATGCAAATCAGTGTCAACAACATGCCTCTTGCCACTCTTTGTATCTCTAACTTCAGCACCCCACAATGAAGATTTCTCAACAGATAGATGTGAAAGCTTTCTGCTCCTGTTGACCACTTGTTGGACCACTGCCGGAAGCTTATCCCCTTCCAAAATGTCACCAATTCTTTTTCTCAATTCAAACAAGCGCATGATCATGATCCTGATTTGGTCCACCATGTCATGCACAGGCAAGTCTTTCATCTCCTTGATCATGTTGTTGAAACTTTCTGCCAAGTTGTTGTTGATATGATCGCACTTGATTGCAGTATTAAAGCCTGACCTATACCATAACAGAGAATGGTGGGCTTTCAACCATGAAGCAAAATCATTCTCAGCACATGCTGCCATAATCTTACCAAGGTGATAGGAATGTGTCTGTGTGGTGTAAGCTCTTGCTGCTGGCCACATGCGCCCAAATTCTTCTCCTCTCTATTTTTTTATCAAATTCATCCACATATGGCCAAAGCACTCCCTCTGCTCAGCGTGAGGAAAAACAATCTTCACTGCCTTTTCTAGCCCTTTACATGCATCTGTGTGGATGGCCAAAGGTGATACTGGCCCTAGGCATCTTTCCAACTGAATCATGAACCATGTCCATGATGCCTCTGTCTCTGACTGAAACAATCCAATGGCAATAGGAAACATCCAGTTGTGTCCATCAAGAGCATTGCATGCTGCCAACTGACCATTCCACTTTCCAGTCAAAAACGATGAATCAATGCTCAAATATGGACGACGCCCAGCTTTAAATCCATCAACGCAAGGCTTTAAACACATAAAAAATTGCTGAAATAAACCTTGCCATCCTCCTTTATCTCAGTATCTATCTCCACCACACTGCCAGGTGACCTCTTCTCCACCTCTGCTTTAAAACTATACAACATCCTAAATGTATTTGCCCAATCACCATATAATGCTTTCATTGCCCTTTGTTTTGCCTTCCACACTGTGGTATATTTCAGCTTAATGGGATACATTAATTCCAGGTCAAGTTTAAGTTTTTTTGCTGTTGTGTTTGGTGTCTTGGCTAAAATAGGAGTAATCTTTTGTGTAATCCAAAGCTGTGATGTCATCCTTGAAACAAACTGTGAACTGCTCATACATGTATGCTCATGTGGGATTTGATTTACCCTGATTGTATGCCCATCAGGCTATCGTCTAGCAGATATGTACCACTTGCAGGGGGTGTTACCAGTTCCATCAAAACCTTTGCACCTAGCATAAAATTTCTTTCGATCAGTCCACATAGTCCTGGGCTCAAACTCATGTCTCACTGCATAGGTCTTGAACACATCCTAAACTCATCCATGTTTGGCCACATCTTCCCCACCGCAATGACAGTCATACAAATGCACCAACATCATGTGCATCATCTACATCATCTGCAGCCTCTAACATCAACTCTCTATCCACTTGTCGAGGGACTGAATTTGTGTTACCACCAGCAGGCAAATTACTGTCATCCTTCTGCTTATCTTTCTCATCAACTGGAATTCCAAACATTTCGGCCATCTTAGTGTCATCTATTGGTGCAATGACCAAATCTGTGCGTTCAGCTAATTCTACTAAATTCCAATCAACAACAACCCTCGTACCACCAGGGCATCCCTGTTCTGCTTCTGCATCTGCATTCGCATCTGCAGCAGCCCCCGTTTCTTCACGCACACTGTCAATTCAGGAAGCATTGGCAATAACAACTGTTTCTCTGCTGCCCACTCAGCATCTACAATCTGTGAAGCCATCTTTGATGCAACATAACCAACCCTGGAATTTGGGTTCAAGTCAATGAGCTCTGCCCGAAAGGTTACTTTTTTGCTATCCCAACCTTCTGTCGATCAATTTCATTACGATATCTTCTCCATCCTCAATTCGGAGGTAAGTGTTTTCCCTATCAGCATACCGTAGCAGTCTCACCTCCTGCTCTGGACCCCAAACTGTGGTCTCCCCAATTTTCTCCACCAAATTCACCACTGCCTTCTCCTCCAAGCGCTGAAGTTCCTGCGGATCAATTTCGTCTTTGCTTACTTCCAAAACAACTATCGTGTCTCTCTCAATGTTTCGAACGCTACCATCACCTAGCTTGGCCTTACAAGGAAAGAATTCAATGGTATATTCGAAGCGGATGTCAGAAGCTCCCCTGTCACCCCCTGTCAATGGCGGGCGGGCGGGAAGCGGCAGTTAGCTATGGGAGCAGGGGACGAGAAACAAATCGAGCTCAACATAAGTAAGAAGGGGGGTGCACATTACCGATTTGAACGCTCGGGGCGGCATCTCAGTCAATCAACGCGCACGGATCGGGGACGCTTCTCTGATTTCACAAATGGGTCGGGATATAGAGCTTTAGGCCACAAACGCATTCAAAATTGATGGGAACGAGACTAGGGTCGCGAAATTACTCACCAGTGAAAGCTGCACCGCCGCCGAGAGAAGTCGCTCCATAGCCAGCGAGAAGAAATCATTGCCGCCGGAAAAGGGCGGCGCCGTCGAGCAGGGGCGGGTCGAGCGGGAGTGGAATGGGGCTACTCGGCTCCGTACAGTGTCGTGGCAACTTAGTCGGTCCCACCTGTCGAAGCACATAACCAGCCAACCAGCCAAGTCCTAACCTAATCTACACCTCCGTTAAGAGCCAGACAGCCGTTTTATCAGCTAGTCTTGTCTGAGCTATTCGCTAGCTACATAACGTCGCACGAGAGCAATACGACGTCGTCTCCTGGACAATTCCTCACAAAGACGTCGCACATGAGCTATTCACCCCAGAGGAAGCGGGCGGTTGCAGGATGGGGAAGCCGGTGGCTACTGGAAGGGGATGTTCATCGGATTAATATAGCATGATTAACAGCTCCCTTGATTTGTTTTAGTCCGGATTAGCCCGCAACACACTGATATTTGTTTTGTCTGTAGTAGGTTCAAGGAAACAGGGGCAACGTGCTTCACGGCCGTCGCACATATGTGTTTTCCTTTCAAAAAATGATTAATGTGGTTGATATCTGATTTTTGGTTAGATTAGATTGTAGGTATCGTGAATGACATGACCAAGTTTTGTTGTTGGCTTGTTGTTGCCATCAGATATCCTTGCTAACTAGGTACCCTACGAGATTCTGACTTAGATGTAAACTCATGTGTTTTCTCCGATTCACGTGTGATTGTTTTATAGGTCATCTTGATGTTCTTCATCAGTTTTAACTCGTCTATTCAATTAGCCCTGGCATATGGGCATCATATATAAAGGCTACAGAATTATCTTTTTTCTTCCAATACAACTGCATCAGATTTCATTGACATTACTACTTTTTGCTTGGAATACACAGGGAGCGAACATATTTTACTGCACACTAGATTTCATTTAGGAGAGAGTCAATTAATCATGTCATGAACAACGCCTTTCGTAGGGAGCATGATCCTTCATTGGTGAAGAAGCAGAAACAAATTCAAGATCAAGGTCGTCAGGCGGATGCATGTTGCTGAATTATTACACAATTTTCCTTTCAATTGATTCCTCATGCACATACTTGATTCTAGATTATTAGTTCTTGCTACTTCTATAGACAATCTGTTGCAATTCATTTGAATTTCTATTGCCGTCCTATCCTGCAACTCACCATGGCAACGTACGAGGAGTCACATAGGGCCGCCATGGAGTTGAACAAGGACGTTGTCAATCTCGAACCATCCTGCGGTCCAGGTTACAACTCGCATCTGGACCAAGCCATTCTTCAACCCTGTTGATTCTCTTTTTGTTTCGATTTCTATTCACGTGCATTTTTGTTGGAAGGCCTTCATCCTTCTACTAGCAGTTAACTATTTCGTCATCTTTTTTTTATCTGCAATAAGAAGTGAACGGTTTTATCTTATCAGTTGCTTTTATTTATTTCAAAGAAATGAGTAAATATATATACTACATATATCAGTTTTTTCCTTTGCAGAACTTGGAGTTAATTATTTGTGTAGATCAACAATAGCATTGTCCGCATGATAACTGTGGTATACTCTTTTTTTTCATTCCTTTGGTTCAGACCAAAGGAACTTGGAGTTAATCCTTTAACCGGAAATATCCGGTTAAGCATGGAGTCAATATCCAGTTGACAACTCACATTATCTGTAGATCTGCTTGGTCCTATATACTCCCTCCGTTCCTGAATGTAAGGTCTATCGTTTTCTGCACGCATATTAAGACATGTGTATTTTACATACGGTGGACTCATTTGTTTTGAAAAAAATCGGAAGAGAGTAGTGTCTAATAGCCACCAAACTAAAACAAATCATAAAATCTCTCTGTTCGAGATTGGGACTCATTTTTGGATGGATAAAATTGTCCATAAACCGCAATAGACCATATATTTTGGAATTTTCTTCAAAAAACTATAGGCCTTACATTCACTAACGGATGGAGTATGTTGTAACAAACCTATGAGGAACATAAATGCTATTTTATTTCTGGGGAAATTCTAATTGTTACGTCTGAAGCTCTCAACCTTAAAAGCTGATGTATGTCTAACAACAACATATGCTTTTGGTCACTTTATTCGATTTAAGGAATAGTTGAGATATTTTAGATCAACCATTGGGTTTAATTTTTGTAAATAAGAAAGAAATATTACCACACGACAACTTACACAAAACTAAGTCATCCCAATCAGTTTGCATCTTTGAACTTTGCCCTTCTACTGTGCCTCACATACTACAGATTGCCGTACCGTGTGATTCATATGGAGAAGGCCACGCGGATGGCGGCGATCTGGACAAGCGACGGCCGGCGGCGGCGCTAGTAGACAGGAGCAGAGCGGGTGACGGGATGGATCTCGGCCCGCTGGGTCTAGATCATACCTCGATCTCGCGCAACTCCAATGTTACGTCGACGACGGTGTAGAGGCTATCCGGGGCCATTTCGCATCGTCGAGGACGCCTCGAGCAGCTGCTCCGGGCATGGTGGTGGTGGTCTTGTCCTTCGCCGATGTGGCCGACCGGGTTCGCGGCTGGATCGGCGGATCTGCTCCGTCATCTTGTCTGCCTGGAGTTGACCAGCGGCGTGGGGCCGTTGGTCTTGAGATTAAAGGCGGTGGTCCTTGGTTTCGAATCACGTCAAGATGAAGATCTGCTTGACGCCGGTACCTTGATCTGGCAAGAGTGTCGAGTTTCGGAAGGCTCCGCTGGTGATCTTTCATGGGCTAATGCCTAGAGATTGTTGGATCGGAGGGAGTCAGTCGCGCCGGAGGGAGCGGCGTGAAGCTCTGCTTCTGTGCCATCATGGGCAAATCCATGGTGTAGTCAGAGGTGAGGAATGTCATGAAAGCTGAGATTAGTGGACTAGCTAATGGTGATTGGAGGATTTGCGACGATGAGGAACTTGCTTGGAGTTGCAGGAGGCGGAGTAGCGGTATGATAGTGGGGGCAACATCACAGGTGAAGTTCAAAGTCCTACCTTTTAAGGTGAAAATCCAAGGTCTGGCCTTAATTGGTTGTGCCTGGCAATGGTCTTGCTGAAGACATTGTTTTGAAAGCGGGGACTATCTTCAGGATGAAAACCCAAGGTCTGGCCTTAATTGGTTGTGCCTGACACTGTTCTATATGAAGGCATTGCTTTTGAAGAATTAGACACCAGGTGGTGTCTTGGTGGTACACTGTTCTACTTGAAGGCGTTGTTTTTGAAGAATTAGACATCAGGTGGTGTCTTGGTGCTAGTTGTGCGGCTGCTGTAAGGATTGTAACTCTGTATCGGGACTTTTCTTTTTATTTCTTCTTCTTACTGTTTTTTGGTTGTGTACATCCGTAATAGCTTTGGTTATTGCGTTGTTGTAGAGGCTGGGTGTAATTTGTATCTCCGCGATATTAATATACTCTTTATCTAAAAAAAAAGTAGAAGCAGATGCTGGTAAATGTTGTTGGATCAACCAAATGGAGAAGACACGCATGAGGGAAAGAAGCCGGGGATGAAGAGTTGACCAAGAATATATGTTGTACCACTAAAGTTTATGCCTTTGTTCAAAACTTGATGATTGATGTGCATAAGAATTTCAAAATTATATGCTTGACATGATTAATGTTTAACTATTATAATATTTATATCTCGTTGCAACGCACGGACAATTAGCTAGTTAGTATAACTACAAGTTTACTTTTTTTTTTTGAACATGGGAGATTTTATTGATTTAGCAACACCGTACATATACAAGCTTGCAATACATGATGCAAGATAGCGCAAGCACATCCGCACTGAGACAGCTACTTGTGCCTGATCCTAAGCACCTGGAGCTAAAAGAACCGTTCTGCACTTTTAATGCCAATTTAGCCTGATGATGAGCTCTGAAGTTACATCCTCTATTCACATGGTAAATCCTGGATGCATCAAAAGCTGAGGAAGCTGCTATGTGGGCTAGTTGTGGTCTGATGGACCAGTGACCTGGAGCAGATATCAAGTTTTGCGACCCTGCAGCAACCGCCAACATCGCAATATCTATCAAGAAAGTCGCCTGTTGTAGATGAAGGGTACCTGCAATCTGGGTTGCTAACATGAGGCTGTATGCCTCGGCCTGAATAGCAGATGTTGCTGGCGGGGAAATGGCTGATATGCATAACTTGGAGCAGCGTCGGGTATCACCAAACTGAATGAAGACACCTAAGCCAGCGATTGCCGGCTGGCCGTCCGGACCTGGAGACCATGCAGCATCGGAGAATATGATTGGGCCTGAGAGGTTGGAGATGCTTCCAATTGTTCTCCCGGGAATTGGCGAAGTTTGTTGGACATAATGGTTATGTGTTTGCTTCCCATCTTCGTCAGGCGCCCTAGGATTTGTTGAGCGAATTCCTGCAGTAATTTGAGAGGATGTCGCCATCTCCATGTTGGTGCCCTGTATAATTGCATTTGCTGCAGCATAGACCTGGGAGGGAGTACCTAGTTTCCTGCAAAAGCACGCGTTGTTTCGAGATTTCCAAATACACCATAAAAAGGTATAGAGAGAAACTGTGGTTATGTGTGGGTGATTGGAAGTAAGCAAAGCTTTAATCATTTCAGAAATTGAGCTATTGTGTTGGGCAAGATACTCAACTTTCACAAACCAGGGAAAACTATACCAAGCTGCTTTTGCAAATGGGCATAAGAAAAAGAGGTGCATTTCATCTTCATAATTTCCACATGTAGGGCAGTTTTCACTAATGTGTTTGGAATACCTACCCACCCTTTTACCTGTAGCCAGTGCATGCCTAAGGAGTCTCCAAGCGAAAGTTTGAACTCTTGGTGCCATTTGTTTCTCCTGCCACACTTGATTGAGCAAAGCTGTAATCTGTGGAGAGACAATTTTTGGTCTCTGCCTTGGGGGAAGTTGGAGATTATTAAAGCAATGCTTGTATGCACTTTTGGGAGAAAATTGGCCTGTAGGGGTTAGTTTCCAAACAAGAATGTCCTCACCAGCAGCAGCAATAATAGGAGTTCGTAGAATAGAATCAGCTACTGCAGGACTAAACAAGGAGTTTATTAAGTTTGCATTCCAAAGTTTTTGGCCAGGAATTCAAAGATCTTTTATTTGAGCAGGATAACTAAAAGGTTGTTGTTGAATTATGAGATTGTCATAAATACCTTCCCAGCCCTCAAACCAAGGTGTGCTCCAAACTGAACTATTGCCATCAATAATTTGATAAGTTGATGCTGAAATAAGAAGTGACTTTACCTTTAAAATTGCTGTCCAGAATGCAGATTTCGGCATGTTAGATTTTGCTCGCCAGATAGTTGTGTCATGATGGTACTTGGCCTTGAGTATTTGAGCTAGTTGGCTGTGTGGTTCCTTTGCAAGTCTCCACGCTGCCGAGAGAATTAGACCTTGATTGATCGCCTGCAGGTTTCTGATACCTAGACCACCAACTTTTTTGTTCGTGCAAACATCAGCCCATGCCCTTAGACAAAGACTTTTTATTGTTTGGTCATCTTGAACACCTGTCCACCAGAAATTTCTAATGATAGCCGTGAGCTTAGCTAGAAACTTTTTTGAAAAAAGAATAATCGACACTACAAGTTTACTTTGAGCTTATGAAAAAATACATAGCAAAATGTACATAAGGAGAAGAAAACACAGCACATAAGTTCACATGCATGCGATCATCAATTGATATAGAAATTAACGTATGTTTTTTTCATGCTATCAAATATACATAGCAAAATGTACATAAGGAGAAGAAAACACAGCACATAAGTTCACATGCATGCGATCATCAATTGATATAGAAATTAACGTATGTTTTTTTCATGCTATCAAATATTGTTTTCGTCATTGGCATCGTCAATCTATCTATCAACAAGATAACGCGACAAAAACAGTTAGGTCAATGGTTCTCTATTACATATGTCGTATTCAGCCATGCGGCTATCGATACATGCACGCAACTGTATACACACTGCCATCCACATAATTCTAGTGCTCCCACCGAACAGAGCTAATAGTCGCAGTTATACTCGATCGCTTTCCTTTCATCTAAAGAGCCCTGAGGTAGTACAACCACAATTTTATTTGAAGCTTACGCATAAAATGTACATAAGGAGTGAAAAATTACAACACATAAGTTCCCATGCATGCGATCATTTCATATACAAAACAAGTTTAAACCATCATATTGAAGTGTCAAGTGGAGCATAATTAACGAAGGTAGATAGTAGTGGAGCTACCCAAGCATGTGCAATGACGTACATGCAACTATAAAGAGGGAGACTGTTATATATGTGCAGCTTAGTCGTTAAACATAGAAACATACATATCAGCCCAATAGTTTATAGACCGTGACAGTCTTGCATTTTGTCTCTTCCCAACATACTTAATCTTTATCGTAGCCATAGGCGTGTACACTCTGTCAAGTAGAGCACTGGAGCAATAAAGAAAGAAACTAGTGCAGCTTAAACCTGAAGACTTGATCGTAAATGGTTTAGCGCCCCTATAACTTATAGGCTTGAAAATGCCGCCGCTAAGAGACATAGACCGCCCTTCTAAATTTTGATCTTAACTCAATTAATGCTTCCAACAGGTCATTGGGGTGTTGACGCCATATGCAGGCTAGCTGACGCCGTATAGCATGGTAGTTCTTACGACGCGAGATCCACGCGAGAACCACATTGCTACAATGGTACGGAAGACGTGCCTTCTCTTAGTTGTCCACGTTATTTAGAGAAAACAAAATTTTAAGTTGTACAATGCTTTATCTCTTATTGTTATCCCTATAATTAATTATATTTTAGTAGAAAATTATAGTTTTAAGGGAAGACAAATAATGTAATGGTGAAATTAGCCTTCTCTTATTCGTAAGAAATCATCTGTTAGCTAATGGAAGTCAACCTCCTCTTTCTTCATTCTCTCTCATCCAACTAGACAAATATCTTACGTGTCAATGTTAAGAGAAGACTGACGTCACTCCCCATTGTACATGCCCTTATTGACTAATCTCTATTAGGATTTGTTTAATTATGTAATTAGAGGATAATCTTTCTTTGTAATATATAAGCGTCGGTTCTCCTTTATATATTGTGATCATCGACGGAATATAGTCAGTTGCAATCATTTGATTTGTCTCTCAACACGTTATCAGCAATTTGCTTTGCCGAGAGAGCAAATAGGAAGAACTCACCGACGATTCTCGCCGGAAAGACGGAACGAATAGAAAACAAAAGAAATTCACTTTGACTCTGGGATGAATATGCTCATGTGAACTTTTTCAAAATTAAAAATATAAAAACACTTCTAAAAAATCTGAAAAATTTGGGCACAAACATACATGTTTTCAAAATCCTTGCAAAATTTCGGAAGGAAATGACACATTTTCGGAAGAAAATGACATATTATGTGGTGTGTATAAAAAAGACAAAATCTGCAGCAGAAATGAGATTTAAAATACATTTTCAAAGCACAAATTTTGAATTTTTATACAGATTACGAAAAGTGCTATTTCTTTTCGAAATTTTACACGAATGTTGAAACATGTATATGTATGTAATCAATTGTTTTTGGATCTTTTCGAAAAAATTCATAATTTTTAAATTTTGAAACATATACCTGTATCATATGGATCCGGGAGCCAAAACGCTTACAATCAGTAAGTTGCCCGCAGGTTTCTGGGTTCTTTGTGTGCTTCGCAAAAATGGTCGCCAGCCGTACCTGAGGCGTTCGTGCTGCCCGCCGAGCGTCGGCTTTGGGTTGTGCCTCACACCCTCACCGCAACGCATGGGTTCATTACTTTGTCCTCGACAACAGGGTGAGCAGCCCCACCGCCCTGGCAGTCTGGCACCATCAGTCCATCACCCGCCGGTAGTCGCTTCATCGTGCCGCGTGACATGCCGGCAAGCGACGGGTCGATCGCCAGCGAGAAAATGACAACAAACCACCACATTTGCACACGAATTGTCAAAAAACCACCACCCGTCGTCATTTGACACATAAGTACCACTATTGGGGTCATGTTGTTATGACACAAAGCACTAATTAAGCATAATAACACGTTTTCTGACGGTTTGAACCTACCTGTACGTCGAACATCGTGTGCACCGCGGCCCTTAGCGAGAGCACCTCCGCCCGCGCTGCAATTAGCACGCCCGGCCGGCGAGCGCGCAGGCACGCGCTATCTAGATAGCTAGCACGCCCGTCCGGCCGGCGGCCGCTACACACTCTCAGTCGACCGTCGCTCTCGCTCGCTCACAAATAGAGGTAGAAGATGGACAGGAGGACACTGGATTTTCCGGCGACGAATGCCATGCCGCACGAACGGCGCCACACCGACGAACGGCGACTCGGCCGCACGCACGGCCTGTTCCTTTTCTTTCTTCAGCTCGAACTGAGACTGCGGAACACACCCGCTCTCGTATATACTTATTACATGGCTATGTATAGCCTCACACACGCAGCATACAGCCACTACCCATGCACGCACTCACGCACAACCGGCCACAAACACACACTAAGGGATTCTTTAGATCACACGATTAGAAAACAGAGGAATTAAAAAATACAGGAATTTGATAGGATTGCAGGTTCAAAACAGAGGAAAACTGCAGGAATGGTCATTTGGATGAAACGTGGGAAAAACACAGGAAAAGTGTCTCGATCCTACGCGAATGAGTCTAAAAAAGAGGTTTGAGTGGATGTTGAAATTCCTATAAGATTGGGGTGTAGGAATGCAATCCATATGAATTTTGAAAGTGTCATTCCTTTGATCCAAATGCATTCCTTAGGAAAAAATCCTATGGATTGGTTTCCTCCAATATTCCTATGATAATCGTTCAATCCAAAGAGGCCCTAACTCCACGATCAGATTCAAGATCCTTATGACCCGGCCACGGCCATGCGCGGGCGCGGGCGAGCGCCGGCCACGGCCATACGCGCAGGCCACGGCCGATGGAGCTGTGTACTGGTCGCGGACAGCCAGGGCACGTGCGCCCCGGCAAGGGCAGCCACGGCCGCAAGAGTCGCAGAGACGCAGACTACGGGTGGTGGTCGAGCGAGCGGCGAGCAGGCGTGCGCGCGCGGCCAGCGAGCACGGCGACGAGGAGGACGCCACGGCCAGGAGCGTGGCCAGCGCCGCGCTCGAGGAGACCGGGGGAAGCGGGCGCAGGAAGGCCGGGCCGGTGGCTGGCGGCAGGCTGCGCCGGTGACAAATCGTTTGTCCCATCATGCATCGACACTAATTGCCATGCTTAAGCTAATTATCAGCATGCACTCGCCGGACGAGCCCGGGCAGCCGCCCCGGGTCGCCGGGAGCTAGCTCCGCCCCTGCATGCGTGCCTGCGTGGTCGTCGGCGGGAGCACGACGTCTGACATAGCCTCTGCGGCGGTGGTCGAAGAAAAAGAAAAATGAAAAGATATTATTGACCTGATTTTTTTTTGCCACGTAGAGGTGACAGGTGGGTCCAAATTGTCAGAAGGAGTCTTAATTTTCTTCGTCTTACTATTACTAGTTGGAATGTAACACACGTTTTCACAATTAAAGAAGACACTTTACAAGTAGGAAAATATTACATTCATGTGAATTTCTTCTTTTTACATTTTATATTGCAAAGTAAATGATGCATATGTAAGCATCACATGGAGCCTACAATTAAACCGTGTCGGTTAAACAGCTACGATCGGTCAGCTGCTCATTAGTGACCGAACCGTGCATTGTTGAGCTATATCAAGAGTATCAACATGACTGACGTAAAAAACACCTAATATGGGGATTGATCTGCCATGGACTGTATGCGGGTGCATCCTTAACAGAGTTCAAGCCCGCCAATCTGATCTAATTTAAGTTCATTGCAAAATAATCTAATCTAATTTGCACGTAGTTACACAATACCGAGCATCAGTTCCAGTACATAACCTGGTGATAAAGATTCAAGAAAGGTGTATAAATTCAAAATAAAAATTACTGAATGCTGATCGATGCAATTGCTGCCCTCCGTTATGAATACCACCTAGTAGGCTAGTACTGGAACGTTTATTATCCTCTGAGCAAAAGCTACCCAAATATCCATGAGCAGTACGCCAATTCAAGCACGAACACTAATCTGCTACATTTAAGGCAATTTCGGGAGAGTCAAGAGGTAGCAGCGCCAAGGAGCTGTTCATCGAATCGAGCGGCAAGAAAACGTTAATCCAGTCCAGCAGCCAGGAACTCACCTGCAGATTCAACATGGATCGTGTCTATCGGCCAGATGGCTCCTCATAGTCGTTCGTCGTCGCGGACGGGAGTGGATCTGGCTAGGCCAGCCACTTTGGAGCTGACGCCTTACCTCCAGACTCAAGTGTACGCCTTACCTCCAGACTCAAGTGTACGCGGGCAAATAGCTCAGGTGCGATGTTTTTTCGAGGAATTAGACAGGCAGCGACGTCATTGTGCGTAATAGCTCACATGCGGCATCTATTCGAGCAATAATTGCTCTGCTGCGACATGGCCGTCAAGTCACGTTCCCCGCGCGGTGAACCAAGTTTGACCGGTACATATGGAGTAGTTTATCTCGAGTGGGACCCATGCGTCAGCGAAACCTGCCTCTGTTCGTGGGGAACCATCTCTGTCATGCGCCGGCGTCGCTTGGAGCTCACACCTCACTCCTGTCCCGTCATCTCGGTTTCTCCGGGTTAGGGGAAATTATCCTGGCGACGGCGAGTCGAGCAGCGGCAATGGAGCGGGCGACTCGAGCGGTGGCAATGGAGCGGGCGAGTGGAGCTGCGGCAACGGAGCGGGCGAGTCGAGCGGCGGCAAGGGAGCGGGCGAGTCGAGCGGCGGCAAGGGAGCGGGCGAGTCGAGCGGCCGCGCGTGTCCAGCGGCGGCAATCGGAGTCGAGTAAGCGGGCGGCGACGGAAGGCTTGTGGTCGCAATCGCAGGTAAGGACGTCGAGGGAGGATGGAGGATGGGGTGGTGCGGGTACACGGTCGAATAGGCGACCGGCGGCCC
The DNA here is from genome assembly GCA_947311845.1 of Poa pratensis. Taxonomy (NCBI): domain Eukaryota; kingdom Viridiplantae; phylum Streptophyta; class Magnoliopsida; order Poales; family Poaceae; genus Poa; species Poa pratensis. The sequence continues at coordinate 96,519,610 of CAMZMU010000052.1, forward strand.
GATTCGTGAATCGTGCAGTGGCTAAGGATTCAATCTACCTTCACGGCAAGCGGTATCGGATTTCAGTCCAGCAGGTTGTTGAAGCAGGCGTGGCAGCGTCACGGCTACTACGGCGGGAAGGGTTTTTCGCTCGGCGGTGATTCGCCGCAGATGACGAGACAGAGGTTTGCCTCGATGCGCAACATTGCTACAGGCGACGAGAGCAGCTCGGGCGGGAGCTCATCGAGCAGCAGTTCAGCACACTCAACCCCGAGCCTGGACTTCGAAGTAGCGTCGAGCCTAGAGGCTTTCACTCTAGTTGCCGGGATGGCGGAGGACAGATTCGTGTGCTCAGAAATCCTCTGCGAGATGAAATCGAGCTAGAAGAATCAGCTACAGAGCCATGGCGGAGGGAAGATTGAGCTGCATTCTGTACATAGCAAGTCTGGTGAATTTTGTGAGGTGCCTAGAACTCTTTCAGGCAGTGTTTGCCCGGCGCTGGGAGCGTGTGTGGAAGTTCTTTTGTGAAATGGCCATGTAAGCACTACGTCGAACACCTTGGGGGCGTGCTCTGGACGTGCCCTGAACGTGCTCTCGACGTGCCTGAAACCTTGTTTTTTGTAGGTGAAACCTTATAAACAAAATTTAAATTATTGTGTTCCTTATTTTTGTGTTCCTTGTGGCATTCGCACGCCGTCAGATTGTGGCATGCACACTGTCGAACACCTTTGGGGCGTGCTCTAGACACGCCCGATTGTGGCATTCGCACGCCGTCGGATTGAAAACGAGTTGAAAGAGTTGAAACATTGTCAACTAGGTAGAGGCTTATGTCATCTATAGACAAAATGCTTTATTTTTTATTTAACTTACCAAAATGTAAATATTGCTAGTGTTGCTAGTGTCACCAAAATGTAAACATTTGTAATTATTACCTCCTAATGGTGGTAGATTTTTCGCAAACAGAGGCATTGCCTAGTGACAAATGGTTGATGCTCCCTTTGCGCACCTAAGTTCGAATCCCCTTGCTTGCAATTTAGGTGTTGCACATTATATGTCCTATCCAGTAGCTTTGTGGTTCGGAAAACTTGTTATTATCGATTTAATCGATAATAATGAGTTGTCCCAACCACTGAGATGCTGCATTGTGACAATTTTTTGAATTTCTGAATTTTTGAATTTTTATATTTTGATTCTTTTGTGCTAATTTATGAATATTTGAATTCAATTTTGAACCAAAATTGAAATGTACATGTTATTTGTGCTAGGCTTTGATGTTGCAATGATTTCATACTAATTTTTGAATTCAAATTTGAAGTACAATTCAAATGTTCATGTTATTTGTGTTAGGCTTGGATGTTGCAATGAGGAGGATTTCATTTGTAAATATTACTCTTATAACCGTGATAGATTTGTCCCAAACAGAGGCATAGCCTAGTGGCAAAGGGTTGATGCTCCCTTTGCCCACCTAAGTTCGAGTCCACTTGCTCGCAATTTAGGTGTTGCACATTATATGTCCTAGTCCAGTAGCTTAGTGGGTCGGGCATCTCACTATTATAGAAATCTTTCTATAATAGTGAGTTGTCCCATCCATTAAAATATTGCACTTGGACAAATTCTTTTGAATTTTGTAAATAATATGAAAATTATTTATTTTCTTTATTAATTTTTTGAATTACATGTTATTTGTGCTAGACTTGGATGTTGCAGTGATGTCATACTGTTATGTAGTAGGTTGATCTAACTTGGTCATCCCCATTTCTAATCCTGTCATTTTTTTTAATCGGTTCTCCAAAATGAGCTACAAAAGAGCCCCAAAGGTAGCCAAACAGCCCCATTTCTAATCCTGTCATTTTTTCGACCTTCTCCAAATGATCTCAAACTCTAGGGTTAACATCTATTGCAGTAATATAGTGTCCGATACCAATATTGAAGCAAAACTTGTTTAAAAGTTGGTTTGACTTTAGTCGACCAATTTTTGAAATATTCAAAAAACATAAAAAAAAATGCAAATCCAGTGCACATGGTCTTAGTTTATCATGTACTAACAGCTCCAACGGATAAACAAGGTCTAGACACATATTAAACAAGAAATGATTCAATATGGTATGAAATATCACGTCTCAAACTAAACAAGGTCTAGATGCATATTAAACAAGAAATGATTCAATATGGTACGAAATCTCACATCTCAAACTATGAAGAGATGTGAGATTTCATACCATATTGAACCATTTCTTGTTTAATATGTGTCTAGACCTTGTTTATCAGTTGGAGATGTTAGAACATGATAAAATAAGACCATGTGCACTGGAATTTCATTTTTTGATGTTTTTTTTGAATATTTTATGATTATTTCAAATTAAGTCAAACTCAAGTCAAATCAGCATTTAAACAAGTTTTAAACACCAAAATGGAAAACTAAGCCTGGATCATTCTTAGTCACACCAAAATGAAGGTTTGGTGAGGTTTTGGACAATTTCATGTTGCAAATCACAAACCACCTCTCTTCACACATGAGAGTTCATAGTTTGAGATGTGAGATTTCATACCATATTGAATCATTTCTTGTTTAATATGTGTCTAGACCTTGTTTATCAGTTGGAGATGTTAGAACGTGACAAAATAAGACCATATGCACTATAATTTCATTTTTTATATTTTTTTGAATATTTTATGATTATTTCAAATTCGGTCAAACTCAAGTCAAATCAGCATTTACACAAGTTTTAAACACCAAAATGGAAAACTAAGCCTAGATCATTCTTAGTCACACCAAAATGAAGGTTTGGTGTGGTTTTGGACAATTTCATGTTGCAAATCACAAACCACCTATCTTCACACATGAGAGTTCATAGTTTGAGATGTGAGATTTCATACCATATTGAAGCATTTCTTGTTTAATATGTGTCTAGACCTTGTTTATCAGTTGGAGATGTTAGTATATGACAAAATAAGACCATGTGCACTGGAATTTCATTTCTTTTATGTTTTTTGAATATTTTATGATTATTTCAAATTCGGCCAAACTCAAGTCAAATCGGCATTTAAACAAGTTTTAAACACCAAAATGGAAAACTAAGCCTGGATCATTCTTAGTTACACCAAAATGAAGGTTTGGTGAGGTTTTGGACAATTTCATGTTGCAAATCACAAACCACCTCTCTTCACACATGAGAGTTCAAATGAGCTCTAAAGGTAGTGTAAACGGCTCCATTTCTAAGCAAGATTTTTTTCCACCTTCTCTAAATCAGCCAAATAACTTTCCTACACATCTACTCTATATATAAAGACCATGTGCACTGGAATTTCATTTTTTTATGTTTTTTGAATATTTTATGATTATTTCATTCGGCCAAACTCAAGTCAAATCAGCATTTAAACAAGTTTTAAACATGAAAATAAAAAATAAGCCTGGATCATTCTAAGTCCCACCAAAATGAAGGTTATGTGATTATTTTAATTTTTTCTGAATTAGTTGGTCAACCCACACAAAATCTATGAAGCTTATGTGATTTAACCCTGGCCGTCCGATCATGCCTTCTAGAAGGAAACCACCCCGATCCGCGCCACTCCCAGTTCTACGCTCTGACTGGACACTCCCGGTTCCGCGCCACTCCTAGAAAAAAGGTAACTTTAGGCCCAGCAGCAGGATTTGGCCCGCTAATGTTTTTCTCACGCCATGGCCCAGCCGACCGCCTCGCGTTCCCCTCCCTATATATCCACTCAAATGATGTACCCTAGCTATTCTCACTCCACTCCAGATCGCCGCCACTCTCGCCGCCGGTGACCAAAACCACACAATCCAGCCCCTCCGCCACGGATCAAGCCCCGACGTGCGACGAGGATGAGGCCTGGTGTCGGCCCAATAGAAACCAGGGTATCATGGGCCGGCCTTTCTGGCCCCAGACGCCTGAGCGCGGAATGCGACTAAGGATTAGGCCGTGGCGCCTGGCGAGCCCCGCGAGGCCTAACCCCTCGTGGGGGTTTCGATGCCAAAACGAGAGGCTGAGTCCCCGCGACCAGGGGATCGCCTCGAGAGACTTCTCCCCTCTCGGGGTGATGGAGCACTCGAAGTGCTTGGCGAGGTTCTGCCATCCTGGCAGTGCGCACATGGGGCCTGCGCTCCGCGGCAGGATGACGGGCATGCATGCACACGGTGACGAATGGGCAGTAGTTGCCATTCCCGTGCTTAAAGGAGAGCGACAAAGCTGCCCTAAAGGAGGAGGATTACCAAACATGCCGTTTTGGTGCAAAGGGGACACGCTGCCGCTCCGCTCCAACGACGACGTCACCGGTGTGACACCACGGACCTCTGGAGCACCGGCCACCGCTCTGGACGGATGGTGGCAGGACCTGACGAAGACCAGCAAGACCAACGCGGTGGACCTCGTCCATAACCCCTGGACCAAGGGTGCGCCGCCCTCCTGGACCGGCGCCATGGAGGAACCCTAGCTTCCACTACAACGCCTATATAAGGAGGGGAAGCACCACAGGAGAAGAGGATGGACCATTCATGCACCTAAGGCTACTAGTCCACTCAGAGAAGGGAGCTTCCACATAGAGGAAGCTCTGCCATCGTTGTAAGCTTTGCCCTCGGCAAGCACCCCTGTACTGTAACCTCATGAAGCAGTGCAATTCCACACGGCAGGAAGTAGGGTCTTTACTCCTCCCGGAGGGCCTAAACCTGGGTACGAGCTGGTGTCTATCTCTGTCAGGATGCATTATGTCGAGCTCGCCGTGCTTGGCCGCCGAGGTTGACGAGAGTGTTGTTAAGTGTCGTGTTCAGCCCCTTCGATTCCTGGTTCACGGGGACCATTCTCCAATATTTGGCGCGCCAGGTAGGGGGCTGAGGCGCGCTTTCAACCCATTCCCTTCAACCTCTCCGGCACCATGGCGCGAATCCGAGCTAGGCACCTGGTTCGCTGCGCAAACACCACGGCGTGACCGTCGCAGTGCCTGCACCGGGCCGCAAACCGCGAGGACCACCCCGAGTCAACAGCGCCAAGAACTGCGGCCATCCCGGGCCCTGCGTCGAGGAGCTCGAGGAGGGGAACATCCGCGTCTCCCCCCCACGCCTTCCCGGAGGTCAGGGGCTTCACCACAAAGCCAGTTAGCCCCGAGCCCGGGAGCCGCGCTGTTCGCGTCGCGAGAGCTGATGGGCTTCCTCCCCACTCAAGAGTGCCAAGCCAGCTGGCTGGCACGCATCACCGAGCTCATCCGCGCCTCCGACACACCGAACTCATATGAAGCCCCCGAGGTTCCCGATAGCCCTCGCTCGAAAGAGCGCGGCCGAGGATTCATAGAGGCTTTGGTGTCGGGCACCCTTCTGCCCCCACCACCATCACCGTTTCTCCAGCTGAGGGAGCTCCTGGGCGCAGCCCACCGGGAAAGCGTCACGACTGGGCAGGAGCACCAGGCGGCGGTGGACCACCCCTGGGCATCCGCCGAACGCTCGCCACTATGCCTCAGGAGGAGAGCTGGATCGACGAGATCAAGGCTTTCCTAAACACGGGGCTCTCCCCAAAGAGAAGGCGGAAGCAAAACAAATGTTCAACATGGCCAAGTACCACGTCAAGTCCTACTGCGTCATCGGGGAAGATCTCTACCGCAAGCGGCCTAATGGCATCTCCCTGCGCTGCGTTCCTACAGAAGAAGGCAGGCAACTCCTCGAGGACGTGCACAACGGGGAGTGCGGGCATCACTCGTCCTCACGCGTCCTCGCGGGGAAGGTCTTCAGGAGCAGTTTCTATTGGCCAACCGTATTTCAAGACGCTGAGGAGCTCGTCGAAACTTGCAGAATCTGCCAGCACCACGCCAGGCAGGCCGAGCTCCAGCCAGAAGCGGGGCTCCAGACACTCCCAGCCACCTGGCCCTTTGCGGTCTGGGGGCTGGACCTCCTAGGGCCCTTCAAGAGGTCACGTAGAGGCTACCACTACCTATACGTCGCCGTCGACAAGGTCACCAAATGGGCGGAGGCAGAAGCCGTGCGCTCCATCCCGGCAAAATCAGCGGTGGACTTCCTGAACAACCTCGCGCATCGCTACGGGGTGCCTAACCGCGTCGTCGCCGGCCATGGTTCACAGTTTGCCAGTGGCGCGTTCAGGGCTCGCTGCGAGTCTCTCGGCATTCAGCTATGCAACGTCCCAGGGCGCCCACGAAGTAGTAACCAAGATGAAGAGGAAATAGAGGAAAAACTCAAGGACTTCAAGATACGGAGCTTCAAGTGCCTCAAACGTTCAGGCAAGAGCTGGGTCAGTGAACCCCCTTCTGTGTTGTGGTCCTCTAGGACGACTGTAGCTGGGCCAGCAAGTGAGACACCTTTCGCCGTCGCCTACAAACCTAAAGCGGTCCTCCCGGGCGAGGAGAGGCTCGAATCTCCGTGAGTCCTGGCCTTCAACGAGGACGGTCAAGAGGCGCTCCACAGCGGCGATTTGACACTGTTGGAAGGGTTGCGCCACCAGGCCACCATCAGGGCAGTAAGGTATCGGCAGGCTCGGCGTCGATACCACAGCCGCCGCAAGCGCTCGCGCGACATTGAAGTCATCGACCTTGTCCTCAGGAGGGCACTCTCCAGGGAAGACCCTCGTGAGCCCATACCGCTGTGGGAAGGACCTTACAGGGTCACGCGCGTCGCCAAGCATGGGACCGCGCAGCTGGAGGAGCTGGGTGGCATGCCCGTCGAGAATCCAGGGGGCATAGAACATCTCCGCAAGTTCTACCCGTGATGGATTCATGCCAGGCAATACTCTTTTTGTCTCAAGAAGGGCGCCCAAGTCGTCACACCCTCCCCCCTCTCAGCTTCACAAAAGTTTTTTGTCTCAAGAAGGACGCACGAGTCGTCACCCCCCCCCCCCCCAGCTTCACAAAAGCCCAGCTTCACAAAAGCTTATCCCTCCCCGAGGGCCTCTCCAACTGAGCTCCCCCAACCACGCGTCGCCACGGGCCGCGAGGAGTCTCAGCCACACTCTGTGGAACCCCATGCCCAGACATGGCCGGTTGTGACTTGGCTACTCCAAGTATAAAAAATCCACGCCTAAGCTTGGCGGATGTAACTTGGCTACTCCAAGTATAAAAAATTCCATGCCCAGACATGGCAAAGTGTAACTTGGCCACTCCAAGTGTAACAGACTATTGCCCTCCCTTGGGCACTACGCGCATCAGCGCCGTTTTGTAATTTTACCTCGGTAAGGTGTCCTTTTCTATTTTGATCACCCGGGCTCATACTTTTTCTCACGCACCTCGCGAGGGGGGCTGGGCACGGCGCCCGGAGAGCATCCCAGCGGCACCAAATTTTCCAAAGGGTCCGAGCTCTGGCTTGTGGGCCTGCTCCCATGCACGTCACCTCACCAGGACTTTGGCGCTCATTTCTCCCCGCGAGGTACACAAGAGAAAAGCCTATAAGCGCGCGTGAGTTTTTTCGACCATACAACGCTTGTGGGTGAGACTTTGTGTCCAATGCAGGAAGGAACAAGACCCCACACTATCCCAACATACCACAAGGGTGGTGCTCAAGCACAAAGGAAAAAGGTCCAACGACGAAAAGAGAGAAAGACGTGAACAAGTGATAAAGAGCCTCACGAGAGGCACAAACACGAGCCTACAAGTCATACAAGTCTTAAAGTCGTTACAGTACCGGAGCAGTTCCCCAAAAAACAAGGTTAATAGCCAGGCGCACCAAGAAGTAGCCCAGACTCCAAGACAACGAAATCCTCTCGGGGCTCTCGTCAACCTCCACCGCCTTGAAGCGATCAGCGTACGCTTCCGCGTCCTCCTTAACTTCAGCTTCACGGTCCGTGGCTCTAGGACCCACATCAGGCTCGGTCACACTCTGGAAGTCGAAGGAGGGCTCGAGACGGCGGAGGTTGGCGAAGATACGACCGACCGCAACGCAGAGAAGCCTGCGGCTTTCTTCCTCGACAAGGCCGTCCACGCCCGTGGCAGTCTTCTGGAGGGCCTCGCGAGCCTCCAGAGCTTCTCGCTCCGAGGACAGCTTCGCCTCCAGGCAGGTGGTGTGCGTCTCGCGCACATGCAGCCCTTCCTCGCGAACGTCGAGCTCCCGTATGCGAGTCTCTAGAGACGCACGGAACTCCTCCAGCTCCTGGAGCCTGTCGGCCATCACAGCCTCAACCTCCTGGGACCTGGCGAAGGCTGCTGCCTCGCGATTCGTGATCTCCTGGTGCCGGGCCTCGGTGTCGATCTCCAGAGCTTCGCGCTTGGCCTCCAGGCACGCGAGGGTCTCTTTAGCCTCCTGCACGACGCTGGCATGGGTTTCTGCAGCGAAGCGAAGGGCCTTCGCGCGCTTCTCCCGCGCCGCCTCATCCTCCCGACGGCAGCGAGCCACCACTTCCCGGAGTTGGGACCAACCCCGCGCCATGCTCTCGAGGTCCTCTTCTTCGTCCAGCTCCCTCTCAGCGAGATGGGCCTCCAGCTCCTCAAGCTTCGCCCTCGCAGAACGGAAAAGTGCGGAGCGGCGAGTAGCCGCCCGTTGACGCCTCCCCGGAACCAAGGCCCAGGAGTCAACGGGAAGCTTAGCGGACCCCGGCCCCGCAAGAGGCTCAAGGCCCGGATGGCAAGGGCTCGGGTTGGGCCCGGAGTGCGCCCGGGGGCTTGGAGTGAGACCTCCATCCCTGTCTGCACCTGGGGCTGCTAAAGGACTTGGAGCCCACTCACTGTCTGCCTCCGCCTGCCCGAAAGGGAGGAATGCCCCGTCGAGGACAAGCTCCTCTGGCCCCGGCGAGGCCGTATCGGCGTTTGCCTCGAGGCACGTGGCCTGCGGTGGTATCGCCCCCACGTCCTCACCCACGAGGAGCCCTGCTGCTTTGAGAGGAGTCGCTGCCCCCGAGGGCTACGGAGCAGTAGGGGCGGAAGTGGCAGGAACCTCCGCTGCCCCCAAGACTCCCCCAAGTCCGCGAGCTTTCCTTCCTCTCGGCGCCGCAGGGGGAGTGGTGGAAGGCCTGGAGCAGAACAAGGTAGAAGATGAAGAAAAGAAGGACGCGAGGACGATAGAAGGAAGGGAACAGAGAGGGACCTACCTGGTGGTCACATCCACCCACACCTTACGCCTCGTGCGCGAGGAGATGCTGCCTCCTGACATGTCCAAGCCCCGTTTCGCCCTGGTCCCGGGGACGATGCGGAGAGGCTCTTCGTCGCCTGAGGAAACCTCAAGAATGCCGGCGTCAGGCATGGCCACCCCTGAGGGCCCCGCGGTGACACCTGAAGAATTGGCGCCGCCCGGGGTTCCGGCACCGCCGCCCGATGCTGTGGAAGAGCCAGAGGACGCGTCATCACCTCACGCAGACGCCGCCAAGGCAGCCAGAGCGAGGTCTTCTTGGGGCCCCATGCGTCCTCGCGAGACCAGCCCCCACGCGGTGAATGCCGGCATCCCCGCCAGGTACCTGGCACGCATCTTCTTCACAAAAACAATGCAGGGGATTGGAGGAGTTGTTCGCTGGCTCGGGGATCTGCAGGGAAGTAAAAAGAACATCCATAAAGCCCTTTAGCACCTCAGCCGTGAAGACTTCGCCGCTCAGCCGCATTCGGTCCGCCCCGCCGGAGTATGCCCACATCGGCTCCAAGTTCGACTGCAGCGGTGCAATGCGCTGCGCCACGAAGTCCTTCGCTACCATCTGGCCAGTAAGCCCGTGGGCGCGGGCCTCGAGGAGGCGCTTCTCGAAGAGCTCAAGTGTCAGGTCTTCCAGGGGTTGGCTGCTCCAGCCGCTGTGCCTTGATGGGGGCCCAGAGGGGACCTCGAGAAAGGGGCACTCCTCCGCAACTTCCACGTAAAGCCACCGCTTGTGGAAGTCGTCCACCCGCTTCGTCGCCCTAGTGACAGCGACCTCATCATCCCATGTGATGGGAATATAGCGCTCAGACATGCCCTCCGTGATGCGGAATGAGACACATCCGGAGGTCTCTCCGGGGCGGTAGAGCGGAGCGCGAAGAAGCGCCGGAAGAGGTCCACTGACGGCTTGACCCCAGCGTACCCCTCGCAGAAATAGGCAAAAATGGCGAGGGTGAGGATGGAATTGGGATGAAGGTGGAGGAGCTTAATCTGATAGTGCTCCAGAATGGCGAGAAGAAAGGCGGAGAATGACGGGACCAGACCCGCGAAGATGGTGTGGAGGAACACAGGGTAAAAGGGAGCGCAGAGTCTGCCAGGGGCGCCGCCCGGCCTCATGCTGGTCGCACCCCACTCATTGAAAGCAGAGGCCACCAGGGGGCGCACCCTCTCCAAGTGCGCATCCACCACGACGCGGCTGGGCTCCAATTCTGGCTTATGACCGCCGCTGGAACTTGGCGAGGCTGCCTCTCCAGCAAGCGCTGCGCCCTTACCCTTCTGAGCCGCGGAAGCTCTCTTAGGAGCCATGGCAACCGGAGGGCAGAGGTACGGAAGACGAAGGGGAATGCAGGGCAGAGGCGAGCAAGAGGAACAGGAAAGACGAAGGCAAGCGGGGCGAGTGATGGGGAACCGCGCCAATCCTTCTGCCTTAAGCCTCCGCATGGAGCAGTTCTGTCAGGAGTGCCCGGGCCCGCCACTTCCACCATCATGGCCGGAGAAGCGGAGACGGCGTCAAACGACGGTTGCTTGCCACGCATCTCGGCCCAGAACGGCTGTTTTGTGCCCACGATGTTTCGCCTGTGTACAGGCTACGACGTGCTCGTCGCGGACCCGGGGGCTACTGTCGGCCCAATAGAAACCAGGGTATCATGGGCCGGCCTTTCTGGCCCCAGACACCTGAGCGCGGAATGCGACTAAGGATTAGGCAGCGGCGCCTGGCGAGCCCTGCGAGGCCTAACCCCTCGTGGGGGTTTCGACGACGAAATGAGAGGCTGAGTCCCCGTGGCCAGGGGATCGCCTCGAGAGACTTTTCCCCTCTCGGGGTGACGGAGCACTCGAAGTGCTTGGCGAGGTTCTACCATACTGCGCACGGTGACGCGCATGCCTGCGCACGGTGACGAATGGGCAGCAGTTGCCATTCCCGTGCTTAAAGCAGAGCAACAAAGCTGCCCTAAAGGAGGAGGATTACCAAGCATGCCTTTTTGGTGCAAAGGGGACACGCTGCCGCTCCGCTCCAATGACGACGTCACCAGTGTGACACCACGGACCTCTGGAGCGCCGGCCACCGCTCTGGATGGATGGTGGCAGGACCTGACGAAGACCAGCAGGACCAACGCATTGGACCTCGTCCACAACCTCTGGACCAAGGGTGCACCGCCCTCCTGGACGAGCGCCATGGAGGAACCCTAGCTTCCACTACAACGCCTATATAAGGAGGGGAGCACCACAGGAGAAGAGGATGGACCATTCATTCACCTAAGGCTACTAGTCCACTCAGAGAAGGGAGCTTCCACATAGAGGAAGCTCTGCCATCATTGTAAGCTTTGCCCTCGGCAAGCACCCCTGTACTGTAACCTCACGAAGCAGTGCAATTCCACACGGCAGGAAGTAGGGTCTTTACTCCTCCCGGAGGGCCTGAACCTGGGTACGATCTTGTGTCTATCTCTGTCGTGATGCATTCTGTCGAGCTCACCGTGCTTGGCCGCCGAGGTTGACGAGAGTGTTGTTAAGTGTCGTGTTCAGCCCCTTCGATTCCTGGTTCACGGGGACCATTCTCCGACACCTGGAGGTTCTTGCTCGCACGGCGTCCATTCCGGCCGCGGAAACGGCTCCGACGAGAAATGGAAGGGGTCAGCGCCCGCTGACCCCATACGGGCTAAGCTGGTTGCTTCGTCGGAAGCGCGGCGCGTGCGTACATGAATTGGGGGCGGGAGGCGCCGCCTGCGTACGCCCGACGCAAAGTGGAGGAGTATGACCGGGAGATGGCCGCGAAGGCGGCGGTGAGAGGCACGGGGAGCTCCTCTGGCGCGGGGAGCTCCGCCATCGCCCGAGCACGGCTGCTACCGCCGAAGAGGGAGGAGGAGGAGCAGCAGGCCGTGGCACCGCGCGCCGTGCGAGGGTATCTGCCGGGGGACTTCGTCGACGACGTCAACCTCGACTGGGTCACCGCCGAGCTGATGGAGCGCACCAAGGACGAGCAGAAGCAGCTCGAGGCCGACCGAGAGATGAAAAGGGAGCTCAACGAGAGGTGCTACTGCCAAGCCATCGAGGAATCCAAGGCCGACATGGGATGGGGTGCCTCTGACTTTGACTTCGGCTCTGTTAATCGAATTAATCCGTGCCCGTGGGGTTTTGATCCGACAAGCCCGCCATTAGAACAACTACTGTGTAATAGTATAATTATCTACTATGTTTGCTTAATCCTGTTATGATTGTCTGTGTGTTGTTTGAATTTCGTTGAATGCCCGTCAAATTATCTGTTATGATTGTCTGAATCGGAGCTCGCCGGAGAAGAAGAGGGAGGATGCGCGCGAAAGGGTAAAACGATATAACCGTCATCGCTGCTGTCTGGGCCCCACACTGAAGTGGGTCCCACCCGTCTCCACTAATCTGTGTGGGTCCCACCCCTAATCCTTACGGTGATTCCGCTTAAGGGCCATCTTGTTCCTGGGCTATTTGTGCGCGGAGAGATGTCGTAGCAGAGCTATTTCAGCCAACGACGTCGTTCTCCAGCTATTCGCCTGAAAAGATGTAGTACCTGAGCTATTTGCCTAGTGCACGCAGCGCATATTCCCCTCCTCCATCCGGTCGTTCCCTTCAGCCTAGGCACGACGCCGATTAGCTACTGCCTTCACGCCGCGATGGGCGGTGAAGCAAGTTGTTCGATTCGTGGGGGCATGCTGCTCGTCGGCATCTGGGCGTGCGAGGCGCTGGCATCCGGAGGTGTGAGTCTCGTCGGCGTCTATTAAGAGAAGAGTACGGTGCCGGCGGCGCTGCAGGTTGGTCTCGGCAGCGGGGCTGGTTGATACGTGCATTTTATATCATCATTTATACAACTTTTATTATCATATTAGAATGTTATTTGCATTGTTATATCATTGTTTTACATGTTTTAGATGATTTATGGGACTTTCATACAAAGTCCCTATTTTTGGTATTTAATTTCTGGGAGGCAGAAAACCTCATTTTTCTTGTTTTTAATGTTTCAGGAGCTACAGGGACCCAAATAATAAAAGGAAAAACACCCAGCTGGTTTTTCATCGGAAGAAAGGCTGGGGAAGAAGACCAAAGAGAGGAGAGCCACGAGGCCCAAATTAGGTGGGCCCACGTGGCCCAAGTACCTGGCCGCGTGGGACCCACTAAGTGGAGCCTCGGGCACCTCCTCGCCTGGGGCTTTTTAGCAACGCCTTCGTCTCGCCCGAAAAGGAATGCCCTAATTTTCACGAAACCATCCGAGGTCGCGGCGGCAGCGAAACTCCTGATTCCCTCCAAGGGGGATCAGATCCTGCTGCTCCGGAGCTCCGGAGAAGGGGGAAATCATATTCATCGGCATCACCTCTCCTCCTTGGCGTGGGAGGAGGCCTCTACATCATCACGCCCATCAAGACAAGCACCATCTCCATCATCATCACCGTGATCCACTCTGTTCCCCTCGTAGTTTGAGAGTTGCTATACCCTAGATACTTGTCTTGTGCTACCATTCATGTTTGTGATTGAGTACTTGTTATTATTTGGTGGTGAAGTTATATTTTCAGATTGTGTTGTACCACTTATGCCACTGAATATCATCATGTTTGCACGTTGTGAGTAGTTCCTATATGTTCCTGAGTGCATAGGATGAATTGGCAATGATTTATATATAACATGTGTTGGTATTTTGTCAAGAGTTTATCTTTTATGTGATTCTATGATGGTGTTGTGCGAACATCGACTGCACAACACTTCACCTATATGGGCTCATAGGAGAACACCGTAGTATAATGAATTGAGGGAGACTTGGGAGGACATGTAAACCCGAGACCGAGTCGTGAAGTTATATTATGAGGGTATTAGTATCGGGGACCTTAGAGTGTAATGCTATGGTGGGACATTATGTATTAATAAATCTTATGCAGTCATTTACTTGGCCACATGATCCATCATAAGGGGGTTGTAGTTTATTTATTTAGCTATACCTAATTATGGCTCCGTCCAAAGAAGATTAAAACTTGACAAGATATTCAACGTGTTGTTTAATAAATCTCTATGCCTAGGAATATCCATGCCGCCCTCGGGAACGTTTTTCACATATAAGTTACACAACACTTGAGCTTGTCCTCTTGCCACATAAGTGGATTGGACTTTCTCTCTTTGAGAGCTTTCACTTGCTACTATTTATTTTCTGCATTGCAACTACACAACCAAAAATACCAAAAACACTTGCATATTTTATTGTTTTATTTATCAATCTTGCTAACCAATACCTTCAGCTCCTCGTGGGTTCGACAACCTTTTCTAATTGAAAGGTACTACAATTGATCTCCTGCACTTGGGGTCATCAAGATACTTTTCTGGCGCCATTGCCGGGGAGCGTAGCGCTACTGGTAAGAAGTTTGGTAAGGAAACTTGAAAGCTTAATTTTATTTGTTGTTTTATCTCATTGTTACTATGGCATTTATGAATCGTGCCTCGCTGCATGTTGCTCTGTAACATCCCAAGTTTTTCAAAAAGTTGAAAAATCAGAAAAAAATTAAAACTTTCGAAAACTATTATATATTTTGCTTTGAACAGAAAATTCATGCATACATTCATCATCATATAGCATTGTTTGCATTTGGTTATTTTAAAAGTGGGAAATAAATTTCCACTTGAAAACATATTTAAGAAAATATATTAGTAGAGCATTTATGCTCCAATTTTCTTTTGACTTTTATGTGTGATCTTTTAATGTTTGCTTGTGTTTTGTTTGTATCTATTGAAATATAAATATTTGCAAATGTTTACCTTGTGGTATTTAAGTTTTACTTAAGCCACATTTGATTATTTTAAAACCTATTTTAAATTTGACATTAAGTGTCATATTGTTTATTAAAAGCCTAGTTTGAAAATCAAAATGATCCCTATTTGGAAAAAGTGTGTTTGGCTAAGATTTGTTTGTATGTATTAAGATTTATTCTATTACTTACCTATTCTCTATTTTCAAGTTTTATAGTTTTGCTTTTGAAAGAAAATATTTATTTGGATTTTAAAATGAGTTTTGAAATCATTATGATTTATCAAACCTTTTTTAAACTATTTGTGTTTTATACAAAATTATTTTATTGAGTGATATAAATCACATTACTTATAATTTGCTTTGGGTTAAACTATATTTCAAAAGGAATTCATAAAAAAACCTATAGTTTTTAAATGACATTATAATGTCCAAATTCCATTTAACCACATTTCAAAAAATTTGTTTATAAAATGTTTTGGAAAATGTGTTTTGAAAGTTTCAAAATAAAGAGTTTGATTTTACAAAATTATAGGATTTGGTTTGAATCCAAAACGACTCATATTTTAAAAGTTTTGATTTTTGAAAGTTTTTCAGAAAAGAAAAAGGTTTGAACAAAAAAATATGCGAAACCCTAACTAAATGGGCCGACCCCATTCCCATCTACCGCACGGTGCAACGCTCAGCCAGCCCAACCGCGGCCCAAGTCCGCCTCCCACCCTCCCTCTCACTGCCAAAGAGGCCCCACATGTCATCTCCTTCCCCACGCCGTGACGAACACGGTTTCCTGTCCCGAAACCCTAACAAAACTCGGATCAAATTCGTTGGGATTGCCCGCGATTTTCTCGTGCCCTCACCCTATATAAACGCCCACGCACCCCTCTCTTGTTTGCCCCAAAAACCCTAACACGAGCGCCACAGGGCTGCTCGGATTCTTCCACGGAGCGCCGCCATTGCCGCCTCCGTGTTCTTCAAATCCCGGTGAGCCTCGATGCCCGCATCTCCTCTCATACCTCCCCTTCGCTTCCTCTTGATCTTGTGCATCCACTAATACGGTGCATTGTTTATGTCCGAGCTCCAGCGCGACGTTTGCATCCTCGACATCGACGCCATCCGTGGGAGCAACTTCGGCGATCGATCGAGGAAGGAGGAGGACACCCGCGACCACGCCGTTCACGCCATCAACTTCGTCTCGTCGCCCTAAACCTCGTGGTACGCCCCACGACCCGTAGAACGATCTAGTTCTTATTCCGGCGATCACCGGCGATGGAGCCACCGCGTAGGAACATCACCGGAGTTACGCCATTCAGCCGCGCCGCTCGTTTTTGGTTCAATAGATCTAGGTCGTTGGATCGTTTTTGCACGGTGGAGATTAGATGCATCACGAAGCGGTACCAGCCAATGAGGAGAAGCCATGTCATCACGCTGCCCACGAAGCCGCGTCCGTCCGCGCCCGCAACCGTCCGCGTCCGCATCACCCGCATCTGCCCGCGAAGACGACGCGCACCTATCAGGATCTGACACGTGGCTAAGGACTCTAGCGCAGAAGATTCTTCCAGTTTCTTTACAATTTAGCCCCTGTGTATCACTGATAGGTCCCTGCAAATTAGATTCATTATTAGTTTTTACTCGTTTGTCCAAATTTTATGAAAAATATATTTTTGGAAACCTTATAACTTGTAGAAACTTTTGGTATACTTATTTTGAGGTTTTGTCGAAATTAATTTAGATAAATTTTAAAAGTTGTTTAAATAGTATTTTGGTTATATTTTGATTTTAAAAATAGATTTTTGAGCAAACTCTTTTGCCATAGTTTTGTATGCCTAAGTATTGGCCGTAGGAATACTCTATTATTTTTGTAAAATTGATTTCAATGATTTTTAGTAAATATTGATTAAATGCTTTTTAGGTGTTATTTTAATTAATAAAATGTATTAAGAATTATTTTTCTTCTTATATTTCGACTGAAACATGACTTAGTCATATTTTGATGACTTTAGTTGATAAAAAGTACTTAGAAATATTTTTGTCTCTCAAAACAAAACTATTTCTTCCTTAGAAAATATTTGACAAGTATTTGACAACACTTTTTCCTTAGAAAATTTTAGCATCTCTTATGTGTTAACTTTCCTTAGAATAATTTTAGTGACTTGTTGTTGACCGTTGGTCCTTAGCTATATTTTGACCATCTTTCTTGCTTGCAATTCCTTAGAGCATTTTCATAACCATGGCATGCATATTAAGTCCTTAGTAATATTTGGTACTTCTTACATAACTTCCTCCTTAGAATTTTTGAAGATACATGTTAGCTATTATGACTCTCCTAGTTAAAAACCACAAAGTTAGAATTAGTGGAAATCAATGAAGGACTTAGCCAAGGAAACAAGACTCCAGAAGCATCTCCACAAAGAAAGGACTTGAAGAAATCAAGAGGAAGTTCATGAAGACCAACCAGCTACATTTTCTAAGTCTTCCCTCCATTCCTCTCTTTTTCTCCTTCTTCTCTTAAACTTCTTGGTGAATATTCTACAATCAAGACCAACCTTGATGCTACCAACAATCAAATCTGCAGAACCATCAAGTCCACATTTTTCAATGGAGTCAACACACCAAGGAGAAAGTTACAAAGAAATTGAAGATGCTTGGAAGACCAACTACTACATTCTTTCTATCTTTTCTTCTTTCTAATTTCTATCTCTAACCTTGGACAAAGATCAATGAAGACCATTGAAGATCAATTATGCTGAAGATTAATTAAAGACCAAAATTGTGAAGACATAGAGTAGCCTTACAACTTTGCAAGTTGTGTTATCCAGTTTATTTTACTCAACCTTGACCTTGCCTTAGCCATTTTGGATTAAGTTAGTTTATGTCTCCTTTCCTTATTATGTTTTGCTTGTCTTTCATACCACATTTCTTTATATCATCCTGCATCTCATGCATATCATTTTTTTTCAAGTGTTGCATTTATGATTGTATGTTTATTTGTGATTTGTTTGACTTGTTAGAATTCCAGAGAGAGACGAAAGTGGTTGCAACTGCTACTACTACACTTCTGTTTGCCAAGGCAAGTGGCACACCCGCATGAACTTTCCTAAATATTTTTATATGCATTACCTAGTGTATTTCCTTATATGCATTTGTTGGATAGTATTATTGTTATATGCTAAACCCACCATATCTTTACACTAGTTGTGTCTAGAACCCCCAATGATAACTTAGTAGAATTATTGGTGCTATGCTAAATTCTACTAAGTTAATCCCGGCTTAAATTCTACTAATGATTAAGTTGCGTGGACTCCTCCCGGCTTGACAAGCAGATGTAGAGGATGTAGGTGGAACGGGTCAGCCAGTATGGGATGGGGAATATGCTTCTGAAAAGTCTCGTCTCAACTCTCTCATTTTCCTTAGCACAAATTGAGTGCTTGAGGATAGTTTGGGTTTGTTGGGTCTAATGGTGGAAGTGCACAACCTCTGCAGAGTTAAAACTAAGTACTTAGCCGTGTCCCCGGTTACGGACAATTCAAGCAGCTGATCAAGGATGGCAACGGAGGCTCCCAACATCTCAATTTCTTTAAGTAAATTTTTGATGGTTGAACAAGGGTAGATGGGACTATGGATTCCATGCCATGTCTCAATTTTGAGGAAAATGTTTTACAAAGTGTTAGGCAAAATTGGCTTTATGCAAAATAGCCTTGAACTCCACCAGCCAAATATGCATATAGGCTATTAGAGTTATTCCATTAAGTGTCCACATAGTGTCACTTGCCAGAATCATTTTTAATGGTTCTGACCCACTCTGTTGCAAAATTTTATTTGTTGCAGAAATTTCTGACGATGAGTAAGGTTATGTTTGGGTTTCGAGTCTGCAACCAACATGTTTTCGCCTGTGGCACATGCAAAGGATGAGGACTCCATGAAGATTTATTTCCGCTGCTTTACTCTTTCAAGCTAGATATATGCTATGCAAGTTGTAATGAATATTTTACCAAGTCTGGATAATTCGATGTAATAATGATACTTTATTGTGATACTATATCTTAAACTGTGTGTGCAAATGAAACGATCCAGGGGTTTGCACTATACACAGGTACCTTGCCATATTTTAAGTGCAGGTACGCTACATGCTCTATATGAAAGTGCTTATGCCACTGTTCCTAAAGTGGTTGAAACTACTGTGTCTGAGGTACCTAAAGTGGGATTTAAAATTCCCATTGGTCATGTTAAAAAGAGTTATGAAAAATCCATTTGCAGGGATGGAACTAAGTCTGCACGTGAACACGTGGAGAGAATTGAGGACTTATGTGGTTTATTTAGACTTCCTGATATTTCTGAGGATCAGGTAAAAAGGAAGTTATTATATTTGTCTTTGTCTGGTAATGCTCGTGATTGGTACAGGTCTTTGGATAAAGAAGTAACTAATGAATGGAGTATCTTGAGGAAGGTTTTCTTTCTTAAATATTTTACTCCTAGAGAAGCTTATGAGAACCGATGTTATATATTTAATTTCTGGCCACATTTGGGAGAGAGTATTACTCAAGCTTGGGGGAGGTTAAAGGAACTCCTTCGCAAGAATCCTTGTCATGATCTTACAAGGAAACTTATATTGATAAACTTTTATGTGAGGCTACCTATGAAGCACAAGGAAATTCTGGATAATTCATCTGGTGGAAGTTTTACTAATAATACTGAAGAAGAAGCATGGAATTTATTGGAGACTATTTCTGAAAATACTAATCATTGGGATCTTGATAAAGGTAATGAGCCCTATTTTGATTATGGATATTCATGTGTAGAGAACTTCTCTACTTCTATTTTTTAAAAATCTGAGTGATACTTTTAATCTTGATCCTTATGTTATAATTGAGATAGCTAAAGGTTTTGCTGATCATATATGTGTTCCTAAAGTGGTTTTGAAGTTTATGTTGAACCTGTTAAACAATCTATTGTTGTTCCTAAAGTTATTAAACAGGAACCAGTGTCATCTGTGACAATTGAGGAGTATGTTGAACCACCTCCATATCCAAACCAAGTTAAGGAGAATTTACTTATTGCTGTTACTAACAAGAGTAACAAAGATGTTCTCAGCCTTATGAACAGGTGGAAGTCAACAGTCAAATTTCTATATCAAGCAACTAAATGAAGAAGACCATGTTGATGTTTATTATGTGAAGATGCTACTAAAGTCATCAAAGGTAATTCGGCCAAAGTTGGGTAAACCTGTTATATCATGCTCTATTGGGACTTCAAGTTATCATGGTCTATGTGATATTGGAGCAAGTATTAGTGTCATTCCATATTCTCTTTATCTTGAAATCAAGCCTGATATTGATCCTATCGCTATGGAAGAGACAGGTATGACAATTCAACTTGCTAATAAAGATTATATTAGTCCATTTGGAATTGTTAGAGATGTTGAAGTATTGATTGGCAAAATAAAATATCCTGCTGATTTTATTGTGCTTGGTTGTCCTCAAGATTCATTTTGTCCTATCATTTTTGGTAGACCTTTCTTACACACTGTTGGTGCTGAAATTAATTTGCCTAAAGAGAAAGTGTTTATTAAATGTGCTGGAGAGAAACTTGAATTCAACTTTTCCAAATTTGCTGATAAACATGTTGTGAAAGAGCCAATTTCTGAAGATATAATTGAAACTCTTGCTCATATAGCTGTAGCTTCAACAGATGTTGTAGAACGTTATATGCTTAATCAAGATGAACCATTTAATGATGAGGAAAAAGATGCTTTAGAACAAATATTATGGCAACAACCACCACAATTACAATTGCATATCCCACCTGATAATTTAGGAGTGCTACCACCACCTAAAGGGGATCCTAGTTTTGAATTAAAATTTGCCTACAAATCTGAAATATGCATATTTGGATGAGAAGAGCATATATCCTGTCATTATTAGTGCTAACCTTTCAGCTGAAGAAGAAGAGAAATTACTTGATGTGCTAAAGCTCACCGACCAGCCATTGGATACTCTCTTGATGATCTTAAAGGTATAAGCCCAGCTCTATGTATGCATAAAATTAATTTGGAGAGGATGCAAAACCTGTTGTTGATTATCAACGCCGTCTCCATCCAAAAATGAAAGAAGTGGTAAGAAAAGAGGTAATAAGACTTATTGAAGCTGGTATCATTTATCCTATAGCTGATAGTAAGTGGGTTAGTCCTGTTCATTGTGTTCCTAAAAAGGGTGGAATGACTGTTGTTCCAAATGATGAGGATGAACTTGTGGCTCAACGTACTGTTGTTGGTTATAGGATGTGTATTGATTTCAGAAAATTAAATAAAGCAACTCGAAAAGATCATTATCCATTGCCATTTATTGATCAAATGTTAGAAAGGTTATCTAAACACTCTCACTTTTGCTATCTAGATGGTTATTCAGGTTTCTCACAAATTCCTGTCCATAAGGATGATCAAGAAAAGACCACTTTTACTTGCCCATATGGTACATTTGCTTATAGGAGAATGCCATTCGGTTTGTGTAATGCTCCTGCTACTTTTCAAAGATGCATGAATGCTATATTTGCTGATTATATTGAAAAGATAATGGAAGTTTTTATGGATGATTTTTCTGTGTATGGTACTTCCTTCGATAATTGCTTGTTCAACCTTAACAAAGTTTTGCAGCGTTGTGAAGACCAACACTTAGTTCTTAATTGGGAGAAGTGTCACTTCATGGTTACTGAAGGTATTGTTCTTGGGCATAAGATTTCTGGAAAGGAATAGAAGTTGATCCAGCAAAGATAGAAGCTATTGAAAAGCTACCATACCCAAGGGACATCAAAGGTATAAGAAGTTTTCTTGGGCATGCAGGTTTTTACCGTAGGTTTATTAAAGATTTCTCCAAAATATCAAAACCTCTAACCAATCTTTTGCAAAAGGATGTTCCTTTCTCTTTTAATGATGATTGCATTGAGTCCTTTAATATTTTGAAGAATGCTTTAATAAGTGCTCCTATTATTCAACCTCCTGATTGGAAATTGCCTTTTGAAATTATGTGTGATGCTAGTGATTATGCAGTTGGGGCTGTTTTGGGCCAACGTGTTGATAAGAAACTGAATGTTATTATTATGCTAGTAGAACACTTGATGCTGCTCAAAGAATTATTACAACTGAAAAAGAATTTTTAGCAGTGCTATTTGCTTGTGACAAGTTTAGACCTTATATTACTGATTCAAAAGTCACATTACATATGATCATTCTGCTATTAAATACTTGATGCATAAGAAAGATGTTAAGCCTAGATTGATAAGATGGGTACGTTTATTGCAAGAGTTTGATTTACACATTGTTAATAGGAAACGGTGTCGGCCCAATGGAAACAAGGGTACCATGGGCCGGCCTCCCTGGCCCTCAACACCTTCCTCTCGCGAGGACCAGGCGAGCCCACCTGGAGAGCCTCGCGAGGACCTTCCCCTCGCGAGGGGTTCAACACGGAGGAAACTGTCAGATCCCCGCGTCCAAGGAACAGCCTTGAGAGAGTCTTCTCCTCTCGAGGCGTCGGAGCACTCGAAGTGCTTGGCGAGGTTCTGCCATCCTGGCAGTACGCACATGGGCTCTGCGCCCGTGGCGGGATGACGCGCGCCTCTGCGTGTGGTGGCGAAGACGCCGCAGTTGCCATTCTCGTGCATGAAGGGGGGCGACAAAGCTGCCCCAAGGAAAGCGGACTACTAAACCTTCCTTTCCGGTGATAAGGAGACAGCCGTCCGCTCCACTCCAAGCACGACGTCACCATGGGGGCAGCACTGACCTCTGGAGCGCCAGCCACTGTCCAGCCCGGGACGTGGCTTTATCCGACGAAGACCAGCAAGAACAACATGGTGGACCGCGTCCACCATGCCCTGGACCATGGGTGCGCCACTCCTTCTGTACCGGCGCCAAGGAGGAACCCTAGCTTCCACCCTTGTGACTATATAAGGAGTGGGAGCACCACTTGAGAAGGGGATCGAGCATTTTCTACACCCAAGACAACTACGACACAGAGAGAGCACAATTTCCACCTTTGTAGCTCCGCCATTGCTGTAGCTTTGCCCTCGGCAAGCAATCCTGTACTGTAACCTCTCGAAGCAGTGCAATACAACACAACAGGAAGTAGGGTCGTTACTCCTCCGGGAGGGCCAGAACCTGGGTACGAGCTCGTGTCCATCTCTGCCGTGATGCGTTCAGTCGAGCTCAGCGAGCTTTGTCGCCGAGGTTGATGAGAGTTTTGTTTGACGTCGTGTTCAGCCCCTTACGATTCCTGGTTCACGGGGACTATTCTCCGACATTTGGCGCGCCAGGTAGGGGGCTGAGACGCGCTTTCAACCTCTGCTTCAACCATTCCGGCGTCATTAACTGACTCCGAGCTAGGCGTCTTGCATGCCGCGCGAACGCCAACGGCAGGGCCGCCACTGAGCCCGCTCCAGGCCACAACCCGCGTGGCCGTCCCCGCGTCAACTCCGCACCACGCAACGATGACCCCGAGCCCCACGACGGGGAGCCAGAAGACGAGGACACCCACGTCTCTCCTCTGCGGTCTCCCTGGGACAAGGGGACCGCGTCGCAAAGCCAGGCCGTGCTGTGCCCATGCGCTGCGCTGTTCACAGTGCGGGAGCTGCTACGGAACCGTCCCGCCGATGAAGGCCAAGTTTACTGGCTGGCGCGCATCGGCGAGCTCATTCGCACCGTTGGCATCCACATGGCTCCGACTGTCCCGCGCCCGGGGGAACGCCACCCTGGACGCGCAGAAGGTTCGGCGCCAGACGCTCCTCCAGTCCCACCGCCTTCACCAAGGGAGTTTACTCCACCTCCGCCGCCACCACCAAGGGGGGCTCCTCCAACTCCTCTGCCTCCACCACCGTCGCCACCCTCGCCAGCGGCGGAAGCCTACGGTTGTGGTCCACTAAGCAGGCATCATGGCTGGGTGGGGGCGCCAGGCGGTGAGTCACCCCTGGGAGTTCACCTGCTTCTCGCCATGGTACCTCAAGAGGGAAACTGGATCAACGAAATAAAGGTTTTCCTGAGCACGGGGGATCTCCCTGAAGAAGAGGCGGAAGCAGAACGAGTGGCTAACATGGCCAAGTATCTAGCCAAGACCTACTGCATCATCGGGGAAGACCTCTACCACAAATGCCCCAATGGCGTCTCCCTGCAATGCGTCCCCACAGAAGAAGGCAGGCAGCTTCTCGAGGACGTCCACAATGGCGAATGCGGCTACCACTCATTCTCATGCACCCTCTCGGGAAAGGTCTTCAGGAGTGGTTTCTACTGGCCGACGGTGCTCCAGGACGCCGCTGCCCTCGTCCAAGCTTGCGAAACATGCCAACACCACGCCAAGCAGATCCCCCAGCCGGAGCTGGGGCTCCAGCCCATCCCCCTCACCTGGCCCTTAGCGGTCTGGGGGCTGGACTTCCTGGGGCCTTTCCCGAGATGGCGCGGGGGATACCGCTACCTCTACGTCTCCGTCGACAAATTCACCAGATGGGTGGAGGTAGAAGCGGTGCGCTCCATCCCGGCAAAGTCGGCGGTGAATTTCCTGAGCAACCTCGCGCGTCGCTTCGGCATGCCAAATCGCATCATCCCCGGCAGCGGCTCGCGGTTCGCCAGTGGTACCTTCAGGGCCTACTATGGAACTCTTGACACCCGGCTTTGTTTCGCCTCGACAGCACGCCCACAGAGCAACGAGCAAGCTGAGCGAGCAATCGCTGAAGAACTCAGAAGCTTCAAGATACGGAGTTTCAAGTGTCTCAAGCGCTCAGGCAAGGGCTGGGTCAATGAGCTCCCCTCAGTACTGTGGTCCTTCTGGACGACGGTCACCAAGCCCACAGGTGAAACACCATTCGCCCTTATCTACGGGGCTGAAGCAGTCCTCCTCGGCGAAATAAGGCTCGGGTCTCCACAAGCGTTGGCCTTCAACGAGAATGATCAAGATAGCCTCGCCAAGTCACTATCGGTGTTACGCTTCAACGAGGATGATCAAGAGGCACTCCACAATGACAACCTACCTCTGCTTGAGGGGCTGCACCGACAAGCTACTATCAGGGTGGCAAGGCATCAACAGGCCTTGCGTCGCTACCATAGCCGCCGCATACGCTCGCGCACCCTCAAGGCATGCGACTTAGTCCTCAGAAGAATACCCTCTAGGGAGGCCCTCCAGAGGCTCTCACCCACGTGGGAAGGGCCTTATAGGGTCACGCGCATCGCCAAGCGCGGAGTAGCGCAACTGGAAGCTCTAGACGGCGCGCCCGTCATGGATCTATGGGACATAGAACACCTCCGCAAGTTCTACCCGTGATCAAGTCACGACAGGCATTTTTTGTCTCAAGAGGGACGCCCGAGTTGTCACCCCCCCCCCTCTCCGAAAGTGCTACCCGTGATCGAGTCACGTCAGACTTTTTGTCTCAAGAGGGACGCCCGAGTCGTCACTCCCCCCTCCCAAGCTTCACAAAAGCTTATCCCTCCTCGAGGGTCACCCCACCTAAGCTCTCTCTACCACGCGTCGCCACGGGCCGCGAGAAGTCTCAGCCACATCCTGTGGAACCCCATGCCCAGACATGGCGGAATGCAACTTGGCTACTCCAAGTATAAAAACCCCTCGCCCTGACATGGCGAAATGTAACTTGGCCACTCCAAGTATAAAAACCCCATGCCCCGACATGGCGAAATGTAACTTTGCCACTCCAAGTATAAAAATCCCATGCCCCAACATGGCGGGTTGTAACTTGGCTACTCCAAGTGTAACAAACTAGCTGTTTTTTGGCACAATGCGCCTCAGCGCCGTTTTGTAATACTATCTCGGTAAGGTGTTTCCCCTATTTTTGCGATCGCTCGCGCTCAAACCTTTTCCCCTTTCGCACCTCGCGAGCGAGGGCTAGGCACGGTGCCTGTGTCTCGGGAGCATCCCAGCCGCACCAAAAAACCAAAAGGATCTGAGCGCTGGCTCGTGAGCCTGCTCCCACGCACGTCACCTCACCAAGGACCTTGGTGCTCATTTTTCTCCTCGCGAGGTACACATAAGGAAAACCGACAAGCGCGCGTGAGCCATCTCGACTGTGCAACACTCGCGGGTACTGTGGCGCCCCGACCCGACTGCTATACAGTGATGCTGTGTGTCACCAGTTAAGCGATACAACCGGAGGTTACGGGTTTACCAATCCCCGGCCAAAACCTTTGGCAGGCGTTGCTGGGTACACCTCACTCCAGACAACGCAACACCCCGATTGATGCCTTAACACAGGCACAACTATCAAAGCATAATAGTAAGATCAAGACTTGTGGAACAACTGGCACATCACAGACTCTACGACACAAAAATTATATAGTTCAACTCTTATACAGAGAAAGATAGCAAATGACAAACAGAGGTCACAGACCCAACATTACAACATGCGGAAGCGAAGTGTGTTGTTCTAAACAACAAGAACCAACATATGGCCTAAGAGGCCTACAGATAAACATCACAACGCCAGCTGTTCCAAGATGTCCCAAGCTGCCACCTGGGAACCCCAGACTACTCGTCGACGTCCACAAAGAACCCACCTTCGAGATCGGTGAAGTCCTCCTCTAAAACAAAAGCAAAGACGTTGAGTTCGACGAACTCGCAAGATTAAGAGCTAATATATGCTCGATGATTAGCTGTCAAGGTTTTATGGCTCTTTTGCATAAAGCTGATTTTATTTATGAAAAACATAACTTAAAGGCATCGACTATTAGAACATTTTCAAAGAGGGGTAAGAAGTAACTCTTTTCTCTTGAGATCACTTTCTCAACACCAACATCACCGTTGTACCTGTTCATCAAAGGCACCTCCCCGAATCACCCTCGAGGAAGTCAACCTTACACTCATGGAATTGGTACCTCTAGTACCCAGTTTTTAATCATTCCGTTAAAGTTATTCTATGATCATCGTCCATTCCCAAGTCGTCCGTAACCGTGGACACGGCTTTTCGAAAAGATTTAACCCTGCAGGGGTGTACAAATGTTTGCCACGTACCGCCCGGCCCATTACCTGCGCATTAGCTCTCTTCCTTGGAAAGCCGGCTGGGTGGGAACGGTGTCGACTTCTCCCTCATTAAGGACTTTCCAGGATCATCAGTGGCAGTAGGGCTGCCAGGATCACAACACCCCGCCCCACGGCCACTTATTTTCCTAACACCACCATCCTCATCTCAGTTCAACACCATCACGCACGCGCAAATGGAAAGCCAAACTAGAGGACCCTGGCTAGCCCCGCTCGAGTTATTTAGTCTATGAGGGTTCCTGCAATTGCATAGGCCTCACGCATGGTTGCACGCTCAGTCTTGGTTCAGGAGGTACAGAACTCGCACCTAGGCGGCAAGAACGAGACAAAACACCACAACCACAGTGGCCTCTCATCCCCACCTTCTTAGCATTTTATTATCCATCTCCACAATTCTCCACCATCAACATCACTGTCACAAGTTAACACCTGTTTCCAGCATTCACCATCCCTAGTACAACTAGGCATTTCACTAAGCATGGCTAAGCACTTGCATAGCATAGTAAGTATTCCATGGCCAACAATACAAACCTATGGTAATAGGAAGGTAAAACAGGTATTGGCAACAGGATTCTAATGCAACTAGTAGGATACTCTAATCCAGGCAAAAGACATTTAGAACCGCATGCAATATTATAGTGGAGAAAATAATTGCGGAAAATAGGATAAGATATGCTCAGAGGGGGGATTACGCTTGCCTTGTTCAGAGTGCTGGTAGTACGGATCGTCACAAGACGGGGGTGGCACTTCACCTCCTTGATCTACCGATGCACAAACAACACCGGAAAAACAATCAACACATGGCAATTGTGCAATGCATACAAGGATGATGATATGACATTTTAAATGCACCCTAGAAGCTTTAAACATGAACAACAAGTTAAATAGGGTCCCCGTTATAATTATTACATTATTTGGAATAAACCCCATATTTAAACTTAGTGATTATAATTACTACTAGAGCACATTATTGTGATTGCGAACCATTATGCATGATGATGAAGATTTTGGATCACTTATGTTTTTCTGAACATTTTGATATAAGGAACACATTTTTCGGAGGTCCCGGTAAAAAGTTATTAATTTTAATAATTTCCTCCTTCAAACTTATGGTTATAAAAAATTACTAGAGGCATCGTAATTTATTTGGGATCAAATATGCGTAATATCTATTCTAAGGTTTTAAACACAAATTCCGGGGTATTTTGGGTGTGTCACACGCATTTTTCGGATACACCGAGGAGAAATTATGATTTTTATACCTCTTTCCTTTTTATATGATCTTTTGATGATTTAACAACAACAATATGTAATATATGTGGATTAGGGATACAAGGTGAAAAGAAAACTGAACTTTCAAAATCAATATGGAATTTCGGATGTCAGCCCGGAATTTTCCGAGTTTTGTACCGGCAGAGAAATCAGTCCGGAATTATTTCCGGTCCAAATCCGGGTATAGACCGGACTGAAAACCACCGGTCCAGTAGCATTTTGTTAAACCGGTATAGAACCCGGAAAAATCCGGAATCCTCACCGGTTCGTCCACGCGGTGCGATGACTACGGCGTCGACGACCGCGGCGTGGAGCACGGCGAAATCACGGCGAACCAGTGCGGGAGGGGGAGAGGGGAAAAGCCAGCACGGGCCAGCAGCTCACCACGCGAGCAGTGGAGAGGTCGGGGTGGCCGGAGGGAGGCCGACGGCGACGAGGTCGAGCGTGGCGGAGCTCGGGCAGTGGCGGCGGGGTCACGGACGTCGGCGTCTATCCCGTGCCTCCCCGCGCGATTCCTCGGGCGTGGAGGTGGAGCGGACCACGGCGGAGCCGCCGGTGGTCGGGGATTTGTCCGGGGGGCCTCAATCGGAGGAGAGGCGACGGCGCGGTGCGGCGGCCATGGCGGCTCGGTGGGAGCGCAGAGGGGGAAGAAAACGGGAGCCGGCAGGCGGGGAGATGGGAGTGGGGCAGGTGGGCAGCGTGTGCTCGCTCCCCTTGCAGTGGTGGCAGAGAGGAGAGGGCCCAGGGGCGACGAGCTCGGCGAGATGGTCCGGCGGCAGCGCGACGCTGCGCGTCGATACAGGGGAGAGGAGAGAGACAGCGACTTTGCACTTGGCCCCCTGGGAGATTTACAAGTATCACAGATGGGTCCTTCTTCAGTACTGGATACAAATTACAGTATGGTTTTTGAATTAAGTGGGCAACTTAAACAATTCCAAAAATTATGCCAATTTTTGGGGAGCCTCCTTGCACCTTGGGCCAACACCCATAAGAAAATCAGAGCATTTGGAGACCATTTGCTTGGGGAAATAAAATAAGAAGTGCTTGTATGCAATTTTGAGAATTTCCAAAATAATATTCTTTTAGGATTTTGAAGCAAGCCAAAATAACGATTGGAGCCCTTGGGACTTCCTCGACAAATATAAGATGTCGAAGTAATTTTGTTTGCAAGTTTGATTGTCTTCCTTGTTGTGAAATTTGTTGGGACAAGTTTTTGCATTATTGGTTTTCAACATTGCTAAGAATAAATTGTGTGTGGCTTAGCAATTTAAATGGATGCAATGATGCATGCATGCCATGATGCAAAAGAGGACACAAAAGTGAAAATTTGGTACTCAAATTTTGGGGCTGTTACAATTCTACCCTCCTTACAGGAATCTCGTCCCGAGATTCTAAGTTTGCGGAAAGAAGTTGGGATACTCCTCACGTAGACTAGACTCTCGTTCCCAAGTGCTTCTTCCTCGGAATGGTGAGACCACTGGACTTTGAGGAACTTGGTAGTCTTGTTCCGGGTCTTCCTTTCAGCTTCATCCAAGACACGGATAGGATGCTCACGATAAGTGAGGTCTTCCTGGAGGTCTAGCTCTTCATGATTGACTCCATGGATAGGATCCTTGAAGCACCGGCGGAGTTGGGAGACATGGAACACATCATGCACATCTGGAAATTTGACCGGCAACTCCAACTTATAAGAAAGATCTCCTCGCTTTTCCAGAACGGTGAAAGGGCCGACATAGCGAGGGGCCAATTTCCCTTTTATTCCGAAGCGGCGAACGCCACGGAGGGGAGAAACACGGAGATAAGCCTTATCACCAATTTCATAGTGAATCTCCTGATGGTGCTTGTCATAGTAGCTCTTCTGCCTTGACTGAGCAATTTTTAGATTCTCTCTTATGATTCTCACCTTCTCCTCAGCTTCATTGATCACATCTGGACCAAAGAGTGCTCTCTCTCCGGTCTCGGACCAATTTAGAGGAGTACGGCATTTTCTTCCATATAGAGCCTCGAAGGGAGCCATGCCCAGACTAGCTTGATAGCTATTGTTGTAGGAGAACTCCGCGAAAGGGAGATATTTTTCCCAACCTTGGCCAAAAGAGATTACACATGCCGAAGCATGTCTTCCAACACTTGATTCACTCTTTCGGTCTGACCATCAGTTGGGTGGTAGGCGGTACTGAAGTTGAGACGGGACCCCATAGCAGTTTGGAAACTGTGCCAGAACTTGGAGACGAAGATACTTCCACGGTCCGATATGATCCTCAAAGGGACCCCGTGCAATGGAACAATACGAGCCAAATACAACTCGGCAAGTTGACTCGCCGTATCTCGTCACGGACGGGTAGGAAGTGTGCAACCTTGGAGAGACGATCAATGATTACCCAAATTGCATTGTTGCCCTTGGGGATCTAGGAAAACCGGTGATGAAGTCCATACCAATTTCATCCCATTTCCACTCGGGACAGCAATAGGGCGGAGAGTGCCAGGAGGTCTTTGATGTTCAGCTTTTACCCGACGACAGGTGTCGCATTCAGCAACAAACTTGGCGATTTCTCGTTTCATCGAGTCCACCAGAATAGTGGTCGAAGGTCTTGGTACATTTTGGTACTTCCGGGATGGATAGAGAGAGGTGTATCATGAGCCTCTGAAGGATCAGCTCTCTCAATTTCCGCTTCTTGGTACCACAAGACGGTCACCGAAATGAACAACTCCGGATTCATCGACAGAGAAGCATTTGTACTTCCCGCTAGCAATATTGTCCTTGATTTTCAGAATACCCTTGTCACGTTTCTGAGCATCCTTGATCTGGTCTACAAGAGTAGATTTGATCTCCAGATTTGCTAGATAGCCGGAGGGAACCATTTCCAAGTTCAAACGGGAGAATTCTTCATGAAGGGAAGGTTGGCCGCTTCAATCATCAGATTGTTGCAATAGACTTCCGACTTAGCGCGTCAGCCACGACGTTCGCTTTGCCGGGTTGATAGTTCAGACTCACATTGTAGTCCGTGATTAACTCCAACCAACGCCTTTGCCTGAGATTTAAATCCGGCTGGGTGAAGAGGTACTTCAGACTCTTGTGATCCGAAAGATCTCGCAACGGTTACCAAACAAATGGTCTCCATTGCTTCAAAGCATAGACCACCGCGGCAAGCTCTAGATCATGAGTTGGGTAATTGAGCTCATGCGGCTTAAGTTGGCGAGAAGCATAAGCCACAACATGGCCATCTTGCATCAGCACACAGCCCAAACCTTGTAGAGAGGCGTCACAGAAGACGACGAAATCCTTGCTTGTGTCCGGCAGGACAAGCACAGGAGCGGAGGTGAGCTTTGCTTTCAGGGCTTGGAAACTTTCTTCAGCTTCGGCACCATACAAACTTTTTATCCTTCTTGAGAAGGTCAGTCAATGCCTTGGCTATTTTGGAGAAAGCTTCGATGAATCGGCGATAGTAACCCGCCAATCCGAGAAAGCTACGAATGTCCTTGACTGACATTGGAGTTTTCCAGTCTAGAATAGCTTGAATTTTGTCGGGGATGACTTCCACACCATTGGCAGAAATTACATGTCCAAGGAAGACAAGTTTATCCAACCAAAACTCACACTTGGAGAACTTGGCATAGAGACGGTGTTCACGAAGCCGTGTCAGAACCAACCGAAGGTGTTCATCATGCTCTTCGTCGGTTTTAGAATAGATGAGGATGTCATCGATGTAAATGACGACAAATTATCAAGATAATCCATGAAAATGGAATTCATGAGCCTCATGAAAGTAGCTGGAGCATTTGTGAGACCAAAGTCTATAATCAGAAACGTCATGTCCTTTGGTCTATAACCCGGGAATAGGAATAACCACCCAAGTACACAGACTAGGGCGATAATACTTTGCGAGGAGGAAAACAACAAGATAGAACTTGGGTCAAAGATCAGCATCATGTGCTACTAGTGAGAGTTGAGAAATCACAACTCAACACACCCTAGTTGGCACAATCCGGGACCTTATGTTCAAGTCCATGGGTTAGAACCCAAAGAAAGGATCAGAAGATTAGACTTGGTAGAAACATCTGAGTTGATTTGGGATTGACAACGCAGCGGGAGCAACGTGACACATAACACTAAAGGTCGAACCCCCCCACGTTTCTAATCATTTTGAAGTAACAGGTGAGAAGTAAAACTTTTAAATCAAATCGAGGTAAGATGCTCCGAGATTAGAGGGTAACCAGATAAGGAGTAAAAAGAATCCTAAGATGGTTTTCACAACTCATTTTTAGGTTAAAAGTATTTTCACAAACACTAGACTCAACATCGACCAGTAGAAGGGTTTCCTACAGGCAGTACTGCTCTGATACCAACTTGTGGCGCCCCGACCCGACTGCTATACAGTGATGCTGTGTGTCACCAGTTAAGCGATACAACCGGAGGTTACGGGTTTACCAATCCCCGGCCAAAACCTTTGGCAGGCGTTGCTGGGTACACCTCACTCCAGACAACGCAACACCCCGATTGATGCCTTAACACAGGCACAACTATCAAAGCATAATAGTAAGATCAAGACTTGTGGAACAACTGGCACATCACAGACTCTACGACACAAAAATTATATAGTTCAACTCTTATACAGAGAAAGATAGCAAATGACAAACAGAGGTCACAGACCCAACATTACAACATGCGGAAGCGAAGTGTGTTGTTCTAAACAACAAGAACCAACATATGGCCTAAGAGGCCTACAGATAAACATCACAACGCCAGCTGTTCCAAGATGTCCCAAGCTGCCACCTGGGAACCCCAGACTACTCGTCGACGTCCACAAAGAACCCACCTTCGAAGTCGGTGAAGTCCTCCTCTGAAACAAAAGCAAAGACGTTGAGTTCGACGAACTCGCAAGATTAAGAGCTAATATATGCTCGATGATTAGCTGTCAAGGTTTTATGGCTCTTTTGCATAAAGCTGATTTTATTTATGAAAAACATAACTCAAAGGCATCGACTATTAGAACATTTTCAAAGAGGGGTAAGAGTAACTCTTTTCTTTGAGATCACTTTCTCAACACCAACATCACCATTGTACCTGTTCATCAAAGGCACCTCCCCGAATCACCCTCGAGGAAGTCAACCTTACACGTGGAATTGGTACCTCTAGTACCCAGTTTTTAATCATTCCGTTAAAGTTATTCTATGATCATCGTCCATTCCCAAGTCGTCCGTAACCGTGGACACGGCTTTTCGAAAAGATTTAACCCTGCAGGGGTGTACAAATGTTTGCCACGCGTACCGCCCGGCCCATTACCTGCGCATTAGCTCTCTTCCTTGGAAAGCCGGCTGGGTGGGAACGGTGTCGACTTCTCCCTCATTAAGGACTTTCCAGGATCATCAGTGGCAGTAGGGCTGCCAGGATCACAACACCCCGCCCCACGGCCACTTATTTTCCTAACACCACCATCCTCATCTCAGTTCAACACCATCACGCACGCGCAAATGGAAAGCCAAACTAGAGGACCCTGGCTAGCCCCGCTCGAGTTATTTAGTCTATGAGGGTTCCTGCAATTGCATAGGCCTCACGCATGGTTGCACGCTCAGTCTTGGTTCAGGAGGTACAGAACTCGCACCTAGGCGGCAGAACGAGACAAAACACCACAACCACAGTGGCCTCTCATCCCCACCTTCTTAGCATTTTATTATCCATCTCCACAATTCTCCACCATCAACATCACTGTCACAAGTTAACACCTGTTTCCAGCATTCACCATCCCTAGTACAACTAGGCATTTCACTAAGCATGGCTAAGCACTTGCATAGCATAGTAAGTATTCCATGGCCAACAATACAAACCTATGGTAATAGGAAGGTAAAACAGGTATTGGCAACAGGATTCTAATGCAACTAGTAGGATACTCTAATCCAGGCAAAAGACATTTAGAACCGCATGCAATATTATAGTGGAGAAAATAATTGCGGAAAATAGGATAAGATATGCTCAGAGGGGGGATTACGCTTGCCTTGTTCAGAGTGCTGGTAGTACGGATCGTCACAAGACGGGGGTGGCACTTCACCTCCTTGATCTACCGATGCACAAACAACACCGGAAAACAATCAACACATGGCAGTTGTGCAATGCATACAAGGATGATGATATGACATTTTAAATGCACCCTAGAAGCTTTAAACATGAACAACAAGTTAAATAGGGTCCCCGTTATAATTATTACATTATTTGGAATAAACCCCATATTTAAACTTAGTGATTATAATTACTACTAGAGCACATTATTGTGATTGTGAACCATTATGCATGATGATGAAGATTTTGGATCACTTATGTTTTTCTGAACATTTTGATATAAGGAACACATTTTTCGGAGGTCCCGGTAAAAAGTTATTAATTTTAATAATTTCCTCCTTCAAACTTATGGTTATAAAAAATTACTAGAGGCATCGTAATTTATTTGGGATCAAATATGCGTAATATCTATTCTAAGGTTTTAAACACAAATTCCGGGGTATTTTGGGTGTGTCACACGCATTTTTCGGATACACCGAGGAGAAATTATGATTTTTATACCTCTTTCCTTTTTATATGATCTTTTGATGATTTAACAACAACAATATGTAATATATGTGGATTAGGGATACAAGGTGAAAAGAAAACTGAACTTTCAAAATCAAATGGAATTTCGGATGTCAGCCCGGAATTTTCCGAGTTTTGTACCGGCAGAGAAATCAGTCCGGAATTATTTCCGGTCCAAATCCGGGTATAGACCGGACTGAAAACCACCGGTCCAGTAGCATTTTGTTAAACCGGTATAGAACCCGGAAAAATCCGGAATCCTCACCGGTTCGTCCACGCGGTGCGATGACTACGGCGTCGACGACCGCGGCGTGGAGCACGGCGAAATCACGGCGAACCAGTGCGGGAGGGGGAGAGGGGAAAAGCCAGCACGGGCCAGCAGCTCACCACGCGAGCAGTGGAGAGGTCGGGGTGGCCGGAGGGAGGCCGACGGCGACGAGGTCGAGCGTGGCGGAGCTCGGGCAGTGGCGGCGGGGTCACGGACGTCGGCGTCTATCCCGTGCCTCCCCGCGCGATTCCTCGGGCGTGGAGGTGGAGCGGACCACGGCGGAGCCGCCGGTGGTCGGGGATTTGTCCGGGGGGCCTCAATCGGAGGAGAGGCGACGGCGCGGTGCGGCGGCCATGGCGGCTCGGTGGGAGCGCAGAGGGGGAAGAAAACGGGAGCCGGCAGGCGGGGAGATGGGAGTGGGGCAGGTGGGCAGCGTGTGCTCGCTCCCCTTGCAGTGGTGGCAGAGAGGAGAGGGCCCAGGGGCGACGAGCTCGGCGAGATGGTCCGGCGGCAGCGCGACGCTGCGCGTCGATACAGGGGAGAGGAGAGAGACAGCGACTTTGCACTTGGCCCCCTGGGAGATTTACAAGTATCACAGATGGGTCCTTCTTCAGTACTGGATACAAATTACAGTATGGTTTTTGAATTAAGTGGGCAACTTAAACAATTCCAAAAATTATGCCAATTTTTGGGGAGCCTCCTTGCACCTTGGGCCAACACCCATAAGAAAATCAGAGCATTTGGAGACCATTTGCTTGGGGAATAAAATAAGAAGTGCTTGTATGCAATTTTGAGAATTTCCAAAATAATATTCTTTTAGGATTTTGAAGCAAGCCAAAATAACGATTGGAGCCCTTGGGACTTCCTCGACAAATATAAGATGTCGAAGTAATTTTGTTTGCAAGTTTGATTGTCTTCCTTGTTGTGAAATTTGTTGGGACAAGTTTTTGCATTATTGGTTTTCAACATTGCTAAGAATAAATTGTGTGTGGCTTAGCAATTTAAATGGATGCAATGATGCATGCATGCCATGATGCAAAAGAGGACACAAAAGTGAAAATTTGGTACTCAAATTTTGGGGCTGTTACAATTCTACCCTCCTTACAGGAATCTCGTCCCGAGATTCTAAGTTTGCGGAAAGAAGTTGGGATACTCCTCACGTAGACTAGACTCTCGTTCCCAAGTTGCTTCTTCCTCGGAATGGTGAGACCACTGGACTTTGAGGAACTTGGTAGTCTTGTTCCGGGTCTTCCTTTCAGCTTCATCCAAGACACGGATAGGATGCTCACGATAAGTGAGGTCTTCCTGGAGGTCTAGCTCTTCATGATTGACTCCATGGATAGGATCCTTGAAGCACCGGCGGAGTTGGGAGACATGGAACACATCATGCACATCTGGAAATTTGACCGGCAACTCCAACTTATAAGAAAGATCTCCTCGCTTTTCCAGAACGGTGAAAGGGCCGACATAGCGAGGGGCCAATTTCCCTTTTATTCCGAAGCGGCGAACGCCACGGAGGGGAGAAACACGGAGATAAGCCTTATCACCAATTTCATAGTGAATCTCCTGATGGTGCTTGTCATAGTAGCTCTTCTGCCTTGACTGAGCAATTTTTAGATTCTCTCTTATGATTCTCACCTTCTCCTCAGCTTCATTGATCACATCTGGACCAAAGAGTGCTCTCTCTCCGGTCTCGGACCAATTTAGAGGAGTACGGCATTTTCTTCCATATAGAGCCTCGAAGGGAGCCATGCCCAGACTAGCTTGATAGCTATTGTTGTAGGAGAACTCCGCGAAAGGGAGATATTTTCCCAACCTTGGCCAAAAGAGATTACACATGCTCGAAGCATGTCTTCCAAACTTGATTCACTCTTTCGTCTGACCATCAGTTGGGGATGGTAAGCGGTACTGAAGTTGAGACGGGACCCCATAGCAGTTTGGAAACTGTGCCAGAACTTGGAGACGAAGATACTTCCACGGTCCGATATGATCCTCAAAGGGACCCCGTGCAATGGAACAATACGAGCCAAATACAACTCGGCAAGTTGACTCGCCCGTATCTCGTCACGGACGGGTAGGAAGTGTGCAACCTTGGAGAGACGATCAATGATTACCCAAATTGCATTGTTGCCCTTGGGGGATCTAGGAAAACCGGTGATGAAGTCCATACCAATTTCATCCCATTTCCACTCGGGACAGCAATAGGGCGGAGAGTGCCAGGAGGTCTTTGATGTTCAGCTTTTACCCGACGACAGGTGTCGCATTCAGCAACAAACTTGGCGATTTCTCGTTTCATCCGAGTCCACCAGAATAGTGGTCGAAGGTCTTGGTACATTTTGGTACTTCCGGGATGGATAGAGAGAGGTGTATCATGAGCCTCCTGAAGGATCAGCTCTCTCAATTTCCGCTTCTTGGGTACCACTAGACGGTCACCGAAATGAACAACTCCGGATTCATCGACAGAGAAGCATTTGTACTTCCCGCTAGCAATATTGTCCTTGATTTTCAGAATACCCTTGTCACGTTTCTGAGCATCCTTGATCTGGTCTACAAGAGTAGATTTGATCTCCAGATTTGCTAGATAGCCGGAGGGAACCATTTCCAAGTTCAAACGGGAGAATTCTTCATGAAGGGAAGGTTGGGCCGCTTCAATCATCAGATTGTTGCA
This sequence comes from Poa pratensis, assembly GCA_947311845.1. Classification (NCBI taxonomy): domain Eukaryota; kingdom Viridiplantae; phylum Streptophyta; class Magnoliopsida; order Poales; family Poaceae; genus Poa; species Poa pratensis. The sequence goes on from CAMZMU010000052.1 coordinate 96,557,183, forward strand.
ATAGAACTTCCGACTTAGCGCGTCAGCCACGACGTTCGCTTTGCCGGGTTGATAGTTCAGACTCACATTGTAGTCCGTGATTAACTCCAACCAACGCCTTTGCCTGAGATTTAAATCCGGCTGGGTGAAGAGGTACTTCAGACTCTTGTGATCCGAGAAGATCTCGCAACGGTTACCAAACAATAGGTCTCCATTGCTTCAAAGCATAGACCACCGCGGCAAGTTCTAGATCATGAGTTGGGTAATTGAGCTCATGCGGCTTAAGTTGGCGAGAAGCATAAGCCACAACATGGCCATCTTGCATCAGCACACAGCCCAAACCTTGTAGAGAGGCGTCACAGAAGACGACGAAATCCTTGCTTGTGTCCGGCAGGACAAGCACAGGAGCGGAGGTGAGCTTTGCTTTCAGGGCTTGGAAACTTTCTTCAGCTTCGGCCGACCATACAAACTTTTATCCTTCTTGAGAAGGTCAGTCAATGCCTTGGCTATTTTGGAGAAAGCTTCGATGAATCGGCGATAGTAACCCGCCAATCCGAGAAAGCTACGAATGTCCTTGACTGACATTGGAGTTTTCCAGTCTAGAATAGCTTGAATTTTGTCGGGGATGACTTCCACACCATTGGCAGAAATTACATGTCCAAGGAAGACAAGTTTATCCAACCAAAACTCACACTTGGAGAACTTGGCATAGAGACGGTGTTCACGAAGCCGTGTCAGAACCAACCGAAGGTGTTCATCATGCTCTTCGTCGGTTTTAGAATAGATGAGGATGTCATCGATGTAAATGACGACAAATTATCAAGATAATCCATGAAAATGGAATTCATGAGCCTCATGAAAGTAGCTGGAGCATTTGTGAGACCAAAGTCTATAATCAGAAACGTCATGTCCTTTGGTCTATAACCCGGGAATAGGAATAACCACCCAAGTACACAGACTAGGGCGATAATACTTTGCGAGGAGGAAAACAACAAGATAGAACTTGGGTCAAAGATCAGCATCATGTGCTACTAGTGAGAGTTGAGAAATCACAACTCAACACACCCTAGTTGGCACAATCCGGGACCTTATGTTCAAGTCCATGGGTTAGAACCCAAAGAAAGGATCAGAAGATTAGACTTGGTAGAAACATCTGAGTTGATTTGGGATTGACAACGCAGCGGGAGCAACGTGACACATAACACTAAAGGTCGAACCCCCCCCCCCCCGTTTCTAATCATTTTGAAGTAACAGGTGAGAAGTAAAACCTTTAAATCAAATTGAGGTAAGACTGCTCCGAGATTAGAGGGTAACCAGATAAGGAGTAAAAAGAATCCTAAGATGGTTTTCACAACTCATTTTTAGGTTAAAAGTATTTTCACAAACACTAGACTCAACATCGACCAGTAGAAGGGTTTCCTACAGGCAGTACTGCTCTGATACCAACTTGTGGCGCCCCGACCCGACTGCTATACAGTGATGCTGTGTGTCACCAGTTAAGCGATACAACCGGAGGTTACGGGTTTACCAATCCCCGGCCAAAACCTTTGGCAGGCGTTGCTGGGTACACCTCACTCCAGACAACGCAACACCCCGATTGATGCCTTAACACAGGCACAACTATCAAAGCATAATAGTAAGATCAAGACTTGTGGAACAACTGGCACATCACAGACTCTACGACACAAAAATTATATAGTTCAACTCTTATACAGAGAAAGATAGCAAATGACAAACAGAGGTCACAGACCCAACATTACAACATGCGGAAGCGAAGTGTGTTGTTCTAAACAACAAGAACCAACATATGGCCTAAGAGGCCTACAGATAAACATCACAACGCCAGCTGTTCCAAGATGTCCCAAGCTGCCACCTGGGAACCCCAGACTACTCGTCGACGTCCACAAAGAACCCACCTTCGAGTCGGTGAAGTCCTCCTCTAAAACAAAAGCAAAGACGTTGAGTTCGACGAACTCGCAAGATTAAGAGCTAATATATGCTCGATGATTAGCTGTCAAGGTTTTATGGCTCTTTTGCATAAAGCTGATTTTATTTATGAAAAACATAACTCAAAGGCATCGACTATTAGAACATTTTCAAAGAGGGGTAAGAAGTAACTCTTTTCTTTGAGATCACTTTCTCAACACCAACATCACCGTTGTACCTGTTCATCAAAGGCACCTCCCCGAATCACCCTCGAGGAAGTCAACCTTACACTCATGGAATTGGTACCTCTAGTACCCAGTTTTTAATCATTCCGTTAAAGTTATTCTATGATCATCGTCCATTCCCAAGTCGTCCGTAACCGTGGACACGGCTTTTCGAAAAGATTTAACCCTGCAGGGGTGTACAAATGTTTGCCACACGTACCGCCCGGCCCATTACCTGCGCATTAGCTCTCTTCCTTGGAAAGCCGGCTGGGTGGGAACGGTGTCGACTTCTCCCTCATTAAGGACTTTCCAGGATCATCAGTGGCAGTAGGGCTGCCAGGATCACAACACCCCGCCCCACGGCCACTTATTTTCCTAACACCACCATCCTCATCTCAGTTCAACACCATCACGCACGCGCAAATGGAAAGCCAAACTAGAGGACCCTGGCTAGCCCCGCTCGAGTTATTTAGTCTATGAGGGTTCCTGCAATTGCATAGGCCTCACGCATGGTTGCACGCTCAGTCTTGGTTCAGGAGGTACAGAACTCGCACCTAGGCGGCAAGAACGAGACAAAACACCACAACCACAGTGGCCTCTCATCCCCACCTTCTTAGCATTTTATTATCCATCTCCACAATTCTCCACCATCAACATCACTGTCACAAGTTAACACCTGTTTCCAGCATTCACCATCCCTAGTACAACTAGGCATTTCACTAAGCATGGCTAAGCACTTGCATAGCATAGTAAGTATTCCATGGCCAACAATACAAACCTATGGTAATAGGAAGGTAAAACAGGTATTGGCAACAGGATTCTAATGCAACTAGTAGGATACTCTAATCCAGGCAAAAGACATTTAGAACCGCATGCAATATTATAGTGGAGAAAATAATTGCGGAAAATAGGATAAGATATGCTCAGAGGGGGGATTACGCTTGCCTTGTTCAGAGTGCTGGTAGTACGGATCGTCACAAGACGGGGGTGGCACTTCACCTCCTTGATCTACCGATGCACAAACAACACCGGAAAAACAATCAACACATGGCAATTGTGCAATGCATACAAGGATGATGATATGACATTTTAAATGCACCCTAGAAGCTTTAAACATGAACAACAAGTTAAATAGGGTCCCCGTTATAATTATTACATTATTTGGAATAAACCCCATATTTAAACTTAGTGATTATAATTACTACTAGAGCACATTATTGTGATTGCGAACCATTATGCATGATGATGAAGATTTTGGATCACTTATGTTTTTCTGAACATTTTGATATAAGGAACACATTTTTCGGAGGTCCCGGTAAAAAGTTATTAATTTTAATAATTTCCTCCTTCAAACTTATGGTTATAAAAAATTACTAGAGGCATCGTAATTTATTTGGGATCAAATATGCGTAATATCTATTCTAAGGTTTTAAACACAAATTCCGGGGTATTTTGGGTGTGTCACACGCATTTTTCGGATACACCGAGGAGAAATTATGATTTTTATACCTCTTTCCTTTTTATATGATCTTTTGATGATTTAACAACAACAATATGTAATATATGTGGATTAGGGATACAAGGTGAAAAGAAAACTGAACTTTCAAAATCAATATGGAATTTCGGATGTCAGCCCGGAATTTTCCGAGTTTTGTACCGGCAGAGAAATCAGTCCGGAATTATTTCCGGTCCAAATCCGGGTATAGACCGGACTGAAAACCACCGGTCCAGTAGCATTTTGTTAAACCGGTATAGAACCCGGAAAAATCCGGAATCCTCACCGGTTCGTCCACGCGGTGCGATGACTACGGCGTCGACGACCGCGGCGTGGAGCACGGCGAAATCACGGCGAACCAGTGCGGGAGGGGGAGAGGGGAAAAGCCAGCACGGGCCAGCAGCTCACCACGCGAGCAGTGGAGAGGTCGGGGTGGCCGGAGGGAGGCCGACGGCGACGAGGTCGAGCGTGGCGGAGCTCGGGCAGTGGCGGCGGGGTCACGGACGTCGGCGTCTATCCCGTGCCTCCCCGCGCGATTCCTCGGGCGTGGAGGTGGAGCGGACCACGGCGGAGCCGCCGGTGGTCGGGGATTTGTCCGGGGGGCCTCAATCGGAGGAGAGGCGACGGCGCGGTGCGGCGGCCATGGCGGCTCGGTGGGAGCGCAGAGGGGGAAGAAAACGGGAGCCGGCAGGCGGGGAGATGGGAGTGGGGCAGGTGGGCAGCGTGTGCTCGCTCCCCTTGCAGTGGTGGCAGAGAGGAGAGGGCCCAGGGGCGACGAGCTCGGCGAGATGGTCCGGCGGCAGCGCGACGCTGCGCGTCGATACAGGGGAGAGGAGAGAGACAGCGACTTTGCACTTGGCCCCCTGGGAGATTCACAAGTATCACAGATGGGTCCTTCTTCAGTACTGGATACAAATTACAGTATGGTTTTTGAATTAAGTGGGCAACTTAAACAATTCCAAAAATTATGCCAATTTTTGGGGAGCCTCCTTGCACCTTGGGCCAACACCCATAAGAAAATCAGAGCATTTGGAGACCATTTGCTTGGGGAAATAAAATAAGAAGTGCTTGTATGCAATTTTGAGAATTTCCAAAATAACATTCTTTTAGGATTTTGAAGCAAGCCAAAATAACGATTGGAGCCCTTGGGACTTCCTCGACAAATATAAGATGTCGAAGTAATTTTGTTTGCAAGTTTGATTGTCATCCTTGTTGTGAAATTTGTTGGGACAAGTTTTTGCATTATTGGTTTTCAACATTGCTAAGAATAAATTGTGTTTGGCTTAGCAATTTAAATGGATGCAATGATGCATGCATGCCATGATGCAAAAGAGGACACAAAAGTGAAAATTTGGTACTCAAATTTTGGGGCTGTTACAGGTACGCCCGCTTGACTAACGCAGGAAAGGCTACGCCCTCGCCAAGGCCGCAAAAGCACCAAGGGAACATGGTGCCCACAAAGAAACAAGACCCTACACAGCTAAGTCCAGAACTTAAGCTCCTCTTTATCCTGCCCTGTCGCTGTTTTTGCTTTGCCTCTCGACCCTGTTTTCCCATTCACGCCTCATGGGTTGCTTGCGCGTCAAAAGGGGGGCTCCTGAGCGCCGGGCCTCGGGAGCCCTTACCCCTCCAAGAGGGTCCTAACGACGCAGAGCGGAAAAGACATGAGCAAGAGATAAAAAGCCTCGCGAGAGGCACAAGCTGGCATACAAGCATACAAGTCTTAAAGATCTTTACAGCACTTAAGCAGTTTCAAAAGCTAAACTTTGTGGCCAGGCACGCTACACCCAAAGGAGCAGCCTAGGCTTCAGAGCGACGCCATCCCATCGGGGCTCTCGTCGACTTCCACCACCTTGAAGCGATCGGCGTATGCCTCGGCGTCCTCCTGGACCTCAGCATGGGGGCTCGCGGCGCCGGGTCCCTCATCAGGCTCCGTCACGCTCCGGAGATCGAAGGAAGGCTCAAGACGGCGAAGGTTGGCGAAAATGCGGCCAACCGCAACACAGAGGAGTTCGCGGCTCTCCTCCTCGACAAGGCCATCCACGCTCGACGCGGACTTCAGAAGGACCTCACGAGCTTCCAGAGGCCCCCGCTCCAGAAAACCTACAAGCGCGCGTGAGCCATCTCGACTGTGCAACGCTTGCGGGTACGCCCGCTTGACTAACGCAGGAAAGGCTACGCCCTCGCCAAGGGCGCAAAAGCACCCCCAAGGGAACATGGTGCCCACAAAGAAACAAGACCCTACACAGCTAAGTCCAGAACTTAAGCTCCTCATTATCCTGCCCTGCCGCTGTTTTTGCTTTGCCTCTCGAGCCTGTTTTCCCATTCACGCCTCATGGGTTGCTTGCGCGTCAAAAGGGGGCTCCTGAGCGCCGGGCCTCGGGAGCCCTTACCCCTCCAAGAGGGTCCTAACGACGCAGAGGGGAAAAGACATGAGCAAGAGATAAAAGCCTCGCGAGAGGCACAAGCTGGCATACAAGCATACAAGTCTTAAAGATCTTTACAACACTTAAGCAGTTTCAAAAGCTAAACTTTGTGGCCAGGCACACTACACCCAAAGGAGCGGCCCAGGCTTCAGAGCGACGCCATCCCGTCGGGGCTCTCGTCGACTTCCACCGCCTTGAAGCGATCGGCGTACGCCTCGGCGTCCTCCTGGACCTCAGCATGGCGGCTCGCGGCACCGGGTCCCTCATCAGGCTCCGTCACGCTCCGGAGATCGAAGGAAGGCTCAAGACGGCGAAGGTTGGCAAAAATGCGGCCAACCGCAACGCAGAGGAGTTTGCGGCTCTCCTCCTCGACAAGGCCATCCACGCTCGACTCGGACTTCAGAAGGGCCTCACGAGATTCCAGAGGCCCTCGCTCCAGAAAACCTTCAAGTGCGCGTGAGCCATCTCGAATGTGCAACGCTCGCGGGTACGCCCGCTTGACTAACACGGGAAAGGCTACGCCCTCGCCAAGGCCGCAAAAGCACCCCCAAGGGAACATGGTGCCCACAAAGAAACAAGACCCTACACAGCTAAGTCCAGAACTTAAGCTCCGCATTATCCTGCCCTGTCACTGTTTTTGCTTTGCCTCTCGAGCCTATTTTCCCATTCACGCCTCATGGGTTGCTTGCGCGTCAAAAGGGGGGCTCCTGAGCGCCGGGCCTCGGGAGCCCTTACCCCTCCAAGAGGGTCCTAACGACGCAGAGCGGAAAAGACATGAGCAAGAGATAAAAAGCCTCACGAGAGGCACAAGCTGGCATACAAGCATACAAGTCTTAAAGATCTTTACAACATTTAAGCAGTTTCAAAAGCTAAACTTTGTGGCCAGGAACGCTACACCCAAAGGAGCAGCCCAGGCTTCAGAGCGACGCCATCCCGTCGGGGCTCTCGTCGACTTCCACCGCCTTGAAGCGATCAGCGTACGCCTCAGCGTCATCCTGGACCTCAGCATGGCGGCTCACGGCGCCGGGTCCCTCATCAGGCACCGTCACGCTCCGCAGATCGAAGGAAGGCTCAAGACGGCGAAGGTTGGCGAAAATGCGGTCAACCGCAACACAGAGGATTTTGCGGCTCTCCTCCTCGACAAGGCCATCCACGCTCAACGCGGACTTCAGAAGGGCCTCACGAGCTTCCAGAGGCCCCCGCTCCAAAGACAGCTTCGTCTCCAGCTGGGCGCCATGCGTCTCACGCACCTGCAGCTCCCTCTCGCGAGAGTCAAGGTCCTGCTTTTTAGCAACTGCCTCCGCCTCAATCTCTTGGGACTTGGCGGAGGCGGAAGCCTCGCGAGCCGTGATCTCCTGGTGCCTGGCCTCAGTGTCAACCTCTAGAGCCTCGCGCTTGGCCGCCAAGTATGCAAGGGTCTCCTCAGCCTCCTGCACAATGCTGGCACGGGTCTCAGCGGCGAAGCGAAGTGCCTCCGCGCTTCTCCCGCGCTGCCTCATCTCCCCAGCGGCAGTGAGCCACCGCGCCTCGAAGCTGGGACCAGGCCCGCGCCAGGTCCGCTAGGTCCTCCTCCTCGGCAAGCTACCTCTCAGCGAGATGAGCCTCCAGCTCGTCAATCTTCTCCTCGCTGAACGAAAGAGGGACTCGCGACGAGCCGCGCCCCAAGAGTGCATCCCCGTGATCAAGGCCCAAGAGTCGACAGGGTGCCCAGCAAAGCCCGCGTCCACTGGAGGCTCAGGGTCCACGCGCCTGGCGCTCGGGGTGACCTCGGGATGCACTCGAGGGCTTGGGCTAGAACCCCCACCCCCGCTAGCGCCTAGGGCTGGTTGGGGGCTTGGTGCCCACTCGTTGTCGGCTTCGGTTTCCGCTTGGCCAAAGGGGAGGAACGCCTCGTCAAAGACAAGCTCTTCCCGCCCTGGCGAGTCTGAATCGGCATCGACCTCAAAGCGCGTATCGGGCGACAGCGTTGCCCCTGTGTCCTTCTCCTCAAGGGGCTCCTCCGTGTCGGAAGGGGTCACTGCCGCCAAGGGCTCCAACTCAGTAGGAATGGAGGCCACAGGTGCCCCCACAACTCCCGAGGTACCCCCGAGCCGGTGGGGCCTCCTCCTCTCTGGCGCCGTGGAGGGGTAGCGGAAGGCCTAAAAAGGACAAATCAGAAGATGGCTGAGGGGAAGTCCGGAGAAAGCCGAAGGGAGGAGATAAAGAAAGTCTTACGTAACGGTCACATCCACCCACACCCTCCGTCTTGTGCGCCGAGGCTGGGAGCCGCTTGCCCTCGACGCCTCTGGGCCTCGCTTCGCTCTAGCCCTGGAAACGGTGCGAAGAGGTTCGTCATCGCCTAAAGAGACATCAAGTATACCGGCGTCTGGCTCGACCGCCTTCGAGGACCTCGCGGCGCCACCTGAGGAACTGGCGCCGCCATCAGACGCCGTGGGGGAGCCCGATGAAGCTTCATCACCCCGCGCCGACACCGCCAACGCTGCCAAGGCGGGGCCCTCTTGGGGCCCCCTGTGCCCCCGCGAGACCAGCCCCCACGCGGTGAACGCGGGCATCGCCGCCAAGTACCTAAGGCGCGTCTTCTTCATGAAGCGATGCAGGGGCTTGAAGGAGTTGTTCGCCGGCTCTGGGATCCGCGGGGAGGTGAAGAGTATGTCCATGATGCTTTTCAGCACCTCCGCCGAGAAGACCTCGCCGTTCAGTCGCATCCGGTCCGCCCCGCCGGAGTACGTCCACTCCGGCTGTAGGTGCGACTGCAGTGGCGCAATGTGATGCGCCACGAAGTCCTTCGCCACCATATGACCAGTAAGTCCACGGGTGCGGGCCTCCAGCAGGCGCTTCTCAAAGAGCTCGAGAGTTGGATCCTCCAGAGGCAGGCTACTCCAGCCGTCGTGCTTCGACGGAGGCCCGGTGGGGACCTCGAGGAAGGGACAGCTCTCCGCGACCTCCACATAGAGCCATCGCTTGCGGAAGTCGTCCACCCTCTTCGTCACCCTGGTGACAGCGACCCCGTCATCCCAAGCGATGGGGATGTAACGCTCCGACATGCCGTCCGCAATGCGAAATGAGACACACCCGGAAGTATCCCCGGGGGCGGTGGAACGGAGCGCGAAGTAGCGCTAGAAGAGGTCCACCGATGGCATGACCCCGGCGTATCCTTCGCAGAAATAAGCGAAGATGGCAAGGGTGAGGATGGAATTGGGATGAAGGTGGAGAAGCTGGATTCGGTAATGCTCCAAGATAGCAAGGAGGAAATCGAGAAGGGCGGAACCAGCCCCGCGAAGACAGTGTGGAGGAAGATGGGATAGAAAGGAGCACAGAGGCCGCCAGGAGAGCCTCCTGGCCTCAGAGTGGTCGCGCCCCGCTTGTTGAAAGCGGTGGCCACCAGAGGGCGCACCTTCTCCAAATGCGCGGCGGTTGCCACGCGGCTGGGCTCCATTGCCGGCCGGTAGCCGCCACTGGAGTTTGGCGAGGCCGCCTCGCCCGCGGGTGCTACGCCCTAGCCCTTCTGCGCCGCAGAAGCTTTCCTGGGGGCCATGGCGACGCGGAGGCAGAAGTTCGTAAGAAGAAGGAGAGCACAAGACAGAGGCAAGCGCAAGGAGCAAGGGGGACGAAGGCAAACGCGAGGAGTGATGGGGAACCGCGCCAGTTCCCCTTGCCCTTAACCTCCACGTGGAGCAGTTACGTCAGGCGTGGCGGGGCCCGCCACTACGGTCGGCGTGGCCGGAGAAGTCGAGACGGCGCCAAGCGACGGTTGCCCGCCACGTGTCTCGGCCCAGAGCGTCTATTTTTTGGCCCGCGACGCTTCGCCTACGCACATGGGCTACGACGTGCCCGCCGCGGGCCCAGGGGCTACTGTCGGCCCAATGGAAACTAGGGTACCATGGGTCGGCCTCCCTGGCCCTCGACACTCTACACTTGGCCAAAAAAACCGCCAAGGACCAGGCGAGCCCGCCTGGAGAGCCTCGCGAGGACCTTCCTTTCGTGAGGAGTTCAACACAGAGGAAACGGTCAGATCCCCGCATCCAAGGAACAACCTCGAGAGAGTCTTCTCCTCTCGAGGCGTCGGAGAACTCGAAGTGCTTGGTGAGGTTCTGCCATCCGGGCAGTACGCACATGGGCTATGCGCCCGTGGCGGGATGACGCGCGCCTCTGTGCGCGGTGACGAAGATGCCGCAGTTGACATTCCCGTGCATGAAGGGGGGCGACAAAGCTTCCCCAAGGAAAGAAGACTACTAAACCTTCCTTTCCGGTGATAAGGAGACAGTCGTCCGCTCCACTCCAAGCACAACGTCACCATGGGGGCGGCACTGACCTCTGGAGCGCCGGCCACTGTCCAGCCAGGGACGGTGGCTTTATCTAACGAAGACCGGCAAGACCAACACGGTGCACCGCGTCCACCACGCCCTGGACCATGGGTGCGCCGCTCCTTCTGCACCGGCGCCAAGGAGTAACCCTAGCTTCCACCCTTGTGCCTATATAAGGAGGGGGAGCACCACTGGAGAAGGGGATCGAGCATTTTCTACACCCAAGACAACTACAACACAGAGAGAGCACAAGTTCCACCTTTGTAGCTCCACCGTTGCTGTAGCTTTGCCCTCGGCAAGCAATCAAGTACTGTAACCTCTCGGAGCAGTGCAATACAACACAACAGGAAGTAGGGTCTTTACACCTCCGGGAGGGCCTGAACCTGGGTACGAGCTCGTGTCCATCTCTGCCGTGATGCTTGGTCGCCGAGGTTGACGAGAGTTTTGTTTGACGTCATGTTCAGCCCCTTACAATTCCTGGTTCACGGGGACTATTCTCCGACAAAGGGGAAGATAATCAAGTAGCTGATCATCTCTCTAGAATGGAAAATATACCTGATGATCCTATTCCTATTAATAATAGTTTTGTTAATGAACAACTTGCGAATATTAATGTTTCTAGTGCTAAAGTTGCATGTCCTTGGTCTGCCAATTATGCAAATTTCATTGTTGGTAAAGTTCTACCTCCACACTTCACTTATCAACAAAGAAAGAAATTCTTTTATGATCTTAGACATTATTTTTGGGATGATCCTTTCCTTTATAAGAAAAGTGTGGATGGTATTATTAGACGTTGTGTACCTGAGCATGAACAACAGGCTATTATAAGAGATTGTCATGACAGTCCCTATGGAGGGCATCATGCAGGAGATCGCACAGGAGCAAAGGTATTACAATCTGGTTTTATTGGCCTACTTTATTTAAGGATTGTGCTGAATATGTTAAATCTTGTGATAAATGTCAAAGAGTAGGAAATATTGGTAGGAGAAATGAAATGCCTATGAATTATTCTTTGCCACTTGAGCCATTTGATGTGTGGGGTTTTGACTTTATGGGCCTTTCCCAAATCAAAGACAAAGCATACTCATATTTTGGTTGCAGTATTATGTTACAAAGTGGGTGGAAGCAATTCCAACCAAAAGTGCAGATCATGCCACAGCAATGAAGATGCTCAAGGACATCATTTTCCCCAGGTTTGGTGTTCCTAGGTTTTTAATTACTGATGGTGGTTCTCATTTCTTGCATGGTGTTCTTAGAAAAACTTTGGCAAAATATGATGTTAACCATAGAATTGCATCTCCTTATCATCCTCAAACAAGTGGACAAGTTGAATTAAGTAATAGGGAAATTAAACTCATTTTGGAAAAGACAGTTAATAAGTCTAGGTCTGATTGGCCACTTAAAATTAATGATGCATTATGGGCTTATAGAACTGCTTTTAAAAATCCTATGGGAATGTCTCCTTATAAAATGGTTTATGGAAAAGCTTGTCATTTACCTGTTGAGTTAGAACATAATGCTAGATGGGCTATTAAACAATTGAACTTTGATTTTAAGACTGCATGAGAAAGAGAATTCTTGATATAACCTACTAGATGAATGGAGAATGAAGCTTATGAAAGTGCTAAATGTTTAAAGAAAAAGTTAAATTTGGCATGACAAGAAAATTAAGAAAGGAATTCAAAGTAGGTGATCAAGTTTTATTATACAACTCTCGTTTCAAGTTTTCTGCAGGGAAGTTAGCTTCAAAGTGGCAGGGACCATTAGTGATACAGGAGGTGTACCGTTCAGGAGCTATCCGTCTTCACGGTGACATGAAAGGTAAACCTCATGTAGTTAATGGACAACGCCTTAAACCTTATATTGCAGGAAAGAGCTTCATCGGAATGGTGGAAGAGTTGAATTTACAAACACCGGAGGAGGTATTTGAGAGAGGTTGTGCAGTTTCAGAAACCCTAAATCAATAAAAGGTAACTTTAGTTTTGGAAAGTTTCTCGGAATTGCATAATATTTTACGGAAGTCATTTTTTATGGAAACTAACGTGTGGGGCAAGAAAACTGGACGAAGCGGAGACCCGAGGAAGGAAACAAGGGCCCCACGCGGCCCAAGTACCTGGCCGCGTGGGACCACTCCTTTCCCTCCTCGGAGTCCTTTTTCATCTCGTTTTCGATCCTGACGCTTCGTCTTGACCTAAAAACCGTCAATATATACCCCTTTTTCCGATCTAATCTCGCACCGAGATTTTTCGAGCGATTCTTTCTTTTGCTGTTTCTGCCTGTCAGGTTTTTATCCATGTCTTCGGGAGACTCTTACCAATGCTCCTCCATGGACGACGATGATGATGAACTCGTGGGCAACAGCCCCACGTCCATATGTAGGAGGAATAGGAAGGACTACTCTGATGATGAAGACTAAAGCTTGACGAGGAGGAGGAGGAGAAAGAAGAAGCTGAAGAAGGAGAGTACAAGCCCTCCGTCGACATCGCACCTCTGGCGACAGCACCACCTTCACCCATTGCTATTGCCGGTGTGAGGGTGAACCAGTCTATTGGAAACAAGAGGCAGATGACGCACATAAGCACCGGAGGGAAGGTTCCTAGGCTCGCACTTGCAAGCAAAAACGTGGTTTCTACTCTTATTGACAGGGAATTCCGGCGTGCCACCCAAGAGAACTATCCTGGTGAATGGGATCGCAAGATCCCCAACAAGAAAGTAAAGCCCGGAGTGGAAGCCTTGCAAGGAGATGGGAGAAGAATCTCATGCAAAAACTGGGAAAAGCTGCAAGCAAGTTTGAAGAAGCCTACAACCTTATGATGAGCATTGTTGGAGAACTTGAAGAAAATTATTATGAAGACAAGAAGAAAGAGGAGAGGGAGTTCTAGCAAAGCGTCAAGCTTGGGGGAGTTCCACCTAGTCTTTATCTTTATTAGTTTATCATATCTATGTCATGGTGTGTTTTGCTTTTATCGTTTAGTTATCAATATCTCTTAGGCGTGTGTGAGCTCATGGAGCATTATCATGTATCTCTATCTTATGGTTTATCAATGAATATTAAAGTATGGTGTCATCCATGATTCTCTTGTTTGGATATTTATGGGTAACACTCATGCAATGAGTGTGGCATATTTAGAGTTTCAGTCACATCTTGCCTTGAAGTTAATTAACTTGAGTGTGTTGGACAATTGTAGAATTATCTCATTATAAAATAAGTAAAGAGTCAATATGACTTGGAATTAATAGTTTAAGTTGAGATATGGTCTTGTAGGATAAAAAGTTGAGAAGGGTTAATGAAAAGGATATAAAACACTCTTGTTAGAATCTAGTATCTTTTGAGCAAATTAATGATCATGGATATTTCAATACTTATGCTCTTGAATGTGAATGAAAAGGAAGGCACCTGAAAGTTCAGTTAGCCATGGAAAGTGTAAGATAAAGGTTGTATAGAGCATAGGAACTTGATTGAGATATCCATGACTAAAGTTTGCACTAGTTACTAGTGAAGCAAGGTTGAAAACATTTTTATATCTATCTATCTTTTCATTTGTCTTCTTTGAACTTGTTATCCAATGAGAGTTTATCTTGTCTTTAAATTTCAGCAATGTATAAAAGATTGTAATGCTTGCCATAAAGAGCAAAAGCATGTGAAAAATAATATGATTCGATTGTCCAACATACAATGGTTATTTGCTTTCAAAAGTAAGGGGTATTGCTAGAGCTTCTACTTATGTTGCCCTCATGTGTATGAGTTTTAGTTCATTAATCTTGTCTTGCAACTGAATATGATGATGATACAATACTCGTATTTATTTATCAACCATAAATCTATTGATGCATGTAATGATTTTCTCCCTCCGTTCCGAATTAATTGACTCACATTTAGTACAAGTTTGTACTAAATCTGAGTCAATTAATTCGGAACAGAGGGAGTATATCCTTACTTACTCGAGGACGACTAAAGGTTTAAGCTTGGGGGAGTTGATACGTGCATTTTATATCATCATTCATACAACTTTTATTATCATATTAGAATGTTATTTGCATTTTTATATCATTGTTTTTACATCTTTTAGATGATTTATGAGACTTTCATACAAAGTCCCTATTTTTGGTATTTAATTTCTGGGAGGCAGAAAACCTCCTTTTACTTGTTTTTAATGTTTCAGGAGCTACAGTGACCCAAATAATAAAAGGAAAATACCCAGCTGGTTTTTCATTGAAAGAAAGGAAGTGGGAAGAAGACCGAAGATAGGAGAGCCACGAGGCCCAAATTAGGTGGGCCCACGCGGCCCAAGTACCTGGCCGCATGGGACCCACTAAGTGGAGCCTCGGGCACCTCCTCGTCTGGGGCTTTTTAGCAACACCTTCGTCTCGCCCGAAAAGGAGCGCCCTAATTTTCACGAAACCATCCGAGGCCGCGGCGGCGGCGAAACTCCTGATTCCCTCCGAGGGGGATGAGATCCTGCTGCTCCAGAGCTCCGGAGAAGGGGGAAATCATCGTCATCGTCATCACCTCTCCTCCTTGGCGTGGGAGGAGGCCTCTACATCATCACCCCCATCAAGACCAACACCATCTCCATCATCATCACCGTGATCCACTCCATTCCCCTCGTAGTTTGAGAGTTGCTATACCCTAGATACTTATCTTGTGCTACTATTCATGTTTGTGATTGAGTCCTTGTCATTATTTGGTGGTGAAGTTATATTTTCAGATTGTGTTGTACCACTTATGCCACTGGATATCATCATGTTTGCACGTTGTGAGTAGTTCCTATATGTTCATGAGGGCATAGGATGAATTGGCAATGATTTATATATAACATGTATTGGTATTTTGTCAAGAGTTTATCTTTTATGTGATTCTATGATGGTGTTATGCGAACGTCGACTGCACAACACTTCACCTATATGGGCTCATAGGAGAACACCGTAGTATAATGAATTGACGGAGACTTGGGAGGACATGCAAACCTGAGACCGAGTCATGAAGTTATATTATGAGGGTATTAGTATCGGGGACCTTAGAGTGTAATGTTATGGTGTACATTATGTCTTAATAAATCTTGTGCAGTCATTTACTTGGCCACATGATCCTTCATAAGGGGGTTGTAGTTTATTTATTTAGCTATACCTAATTATGACTCCGTCCAAAGAAGATTAAAATTTGACAAGATATTCAACGTGTTGTTTAATAAATATCTATGCCTAGCAATATCCATGCCGCCCTCGGGAACATTTTCCACATATAAGTTACACATAACTTGAGTTTGTCCTCTTGCCACATAAGAGGATTGGGCTTTCTCTCTTTAAGAGATTTCACTTGCTACTATTTATTTTCTGCATTGCAACTATACAACCAAAAATACCAAAAACACTTGCATCTTTTATTGTTTTATTTATCAATCTCGCTAACCAATGCCTTCAGCTACTCGTGGGTTCGACAACCTTTTCTAATGAGATATATGCATGGTTGGTCACTTAACTTGGCCGAGATGAGTATTTTGGTCACTGAAGTTGCAAGATGTTGTCCACGGGTCACTCAACTTGGCAGAGATGAGCAAACTGGTCACAATTGTGAATTAACACATTGACTAGGCCGTTGACCGCACACATTGACCAATGTTTTTGCTAAAACAATCCTATGAAATCACACTGCCTAGTCTGTTGACCGCATACTTTGTGATTTTATAGGGTTGTTTTAGCAAAAATATTGGTCAAAGTATGCAGTCAACGGCCTATTCAGTGTGCTAGTTCATGATTGTGACCAGTTTACTCATCTCTACCAAGTTGAGTAACCCGTGGGCAACATCTTGCAACTTGAGTGACCAAAGTACTCATCTCGGCCAAGTTCACTGACTAACCATGCATATATCTCTTTAAACAAAATTCAAAACCAAACGATTTTTAAAATCTTAACAATTTTTGAATTTGAACAAAATTCAAATCTGAACCACACCCAACGCCACTCAACGCTTCGCGCCGCCTTCCCTCCGAAAACCCAACATGAACCAGCAACCGCGACACGGCCAATACCATTGCCATGAGCGAAGCAATCGCTCGAGCACCTTCCACGCACCCGGCGCCGCGCCACTGCGTCGCGCTCCTCCGCATCCACCTTGCGTCACCATCCGTCTCCATCGCCAAGCAGATCCACGCGTGGGCGCTCCGTGCGGCTGGCGTTCCCTGTCTCACCCTCTCCTCGCCAAGCAGCTCCTCTTCCACCTCGCCGCCCTGCGCGCCGTCCTGTCCCGCCTCCTCCCGGACCCGGACCCTTTCTCCCTCAACACCGTCCTCCGCATCGCCGCGTCCTCGTCCCGCCCCCGCGTCGCGCTCGACCTCCACCGCCGCCGCCTCGCGCCGCCAGACACGCACACCTACCCGCCGCTCCTCCAGGCCTGCTCGCGCCTCCTCGCCCTTCGCTACGGAGAGAGCCTCCACGCCGAGGCCGCCAAGAACGGCCTACTGGCGCTCGTCTTCGTCAAGAACTCGCTCGTCCACCTCTATGGCGCGTGCGGCCTGTTCGAGAGCGCCCACAGGGTGTTCGACGAAATACCGCTTCCCGAGCGGAACCTCGTCTCGTGGAACTCAGTGATGAACGGGTTCGCTGCCAATGGGAGGCCCAACGAGGTGATGACTATCTTCCGCGAGATGTTGGAGGTGGACCTTGAGCTGGATGGATACACCATGGTGAATGTTTTAAATGCGTGCGCGGAGATCGGGGCTCTCGCTCTGGGCAGGAGGGTGCATGTCTCTGCGGTGAAGGTTGGTCTAGTAGGGAACACACATGTTGGGAATGCGCTGATCGACTTGTATGCCAAGTCCGGCGGAGTTGGGGACGCAAGGAAGGTGTTTGAGGAGATGGGGTTTCGAAGGACCGTAGTCTCTTGGACGTCACTGATTGTGGGTTTGGCAGGGAATGGGTTTGGGAAGGATGCACTTGAGCTGTTCGGTGTGATGGAGAGGGAGAAGCTTATCCCAACTGAAATCACTATGGTAGGTGTACTGTATGCTTGTAGCCACTGTGGGTTGGTCGACGATGGCTTTCGATATTTCAATCGAATGAAGGAGGAGTATGGCATAGCACCGAGGATTGAGCACCTTGGATGCATGGTGGATCTCCTTGGGAGAGCTGGGAGAGTTGAGGAAGCATATGATTATATCAGCACGATGCCACTGCAGCCCAATGTAGTTGTGTGGCGGACCTTGCTAGGTGCTTGTGCTATGCACAAGAAGCTGGAACTTGGGGAGGCTGCTTGGGAACGGCTGGTTGAACTTGACCCTGGACACAGTGGCGACTATGTGCTCCTCTCAAATCTTTATGCTGCTGTTGGGAGGTGGGCAGATGTCCATGTGCTTAGGAAGACAATGGCCACACATGGAGTGAGAAAGAACCCAGGGCATAGCCTTGTGGAGCTCCGCAACTCTGTGTATGAGTTTGTTATGGGAGATAGATCACATCCCGAGAGTGATCAGATATACCAAATGCTTGCTCAGATAGCTGAGAGATTGAGGCATCAAGGTTATGTCCCTCACACAAGCAATGTACTCGCCGATATAGAGGAGGAAGAGAAAGAGTCTGCCTTAAACTACCATAGCGAGAGGCTGGCCATTGCCTTTGCCTTGCTGAAGTCCATTCCTGGTACTCCTATCAGGATAGTGAAGAACTTGAGGGTGTGTGGGGACTGCCATTCGGTAATTAAGCAAATATCTAAGGTATATGATCGTGAAATCATTGTAAGGGATCGCAGTAGGTTCCACCATTTCAAGGGGGAGAATGTTCTTGTAAAGACTATTGGTAGTTGATTCATGTACACAGATTGAGAGTGATGAATGCACAGTTTATGAGATTCCATGCCCTATAATCAGGTAACTGGTACTTACTTTATTTATAACACTGATGCTGACTTGTGGTCGCAGAACAGTTCTGTAAAAGTAACATTTTTCGACACCTCATGTACTGGCTCAGCCACGGGCGGATCTTAGTGTAGTTCAGTAGGGGCCATCGCCCCCTCAGGTTTGGAGTAAATGCTGAAGATTTTTTTTTTGGGAGTGCTTAACTGAGAAGAAAAATAGCATTTCGCCCCCCCCCCCCCCCCCCCCCCCAAACATAGATATTTTGCGTTTCGCCCCCCCCTGCAACCTCTACCAAGCTCCGCCACTCCGCGCTCAGCTACATCAACATGATATCTGTTGCACTGGACTACTGCAGTGAAAGTGCTGGGATAGTATGCGTTGCTGCAATCTCATTCTTGATCTAACTTAATGTGTAGTGGAACAAATATGCTTCATGATATAGCACATTAGAAAGCAAATTTGAAGTTGGATACTGCTAGCACCATTCTATACTAAAAATATTATGATGAAATTTTCTGAGTTCTGGTTTCATGTAAACTTCTGTACAAGTTCAGATGTCTTCGTCTCACATGTTGATTCAGCCACGGTATCTGAAACTATTGCACTGGAATGGAAGTGTTGAGGTAACCTCGTCTTATATATTTTGTTGTAATCTCATATCTAGTCTAATTTACTAAATAAGGAACTGGGAAACAGAACCCACTAGGGATACAGTAGAAAACAGATCTGGAGCTGATACTGCTAGCATATACTATCATTGGAAAAGCTGCGTCTGGTACACTATCGCGTACTTCCGAATTTGCACCTCTAAAGTTATGTGCGTCATCAAAGAATGTGCTAGTATCCTACTGTTGGTATGTGCACCATGAGCTATTACTGTGTTCGTCATTAAGATTTTCTGATTTCTCTCAGACACTATGGTTATCTTGAAGGAATGTTCTGTTTCTTGTAATCAAAGATTCACACTAAATGATTGATATGATAAAGCTAAGGATGATACAAGTAAGAAAAGTACGAAGACACGAGGCATCTTTGATGATGGCCTTATCATACCAGAATGACTCCTCTGCCTTGAATTCATTCTTTGTGGAAATGTGTGAGTTATGATACAGATTTTGTAAACATACTTTCTTTCCTTCCAATGGAAATTTTTAGGTGTTTCATGGAAGGCCTTACAGAATTATCCATATGCAGTAAAAATTTAACCATTTCACTGGAAACTTAACTGAGATACAATATTCTTCTCCTGTTAGCCAGATTCTGATTCCAGATCTAATTTGAACAAAGACTTGTTGTAGTTACTTGCAAGCTTCCTTTGTGTAATTAGTAAATAGCTTAGAGTTTGCCACTTATTCGCCACACATTGGCTGTAGATTTGCATGTGAAAAGTACATCTGCAGGTTATGATAAGGTCATGTTTTCATGACGACCCTAACAATTGTCTAAAAGACTGATGTTTAAGATACAATTTTCTTCATGACAACATCAAAGGTTAGCTCAATATTATAGTTTTACATCCTCTTTAACCTTCTTAATTGGTGTTGCTTTGCTCCATATGTCTTGACTCATTGGGATCACCATTGATGTTTTTTGCTCTAATTTCCTTTCTGAAAGTTTCTTGCACCACTCTCTGTCAGTGGTATCATGTTAAGTTTAAAAGGTCAGAAATGTGGCGGCGGCCAAGATAAATGAGTTATTGCCAGCTAATTCAGGGATCTGGATCTGCTCACTGGCCGACCGAGGTGAGGAGTCTTGTCTCGGTTTGTTATGCAAATGAGCCGAACCGAGTTTGACTCGAGCCAGAGTGGTTTGTATTCCTATTTTTTTTCCAGTCCATATCAAGCTGCTCCATTCTATTTAGTATGTCATTGTCTGGCCTGTTTATCTGCTTAACTATAGCAAGTTTTCGACTTTGTTCCTTCTCCATTCTGTTTCAGCATGAGAGTAGTTCTGATGACAGGTAGTATAGGTCAGTCAAACAGTGTACCTTCCCCTTGCAATCTGGTTCCGAAACCTCATTCATTAGGCTTCAGTCTTTGTAAAGTGAATCGAGGTTCTTCCCTTAATCCACAAGAAAAGCTTTTTGCTCATGAAGCTCCGACATATTCTACCATGGAACAGCAAAGAGAAATGTAACACATCATGCACTTGGCCAGTTGGTCCCTTCCAAGATCTCATGGAATCTATTGCCTAGTTTCCTTTTGTCCCTTTAGAAATCATGCCCCTGCATGCATATCTCCATGGGAGAATCCATGGTTTCCTGACCCTCAAGTCATTCGATGTCCTCAATGTCATATTATATTCATAAAGGTATCTGCATTCGTTTAACACAGTACAAACTGACTTGCATTTCTCTGTTCATAGGTTCTTTGTGCCACCTCTCAGCCACGGCCATAAATATGCGCCATGGACGATGGGCAACCCGGGGAGGGGACTTTTGGGTTTCATGACTTGCTCAGTGACTCGAGTGAAATCGAGCACCTTTTGCATGGACAGTAGCTTCTTTCCTGTTGATACAGGTGCTCTTCGCTCAGACTCCCATTATATTCCCTAGGAGAGTGCCACACAGACCGGGGAGGGAAAGAGACGGGTCAGAGAGAATTCTTTCCAGTTCTTGTTTCACCCATGAAGAGAAAGGAGCTGATCATGAACGGTCATTTGATCCTTGTATGGTTTGTTGGTGAGTTTTTCAACCGCATACATCTCTTCTTTTCTTTTTCTTGTGCCTTATTGCTCTTGTTCTAGATCTATCAGCAACCAACTCATAAAAAATGCAAAAACTTCATACTCCGTATGTATCATTCCAGACTCTCAAAGCTCAGGTTAATCACATGCTTAGGTTTGGCAGAAAATACATAGAAACTTACGCAGAAACTTATGTCTCCATCATTTGATCTTACCTTCTCATTTCATTCATGTGCGATCAGTCTGCGCAGCTGGCGTCGCGCCGCAGGAGAAGGTGGAGTCGACCACGCCGATCCCTACCCTGTCTCCTCCGGAAGGAAACACGACGTTCATCGACGGCGTCACGTGGTGCGTCGCTCGTCCGGGAGTCTCCCAGGAAGACCTCCAGAACGCTCTAGATTGGGCCTGCGGCCAGGGTGCTGCCGACTGCTCGCCGCTGCAGCCCGGCGGCCATTGCTACCAGCCGGACACGCTTCTGTTGCATGCCTCCTACGCCTTCAACATCTTCTACCAGCAGAACGGCAACTCCGACATCGCCTGCAACTTCGGTGGCGCCGGAACCATCACCAAGAGGGACCCAAGTAATTATTTGAAAAATCTTCTGCTCCAACATACACTATCTTGGTTAATGCGTTGTTCGGTGGTGTAACATGTTCTTTGTGTTCTTGATAGGTTTCGGGCCATGCAAGTTCCTGGCATCTGAGTAAGTGTACTTCTCAAGCATACTAAAGGTCATTTGGGAAACAGGAATTTCACATGAAAAGTTCGATTTTTCACCCTCTGGACAGGATCTTAATAATTTATTATGAGATTAATCTAATAGCATTAAGTACTTTGTGTGTGACGGGGAATTTTGGCTGCGCTGGTACAGGACTTCTGCTGCTTCAGCACTGGTGTTCAAGAGCATGCGGATAATGGGTGCTGCGTTTCTGACCGCCCTTCAGCTGACAGTTTTCCAAGCTGTGTATTACTGAACGCAGTCTGTCGGTGGATGAGATGGCTTGGTGCTACCAAAGTACTTCTAATGCCAGATTAACGATGCTACGGCGGTTTCTTTTTGCACTTGTGTAGGAGCAGTGGCACTTTTTCTGTAATTTTGCAAAGATATGCCTTTGGGGTTGGGGCTTATTTAGAAACTAGTAGGGCCTTTGACACAGGGTGCCCGTGGTTAGAGTGCTTTCAACGGCTGCACAAAAATATCAACTTTTTAAAATAAAAGGTTCAAAGAGCTAAACTTTAAATTAATAAAGCCCAAACGGCCAGAGTATGAGTACACATCAAACCCGCTGCAGATACCACCATACATATAAAGCACACCGCACGAAAAATAACGTCTAAACCAGGAAGAGCGTGACTACCCCAAGCATTGACAAGAAAGAAAATGAATCGTCTTAGCCTTGAGATCTTTATCCTCTGACAATTGAAGAGCAAAGTGTGTTGCGGATCAAGCCACCACCTTCAGCGGGATCAACATGGCGCCGTCTTCTCGAACTCTTACCATCAACACAAACCATTGAAAATGCAGCACAAGGTAAACCGTCGAGAATGAAGGTTATAAAGCAACGCCTCCAAGGTAGTGACGCCCGCTCCAAGAGGGTCAAGGTTTTCACCTAGAAACATAAGATCAAGAAAGGGAGAGAAGTGAAGACTCTTCAACGACGTCCCCAAGAAGGGGAACGACACTTAGGAGTGCCATTGTCATTGGCACCAGACTAACCGGGCAAGCCTTTAGCCCGAGCCATCCGCCTCCCCCGTCTCGCACCATGCCATCTCGTAGCTCCATACCAGACCTCAGCTGCACGACAGCATAAGATACATGAAAGTGGATCACCACACCATGGCAAATAGGCGAGACAAACAGAGCACACTAGTGAATCTGGTTCTCCTAGGGTCCAGTGGAATCTTTGCTAGAGGAGGGAGTGGGACGTAATGGGCACGTTCCACACTGACGAGAAAGATTGCAAACATGGCTCAGGGATGAAGAAGGGGGAACCGCACAACCTCTGATCCGGTGCCAACAACATGTGGCTCACCCTGACCACGCATGCACAAATACCTGACGACAACCACTGCCCACATCGCTCCACGTCGCCGGCGGCGAGACATAACCCGAAAACGTGTCGTCATGCCACCAACCGCGTGAAGCATTACCGTCAGACCCGAAAGGCCAACTCCAACCACCACCACGCACATTACACCAAGACCAGATCAGCACCCGCAAGAGCCTGCATAGAAGCTCAACCATTTGTCGCCGCCGGCCGTGCTTCCGTTTGCTCTCTTTTCTTTGCCGTGTGTGTTTTCTTTACCGTGTGCTTTGCTAAATCTTTACCGTGTGCTTTTCTTTGCCGTGCGTTTTTTCTGTCTTTGCCGTGTGCATGTCTTTGCCGTGTGTTTTTTCTGTCTTTGCCGTGTGCCCGACATCCAGCACACGGCAAAGAGCCAGGCGCACGGCAAAGAGACGCTCTCCCGTAGTGGCCACACCGCAAGAGCCTGCATAGAAACTCAACCATTTGTCGTCTGCCGCAGACAGTGGCGGAGGACGAACAAAATTTGAGGTAGGGCGAACAGAAGGCCCAACAGCCAACGCTGCATGCTCCGTTTGTTATTTCTGTTAACTCAGACCAGCGATACGATTTAGCATACGTATATACTACCTTTTGTCTGCGAGCCAAGGTAGGGCGAGCGCCCGACCTTGCCCTACTGAGAGCTTCGCCACTGGCCGCAGAGAACAAACTACAACCAGGCAGAGCCGACTACGCATCACCTCATCTTGTAGCAACGCGGGCTGGCCATGCACCGAACCACGAGATCTCACGACCAAGCAGCAACAAACCATGCCCCTTAGCATAGAGACAACCACTGGCCCATATCCGAGGGAGGAGATTCGGGGAGCTCAGGTGAAAGAGCATTTAGCTCTCTAAGTGGTTTTGGGTATTTATGACATACACAGATTCGATACCCCTCGATTTTGGATCATAAACTATCAAGATGGTGTCCCTAAAATTCTATATTTATTTTTGATTATATGACCCCATACTATCAAGAGGGTCCGCTGTTGGAAAGTTATGGGGAATTGGTTATCACGTACACGACCCAACTTGAACCCACAAAGCCATCCCATTTGGTTGGGAGATCGCTACCTAAATCTCGTCGTATGCAGTTTGTGCTTTAGTTTCACGTAGAGTAGTACCGTCATTGGCGGCGGTAGTACCATTGTTGCCAACAGCTGTTTTGCCAGGCAAAGGTAGTACTATCAGCTGGAAATGGCCTTCAAGTTGTATTTAGTGTTGTGTTTAGTAGTAGCTACGCCCGTAGTATAGCTCCTCTAATGGGAGATGTACTGCCATGACCACGCTGGACGGTTGTACCGTTTCCCACAGGGAAAGGTACTACGGCTAGTGGTACTGTTCCTCTGCGGAATTACCTCCCCCATCGGTACCACAAGTGCCGCATGTGGTAGTGGCTTCGATATAGGTGTTGTCTAATGGCTTGATCTTCTAGCATACAACGGTAGTACCGTCGGCCCCTACGGTAGTACCTGGCGCTGAAAATACGCATAACGACTCGTTTCAGGGTCCTTCCTATTGAATGTCCCCTTCTTCCCTAAGAAGAGGCTAAACTTCATATTGTCTCCACCATTAATGTCAAGCTTCAACCTTCTAAGATATCCCACTCCAGTAAGCCAAACTTCTTGATTATTTGAGAAGTGAAGGAGGAGAGCTAGATCTTACACTTACATCGAAAGAATTACTTAATTAATTGAGGGAGCTGAATTACTTAATTTGCTTGTATTTGTTGGAGCTGAATTGATGGCACCTTCTCATCTAAACCTGAGGGAAGAAGCTCTAGCTGTACGTTCCATTGATACAGGACGCATAGTAGTACATTGTCCAGAACATCATCAAATTACAACACGTGGGCGTTGGAGCATTAATTGATCCATTACATCATTGACAACGTTCTAGCCGATGATCTGGTCGAGGACACCGGTGTTCTTGAGGCCGAGCACGATGCCGACGCCCAAGATGTGGCCGACGGAGCCGCAGGCGAGCGTGTCGGCGAGCGTGAACCCGGCCGGGTCGCCGGTCTGCAGCCCGGACTCGCGGGCCTCCAGCTTGAGCCCCGCCGTCGCCTTCCGGTTCGCCGACGGCGCCAGCCCGAACCGCCCGGCGAACAGCATCAGCGTCGTCGTCGTCACCATGATCTGCACACATATCCGCACAAATATTATCAACCAGCTCAGCTCACGACTCGACCAAAAAAACATTCACATGCCATGATATGTGATCTCTTACGAGGTTGGTGGATGAGCCGATGTAGTCGCACCGGATGCCCTGGGACCTCTTCCTCAACGACGGCGTCGCCATGGACCTGGGCGAGGAGTAGCTCCTGAGGCCGTGGAACTGCGGCACGGAGGTCATGGCGGAGAGCTGGGAAGCCATGGCAGCGGCGGGATTTGCTGTGCTCTGGGATGTACTGCCTGTGATTGCTGATTGCTCTAGTGCAATGGTGAAGGAGAGTTCCTTTTGCTTAAATCTTGTGGAGCGGGAGCCACACGGGGCAGCTTGTGGCGCGCGGCGGCCACTCCCGGATAGGTTTCAGATCCTCGCCACCTACGTGGCGCACCCTGGTTAGAGCCTGTCAGTTCGGATAAGATACTCTGTTCTCCAACACCGTGCTCTGTTTCAGTGACGTGGCGACTGACAACCATCCCAATTTGCAACCTAAAAAACATATAGTACAAAGAGAAAACCTCGGATTTACCATGCCTGTTGAATATTTCGCTTTCCCTTTTCATCACTGACAAAACAACGGTTTCTATTTGTTCCCGTAACACGTATGAGTTGCCAAGCGTGAATCGCCGTGAGCATCTCAAATTTGACAGCAGCAATTCAGCGCACATCACTTGATCATGAGAAAAGATTGATCATCGACAATATGACCTGCCACAAAAACGGCATGCACAAGCTGTATTTCAATACAACACCCCACACTCACGCCGAAAAACCCTATGTACATTTGATGAACATGTAAAAACCAGAGGGCAGCTAGCCCCTGTTTGTCGGTTCTTTAACAAAAGGGCACGCCCACACTCACAGCTGCCACGCTACAAATCCTACAAAATACACACTACAAACCAGCAATCAGAACACCGGTATAGTCGGGCTTTCATGCCTCTATCCTGAGAAGTGAGTTAAGTGAGGTGCTGTTGAACTTTTGGGCATAGCCCCTGATCACCAGAATCACAAGATCTCGCATATGCCGCGTTTGCACCATCAGGTCAACTTCGTTATCTCCATCAACAACGATCTTGAAACGGTGCTGATCGTTGCGGTATAGCTCCACCTGCAAGTTAGCATTGTCTTATAAGTGTGTGTGCAAGGTACTAGTATATTGTGATAAAAAAGAATACATATTATCAATGGCATACTAAGCTCATGGTAAGAACTTACATGGAAAGGTGGAGTGTAGGTCCCTCGGGCTTCAGTAGTTGGAAATGATGTCTTGGATCCAGGCTTTACAACTTTGATCCTCTTTCTGTTCACTTCCAAAATTCTCCGCTCCAAATGTCCCATCACTTGCCCTGCTGGGTTTTTTGGCAAAGAAAGGATAAGATATATAGCTTTGCATGCTGGTGAGCTTCGATGTGTCAGAACATCAAAAGTCAGAGGAAAATACCTTTTTTGGAGTTCGGTCCTTGTCACACAAAACCTGTTGAGTGCAAAGTTGATGCAGTCGAGTTAGTAAACAAGAAATAAACTTCACTAAATAAGTAAATATAACACAATGTATAGCATTACTGTGAAGAAAGCAAACATAGTAACATAGTTGTACTTGAAATAATTAGTAGTGACTGAAATAATCATTGCCGTAGGATTTCTCATACTCAGAGTTTAGTGGGGCGAGTACTCAACTCGTACCTTTCAGCAACATCAGTGAATAGGAAACTAAGCTGATTTCAAGTTTTCAACAGTGTGTCGAGATTAAACTATTCACAGTAGTTCTGAACTACAAAGAAATATGTATTTTAGAAAAGAAATGGTTTTCACCTCAAACTTGACAGACCCATCGTCAAGCTTTTGCTTTACTTCCTTGTAAATTTCGGGCTCTGTACAAGATGAAAGAAAAAATTAATACAACAAACTAGTGAAGGGTATAACACACACACAAAAAAACTAGTGACGGGTATAAGGAAATCATGGCCAAAATGGCTAACAGCCAAGACAGTTTGAATAATAATTTCCTGGTTGAAAACAGCCATCATGAATAATACATGTAAAGTCGACATGTCCATGTTCTATTCAATGAGGCATGCCACGTCCATATTATTAAAGCAACTGTTTACTTCAACAAAAAACGAACTCATCAAGTTGCCCTAACCAATAATAGAAAAACATTTGGGAAACGATGATACGTGTTCATTTTTACAAGGTTGGGGATAGGTAGTTTTGACTGTACCAACAGCAATGGGCTCTGTTGAAGCGGAAACAGGTCGTCCCTCAACTCCATCCTCTCTCACAGGTGTGTATATTGCAACAAGTCTGTACCCTACATCATCAACATTTGCTTCATACATCCTTCCAATTTCACCTGCACAAGTCCAGCGCAAGTAAGATAACAGGTCAAAGTACCAGTTTACAAAAATAATTGATTGGATAAGATTGCACGTCCATTAGGACGTAAGCATTACAATATTGTTAAAACAGGGTACAAGTTGCTAATTTTCTTTACAAACTTAACATACCAGGTATGGAAATAAGATCAGGGCTTCCAACCATTGACCTGAGCCACTGAATTTTGCTCTTGCCTTCTTTGCCTCCACTATAGATACACCGAACAGCATATAAGTTGGTGTGGAAACCTCTTCCTTCAATTTCCAGTTTTTCAATTTTTGGTATTCCTGTAAAAACCAAATACCACAGTTTGTTAATTTGCATGATATTTGATACCAAATTATAAATAATCAGTAATATAAGTGCAATTGCCCCTTCATCTTTGTGTCGAATGCAATGACGTTAAACCAACTATTCATTTTCTTTTAGCAGACAAAAGAAGATCACTGAAGAGAGCTGAAGTATGCACATGCTGAACAAATAAGAACACAATGCATCCTAAATATGAACAGTAGAGAAGACCTGGCAAAATAGGGGAGGTCACAGCTGACACGGATTCGCTGGATCGTCCAAACACATCAATAACAAAGCATTCACATTTGAGGCATCGACCAATATCCTCAAACCGTACTCTGTATGAACGAGAGCACTCAGTAGCCAAAGGTTCAAAAGCCAGGTCCGCTCCTGATCCATTTGAAGCAAACCTGCATCAAAGATACACAATACGTGTTACATGCATATTGACCGAAGTGCAAAACAGATGTCTCATTTGTTACCATTGATATTTTATTTCTTTCTTGTAGGTACGCCATATATGTTCTTGGGTCTCATTACTTGGAATTTGTTCAACTACAGTCAGTGTTTCCCTCTCAACTTGATTTCCTTTGAAAGAGAGGGTCTCCATCTTGAGTTGCTCTGCAACGTAAGGATGCAGTTATATAAAAATACGGACATAAAGTAATATCCAATAGGTTCATAGACATATAGCTTACCAGGAAAGAGTCTATTAGATGGTTCAGAAACCTTTTCTTCGCCGATGACGCCGTCTGACCGAATAGGGGTATACCTGCCATGGATTGAAAAGGCATACTGCATATTAGACATCAAGAAAGACCACTTCTGATAGTTTTTCCACCAGATTATCCCTGATAATTATTGTTTAAAAGAAATAAGTTCTTCGGATGTTTCATCATTTATGAACGATGAAATATACAACAGCAGTAAGATTCTGCGAGAAATTCTTTGTAACCTTATTTAAGCACCACAAGAAAAGAACAGAACATCACACTGAGTTTTCAGGTGGACTGTATTATCTAACCAAATATGATATTAAACAATTCTTCGAGTTATTCCAACAAATTGTGCAAACATACCAGACCAGATAGACTAAGTTGAAGTGATTTACCCAAACAACAGACAGCAGCTGTAATCTGCATCTGTAACTTCATATGTACTTGAATCAGCACCATCTATACAAATCCTGGTTCCGTCACTAGATTCCCTGTACCACCTATGCAAGCTTGATCCCTCATGTCCACCATAATAAATGCCTACTCCACTGTATAAGTCTGAACTTGTCTGCTTTAAGTTAACATCCAAAACAGATGGAAAAGCTGCAAATTTCATACAAGAGTAAGGATCTGCAGGAAGCTAAATGAATAGAGAGCAATGTCAAGTAGGAAGAGATCAAGTGGCAACCTGCCATGACAGGGTCATCGGTAATAGCCATCAATGGATCGCCAGTCTTTCCATCACATCGTGTAGGAACCCAGCAAAGGATCAAGTAGAAGCCAACATCATCCAATGACGGTTTGTATACTCTGTTAGACATTCCATTATTTCAAAATTAGCTCTTAATATAAATCATTCAAAAGTGAAAGGCTTGAAGCAATCAGGAAAAGAGCGCACAAGGCTTCTCCCACAACTTCTGAACATGATGCCACCAGATCCGACTCTAAGTTATCAAGCTTCTCGGAAGCTCGAACCAAGTATAATTTCCAGTGCCTTCCTTGCCACCGAAGTAGGTTTTAATAGGAGAAATTTCATTGTCCTCAAAACACTCTGGTAAAACAAGACTGACACCCTTGGGCTCCCCTGTGTCATATGATAGTAACAAATAGTCAATACCTTAGATTAGGAGAATAAATTCATCTTATCTAATATAGTACAGATGCGGATCATACAGTGACCATCTATAAAATGAACAATGATAAATCTACAGGGCATTTTCTTTATGCACTAGATCAAGCCCTCCACTGATGGAAACACAAACATTTGTGGAAGAAACACTAACCAGGTAAGATTATGTCTGAAGAAACGCTCTTAGGTGACCCTTGTATTCCATCTTCCCGTACAGGTGTAAAGATACCTCAATTCGGCAATCAACATCAGCGAGAGTAAGATCTAGACATTCTATGGAAACAAAACAATAAACCGTTAATTCTGGTCATACAAAAAAAAAACTGTATCTGATAGCAGGCAGGCCTTACAAAGACACTTATTGCACACTTACCATCCACAATCAACTTGCCCTTGCTACCATCATCATGTAATCTGAACCATTCCAGGATGCAGTTTCCCATAATACTAGAATGAGAAGAGAAAGAAGCAAACAGGTTAAGTCACCTACTATATGACCATTAGGCACAACCTAGAACATTGGCAGTGCATCTTACCCTCCGGTATACTCAGCATGATAGGTCAATTGACCACCTTCAAGCATAGAGCCAGCTAGCTCAAGAGCTCGACATGTTGGCGGTGCTGCAAGCAAGTTAACTATGTAAGAATGTTGGTCCATTTACGCTACAGTTATTGCATCAATGAAATTTTTGAAGAAATGTGTGTCCATTTGCACATGTGCACAGAAGCACAAACAGTACAGAGAAACACTCATTTTCACAAGAGACCAAATTGTCAGCTCGTGTACCAGGGTTAATAGGACCAATTGCTTCTGTCGACACAAATGAACCATGAACTCCGTCACTTCTAACAGGCTTGCACGAGACAGACACGTAAAAGCCAATATCATCGCATTTCAAGCTGTATGATGAACTTGTTGCGCCTTCAATTTCCTTTTGGGTTCCATCAGAACTTGTCTACAAACACAAGAAAGTTCAATGGAAGGATGTCATAGGTATACCCAGTCTGTTACAACTTACTAATCATCATTATGTTAAGAGAATAGTGGTGTTTTAATAGGAGGAACTTACCAACACCCAACGGAATATCGTGTCCCCTTCTTCTCCTCCCCAATATCTTCTATTCGCAACCATAGTTGTTCCTTCAATGGCCTCGCCATTTAGTTCGAGTGAAAGTAGTGTCGGACTTCCTGTTCCAGTTCGGTGAGATTTAATTAGTCTGTGTCAGAAGTTGTTATGTTTGGCTAATTTACTCTTCATAAAGAATCTAGAGTATATCATAACCATAATCAGGAAAGATAACTCAACAATTAAAGCATCCAACCCACAAAAGAGGATTAATCTCATACATCATGTCCCGTGGGAAAAGCATATTAGCCATTCATAAAGGATCCTACTTTATTTACCCAGTCAGTTTCTTGCTTGACATATAAAGCTATCTCCTGTTTGGAAATTGCTCCAGGAAAAGAAGGATGTGCACCTGGTGTAACTCTGTCATTTCCTATGAAAACTCCTGGCTCACCGGAAATACCATCATTCCTGACAGGTATGCACTTGAAAGAAACGAACTTCCCAATATCTTTCTTTTTAATGTGGTATTGCAGCAAACCGGACGCTTCTGAAAGCGGACTGCCTTCATCATCTTCACTCTGTCAAACTTTATGTAAGTGAAGCAACGGTGTGGCATAAAGAACACGGGGTGTTGCTAGTAACCAGGCAGTATATGCTAAACGTATACATATCTAGAAGCACAATATGGATGATGAATAATATTTACTGAGTATCAGTATGAATTTAAGTTACAAAATTTATTTGAATAATACCTCATGAAGATACCAACTATATACACTATTTCCTTCATACCCCCCAATGTACCCATATGATGCAGTCAACATTTGATCCTCTGAGAATTCACCAGTGACTGTCAAAAAGTTCAGGCTGGGCGGCAGTGCTGCAACACAGGAAGGTAAACTGTTAAATTTTGAAAGAAAATGGCAACAGCACTGAGAACAAAGAGGTAAACCACAAAAAGCAAGTACATAGTTGCCTAAAAAATAGCTCAAGGGTGAACATATGAATAATCTGGAACTTAATGACCTTAATATAAGTGAAATATTGAAATCTACTGACTTTGAAAATTCTGGAGATAATCCAGTTGAACTGCAGAAGACTTCTAGCAAGCCATACAATAAATAAAGAAATTAGGTCATCTGCCATTCATGAATATGAATGTAGTATTGAAATGTCAGCGGATAATGGACTAGTGAACAAAACTATCGAGGGAGCGCAGACTCTTGTGCACGTCTTGGTGTCCAAGATCAAAGAAGAAGCTAGGATGTGGGCTAGCCGGCTAGGACAGGAGCACTTGCCTGCGGCTCATTTTGCCACCCACTTGGGACGTTCACTGATGTTTGTAAGTTGTAACCTTTATTTCGCCTCCTAGGAGGGTTGTAACTGAAGTACTGAACCATCTACCTTTTCAATGAAATGAAACGCAAAGTTTTTGCGTTTTCTCAAAAAAAAAAAGGCCACTGGTGAGAGTTCTGAACAGACTATTCATCCTAATGAAACGAGTAGACACAGCCGTTATTTAGAACAAAAAGTTAAGGTTGACAGAAATGTACTTACTTTCAACAACATCATCTGATATAGCATAGGCTGGTGAACCAATTTCGCCATCCGGTGCCACAGGAGTAAACTTTGCAACAATATAATATCCAACAGCACCAAGTGGAACACGGAATGTCTAACATGAAATTTAAAAACAAAACTGTGACTCAGCCATGTCTCGATTAAATAAAAATGTCACAAATAAAACATGACTAAGAGTTCAGTAATGCTGAAACAGCAAGAGAAGTAGAGAATAACATTTAACGTACCTTAGAGACTTTAGATGTACAAAGGGCTTCAAGCTCATTGTCATACAACAATTCAGATGAAGATGACTTGAACCACTGAACCCTGCTGGATCCTTCAGTTCCACCTGTGACAGTAGCAGTAACAGATACCTTGCTTCCTTCTCTTGCTTCCCCAACAATCTTCAAATCGAAGACTTTTGGAGGGGCTAACCAACCAAGGCAGGTAAAGCAAAGTGATTACACATCTAATAGCGACATTATCCCAAAGGGGGAAAACATTAACACTTCCACTGTAAAATGGGCAAAAACGTCATTAGTTGCTACCTTTCTTTACTGCCTCTGTTATGGCGCAAGAAGGTTGACCCTCCTGACCTGGAAAGACAATAATATATGTTAACGTTACAAAAATTTCATGCATACATGGCACAAGCAGTGGCAGTTGAACGGACCTTCAAGATTGACGGGAGTATATAAAAATTTCAGGCGCCAACCCACGTCCTCCTTGTTTAGCATGTATTCTGTGCTATTTGATAGCACTAGAAGAAATTCACTGCACGAAATCAAGTAGTTGTTTCCATGAATAACATATTATATGAATAGCTTGTGATGTTAGACTAATGTTCATCCAGGGCAGCTAAGAAAAACTGTTCTCTTTCATGTTGGTTTTCATATTTCCTATTTTACTTTATATGTTAAAGTTCAGTTGCCATAAATTGCTCCTTAAAATAGTAGAAACTCCTAGATACCTAAACTCTGGTATCACAAAAGGGGATGTGGGCCTACGCTGTTCAGCTTGAATATTAAGACCCTAAGATCTGTTCATACCCGATGGGCATTGGGCAGTGTAAGCAGGATCTTCCTAGTGAAAATTAGAATGATGCCTTATATCGTACATGACCATGCCAGATTTTGTTTCGAGTGCAGAGTCCGAGGAGGCATACCAGTTACTGAACTGCTATTTCAATAACAGACAGTTCGCAAAGTTCTGTTGAACTTACTTAACCAAGGCATTGATAATTTCATTCTTAGTTCTTTCTGTCCGACTACACATAAATTTTCTGGAGCTGCATATGGTTGTCAAGCACTAAACTTGATACTGGTCCTACGACCGTTGACTGCTCAGTCAGCAGCTTTTGTATCGGCTATCCAGGGTGAAAACCTAGGTCTGGCTATCTAAACTCGGCGACGACGGTCTGCTGTGGCATTCCTTTCCCGAAGCCTTGTTGTGGGGCATGCATACATTCTCCCAGGATGAAAATCCAGGACCTGACCTCGTTGGTCGTATCCGGTGATGACGATGCGAGTTGTATTCCTTCCTTGCAGCTTCGCGTTATGACTAGGCTCCTCGACACTCATCGCTGTGAAGTTGCTGTTCTATGTAGACGGTCTGTTGGTAGCTTCCGGCGTAGGGGATATAAGGGACCCACTTTTGGCTTGTATTGTGTTTGGCACCCTGCCATTACGTGTTCTATTTCTTTTCATTTTGCCGATTTTATCAGATTTGTAACAATGTGGTTGTATGCATTCTTAGGTGGTGCAGAGGCCGGGTAATGAAGCTGCCATTTCAAATAAATACAATTTATTCAGTAAACTCAAAGGTTCCACATAATGTTACATACCCATTTTCCTTCTCTCTAAACCATTGGAATTTGCTCAGCCCCTCTTTTCCACCAAAGTATTTCCCATATGCGTTGATTGTGATGTCTTCAATAATATCTCCAACAATATGTACATTGGTGACTGATGGTACGCCTGAAATAATGTTATACACAAACAGTTATGGATTTAATAATAAAACTAGCACCAAGGCACTACGAATAGGCCATATGAAGTGCGGACATATATTTTCTGGAACTTACAAATTGAGATCAATATGGCTACTCTAAAGGAACTGGTCATTCAATTGTTTAACAAGTGAACACTTCTATGTATAGAGGTTAAAGGACAATAAGTAGATGAACCATTATCAGCTATATTTTAAATGGAAAGGCCAGATATACAAATCAAATGTACACGCATTCTTAAAATTATCCTTTATGGTGAATTTTCAAACCACAAAACCAATACACCAATCTGTCCACAGAAACTCCAGTATATTATTTGTTAAATAATTCAGATACCAAAATTAGTTTTAGACAAAAACTAAACATTGCTACTAAAAAGCAGAAGCTTCCAAATATCTAACCCAAATGAACATGCTACGCACATGTTAGTTCAACCGAAAACTGTAACCATTAGAAAAGTAAAGATAAATCAAAAGGGTAGGGGGAAAAGGAGACAAAGAGGATTGCAGATATAAAGTACTTACCAGCCTTTACAAAGTCTGTCAGTGTACATTGTGGCTCCCCCTTAACGCCTTGTTCTGTAACAGGGGTATACATAAATACCAAACTTGAATCGATATCATCTATAGTAAGCTGATATTCCATCCCCTCGGCTCCATCTATTACGGAATTGCCGTTCCATGTTCGCCTCAACCAACTAGATTCAAGAGGTTAAACAAATCAACATGATTCATTATATATAAAATGTTTTAAAAAATGGACGCATTTCACGCAATGTTCATTTGAGCGAATGTAGATTATACGGGTTTATAGGGTAAAGAGGTAGACAGACCTTGCAACACCTTTCCCTGGTGTCCCACCACACCATGCAATCTCAGGAACACCCTTGAGTACATTTCCTTCTACTAGCTCACCATTGACTGTTAGATTGATAACCTTTGGACATCCAGTCCCTAGTAAACAAAAACTGATTAAGGAAACGACTATATAGTGTGGTTTCACTTTACGGTAGCTCAGCACACTGGTTTAGAAGCCATAAGAGCATTGTATTATTGGGTAATGCACGAATAAGATATTGTCTAGTATGGCAAAATAATGGCTGTTTCAGACCATTCCTTATGCATGAGTACTAACATAGTTACAAAAACTAAAGGAAAAGTATAGTAATCACCCGGGGGATCGCACGCGACGCGTCCCCGGGTCTAGCAAGCGACGCGTGTCCACGGGCCCCGCACGACCGCACTCCGTTCCTCTCGTTCTTATCCCCTCCTCGCACAGGACGCCGGCAGCCGGCTCCCGCTGCTCCCAATCTCCCGTCTCCAGCCAGCACGCCGGTGCCCCACCACGGGCCCCCGCCGTTCCTCTCTCGCACAGGACGCCGGCTCCCGCTGCTCCCATCTCGACTCCGACCGCCACCCCCTGCCCCGGCCCGCGTCCCAGTTCTCGAAAAGGGCGGCGAGAACGACGACCTCCAACCACCTACTGCTGCCCCGGCCCGCGCCGCCGAGCTCGAGAATGGCGGCGACGACCTCCGACGCCTCATGCTGCCCCGTTCCGAGCCCTAGAGCTCGAGATGTTGCTGCCATGGCCGAGGACTCAAGGTCCTGTCGCCATGGCCGGGGGCCACAAGCCTTCGAGCTCGTCCATGTCGTCGTCCTCTCGGGAGCCGACGAGTCACGCCCGAGCCACCGACGTCGCCCTCGTGCCCGAGCACACCGCGGCTTCTCACCCCGAGCACGCCGCGGCGGTGCTACAAAGGGCATGCTGCCGGAGCTGCAAAGGCATGTCGCCGGAGCTACAAAGGCGGGGCTACGGCGCTGCAAAGGCATGACGCCGGAGCTACAAAGGCGGGGCTACGGCGCTGCAAAGGCATGACGCCGGAGCTACAAAGGCGGGGCTTGTTGCTGCAAAGGCATGCCGCCGGAGCTGCAAAGGCATGACGCCGGAGCTACAAAGGCGGGACACCGGCTTTGCTCCTCCGCCGACGGTGACGCTCCAGTACCGCAATTGTTTTGCACCATATGCTGCGTGGATTTGCATCACAAGAAAATTCTTTTGCTACAATTGTTTTGCTTTTTTGCTAATAAGTTTCATGAGAGGATTTGGCCTAATTTTTGTGTTGCTACGAAGCTACAATTATCATTTTTTTGCTACAATAGGTTTATGGTTTTGCTATAATTATACAAATTTTGTGCTACCAGCTCTTCGTCCATTTCTTTGACAAAGTCGGTTTTGCTACAATCGTTTTGTGGTTTTGCTACATTTATACAAAGATTTTGCTACGAGGTCTCCGGCGAGGTTTTGTCCATGTCTCGACGAGGTCAATTTTGCACCACACGGGTTCTATGGATTTTTGCACCATAGGATGAACTTTTTTGCTACAATTTTGTTCTGCGGATTTGCAACCCAAAGCAAGCCGATGTTGCTGCCATTGGCGGGGCCTTGCTACCATCTGGTCGGAGGCAGTGCTACCAGCCGACGGCGGTGCTGCTGCGAGCCGTACCGCCCAAAGCCCCGCGGGATGCTACGAGTCGGACGACGACGATGCCACCAAAATCCCGCGGTGTTGGTGTGCAAGAGCCAGGCTGTGACGATGGCTCCGGCGACGACGTCCTCTCCGGCGACGGCGTCTTCTCCGGCGACGGCGTCTTCTACCGGCTCCAGCGACGGCGGGCGGAGCGACAGGTACGGGGAAAGGCTCACGCGGCTCCATGAGAGATTGAGAGGAGGGATTTTTCTGGGCGGACGAGTGGTTCACGCGAAGTCCTGATCTATTTCTTTTCGTTGACCAGTACACAGGGACACGTGTCGGCCTCTCCACCCGGGGGATCGGACGGAAAGATCCCCCGGGGGACGCCTAGTTCTGTCCAAAACTAAATCTAATTTCATCAGAAATTGAAACAAAACATAAATCATGCAGCAAGGCAAATAAAGTTTCTGAGATGCTTTACTGATAGAGCCACATAATTTAGAGAACACATTTTATCTAACTTACTACATGCACATTTGTCCTCTATAATGAAAATACTAGAAATCAGAATCCAGTTTATCAAATATTGTTAACAGTCAATGAGTTGTTCGATTTACCTGGACAAACAGGGAAAGATACAGCGAAAATGGGTGGAAATTCAGAATCATTCAGTACAGGAGTGCATTCAACTTTCAAACATCTTCCAACATCCTCACGCTTTGGCCAGTACACCTTAAATTTGGCAGGAGTTTAGAACTCACAAAAGGGAGCACGGATAAACTGGCACAACTATAGTAAACCAATAGAAACTTAGAACTTGCAACATATAATAGCAAGAAGACAAGGTAGAACTTAGAAGTGGACAATAAATGAAAATTGGAAGGGATAACATGTGCACTCTAGGAGCTTTCATCACACCATTAATGTAGTTATATTTTGTATGATGCAAGTTTTTGGTTTACATTTCTTGCCCATGCCACATACAATTGAGATATAGTCGGTGCTTTTATGTAACTTTGATGAACAGAGAGCAAATGGACAGAAGCGCCCTTACTGTTGGCGCCCCTATAAAGGTTAATTTTGTGTTCTTAAGGTCAATCGACCAATGTTGGCCAATATTGAGCAAAGGGCTAGAGTTGTAATGGGAGTTGAGAAACAGAAACCACATGGATAACCATACAGACTACAAAAGGGTCTAAAAAGTATTGTTATCTCCAATGCAAATAACAGTTCAAGAAAATGCTAAGAACTTTTGAATGAGTATTTTACCTCACTTAATTCTTCATGAATAGGCACAAAATCTGCCGGTGTCTTGCCACCAAGAAACCATTGGTATTTGAGGACTATATTGTCCTCGCTACTTAGATTTGTGAAGCTAAAATGGCAACGACAGGGATCTTCTTCAAATGGACGATCAACATAAGCTGTCTTCACTATGTAATCCTGGGGCAATTTAGTCTTCCATTGCTCAAGCAGGAAGGAAAA
This sequence comes from Poa pratensis, assembly GCA_947311845.1. NCBI lineage: Eukaryota > Viridiplantae > Streptophyta > Magnoliopsida > Poales > Poaceae > Poa > Poa pratensis. The sequence goes on from CAMZMU010000052.1 coordinate 96,595,422, forward strand.
TGTTGAATCTGTCCAGGAAATTAAACCAAAATAAATCTGCACTTAGAACTCTCAAGATTCATCAAGAACCTGGAAACAAATGTACTTCCTCTGTTCATTAATATAAGACATTTTGGCAAGCTAATAATAGCTTGACAAAACGTTTATATTAGTGAACGGAGGGAGTAGGTCATAAGATTCACTTTGGTTCATGAAATCACCTCAAGCCTTGGCATGCACTGTCTAGGTTTTATTCATGAGAACAAAAAAGAACATGAAAAGTAAGCAAGCACCATTGTCGATACGCGTTAACAAGCAATGACCAGTTGACCACTCTTGCCACACGATTCATTGGCATCACTACACTAGCATAAGCCAGTACATCTAACAAAATACATGCTTTCCAAGCAATACAGATTATATATACGAGCTGATTACATATTTTTGTAGTCTCAGACCAATGTACATATTCCTTAAATGTAGTATAAGTGCACTCACTATGAGTCATATATCATATGACATTGTTTGTATAGCAACAGATATCTAGAGAAGTGATGTGATTAAGTAATAAGTTATAGACCGAGCGATTTTTGTATATATCTCTGGATACCTCCATGATATACGTGTATTTTCTTTAGTTAATTCGTTCAATACTGGTATCATATATGCATGGTAATCGTGGACGTCTAGAGACTCTAGACGGAGGTCTCTGTGTTGTAGGCGGCGTATGGAGGGGTGTATGGAGGGCTTGGCGCCGGTGCTGGTGGCTTGGGAGTGGGCGCCGGCTTGGGTGGCTTGGGAGTGGGCGCCGGCTTGGGCGGCTTGGGTTTGGGCGCGGGTGGCGAGGGCGTCGGCGCGGGTGGAGCGGGTGGCAAGGGCGTGGGCGCGGGTGGAGCAGGTGGCGTGGGCGCGGGCGGCTTGGGCCCCGGAGGCGAGGGCGAGATGCCGCAGCGGATCATGCAGACGATGCTCTTCTGGTTGCAGTTGATGACGCACATCGGCAGGTCGGGGCCCTTGCTCATGCACCCAAAGGCGCAGCTCATCACCGTGCTGAAGCACCCGATCAAGCACTGCATCATCCCGTCAAGGTCCGGATCAGCTTTATCGGTCACCAGGTGCTTCGCTTCGGCTGCGTCCACGGGCCTCGCGGCGACCTGAAGGTCAGCGAGGCCGGCTAGGGCCACAAGGACCAGGAGGAGGAGGGCGGAGTTGGTCCTAGCCATGCTGGTGTTGCTTTGTGTATAGATCGATGGGTACAATTCTGTAGTGATAATAAGACGGTTTATATAGTGGAACTTGCGTGGTGTATCTAGCTGGACTTGCATTTTTGGTGTGTGCTGCAGTTGCTTTTCTGCGCACGCACACACACGATACGGGTGATTAACGTATGGATGCATGAAATATGTGTGAGCAGAGAAATATGAATAACTACATTACTCGCTCTGTTCATCTATGGCCACTTCGTAATTCGGTCTAACTTTGACCGTCGATTTTACCAACAAAATATATGTTATATTTCACAAGAATATACTGTTGGGGTTCATATTTGCAGATTATAGGGCAGCAAATGCATCTACTAACATGTAAGCATCAGAAAATGTTGTGAGCGAGCAAATTTCTCTGCATAAAAATCATACCAGCAGCATGTTCAGGGGAGCAAAACTCCCAACCAGCACGAATGCATATAGCTGTATGAGCAGGATATTGCTGCGCAAGTTCGGCCTCACTGGGGTTCAGATCTGCATCGAATTCACACATTAGAAAAATGCAAGATCTTAATGTAATCAGATACTACAGTTGGGTCACATCAAGCGATCTAGTCTATACTTATCCAACCATGCCAATGCAGCACTCCACATGAATTAATCAATTTGTCAAAGGAGAAATGACAACAGTCTTATTCATACTATGGATGGTTTATCTGAAAATATCTCAAGAAACAAACCAACAACAATTACCTTCTCCCAGAATGCGATTTACAACAGCAATAAGCCTAAGATCAGTATCAAGACAGATATACCTTACCACAGTTTTTTTTTGTGATGGTCCTTACAATAGACTCAGCAAATCAAAAAATAAGAAATACAAAGAAAACCATGTCCACGCATACCTTGATCGTTGAATTTTTTCAAAGTAGGGCCTACAAGCAGAATAGAAGCAGCTTCCAAGTGTGGCATCTCGAGAAGTGGATTCTCCTCCACACGTAAATTCTGATAACAATTTATTATAGATAACAGTGAGATAACTATGGTGAATCCTCATGCATCAGTATTCTCAGATAACTTCATGTATTTGAATATTTCTTATACAGAAAATTCAGGTTCCAAGTGTTTGTGTTAACATCATATCATAATCAAGAATGGTGTGAATTTCTCCATTCATGCATATAAAATTCTGTAACACCAAGGTTGAAGAATGCCGTGGTAGTTACCAGTTAAGGATCCCAAATAGTGAATTAGCAAATTTCTGTACTCTACATATTTTTTGAGAAAATGCAAAACTTGCCAATGGGAAGTTGCAGCCTTCGTGAGTATGAGTTCATGAATAATATAGGGTGCGACTAATTCTCAGTTGACCGGGAATTAGCTTAATTCTCGGTCAGATGGCATCATAAAATCTCAGTTGACTGAGAAACAGCACGGCTCATGACGCAAAAGCTACTCCTCCTTTTTCTTTTTTATCAAATGGCCCGGAACAAAAACAATCTCAGATGGAACCCACTTAAGGTTGAAAACCATGTGCAACTCCCACTCTAGCACAAATCATGACGCAATCCAACGGTTCAGGAATCGACTGAGCTCCAACTTAAATCTTGGTCAACTGAGAATTAGCAAAACAGTAATAGACATACACACCTCAATATTGAACAAAAGGACCAGTAGCCTGAAGTTAAAGGCTACCATCGAAGGTGCAGACATACTGACATAGCCTAGCTCGATATCAGAAAAAAAATGAAAATAACTTATAACTAAAATTCAGGAAAACCAACCTCGAGAGAAGGCAAATGTGGAAATCCCCTCAAGGTTGATATTTTATTTCTGCTGACCGCTAACACCTATAGCAAAACAAAGGCAGTTAAGTTCTAATCAGAATATTTGATTATATTCAAGTAAAACAAAATCAGCATACCCACCTGAAGTCGTGGCTGACTTGCCATACAGAGTGACTTTAACCTATTTTGAGCAACAGAAAGGAACTGGTGCAGGAAGAGAGATAAGAGACTGAGATTTAGCTTTAGCTTTATCAAAGTAAGTAAATGGTCGGCTACTAAGACTAAGTTGGCAACATTACATACCTCCAAGTTAGGAAATTCGGGAAGGCTAGCAAGTGAAGCTATTTGATTTCCAGCAAGGTAAAGTTGCTACATAGTTCAGTATAAATAAAAATTAGTGCTCATGATCCTTTTATGTGTTCAGTCAATATGATTGGGGAAGCACAAACCTGGAGGACTTTGCAATTCTCGAGAGGCTCAAACTCAGGGAGCTTAAAGTCATTAAAGCTCAAATCAAGAACCTGGCAATATTATGAAACACAGATGGTAGCAAAAGCAGAATCAACAAACAATCAACAGAGATACTATACACGGAATCTCACAGTAGGCCAGGACATAAACAAAAAGGTGCAAGAGTATACCTTTACCCCATTTAGTATCTCAATGCCCTCCAAACTAGATAACAGATTGTCCCGAAGATAAACAAACTAGAAACGAGAAATATAGTTAGCAGACATTTTATCACTGCCATTTCATAACGAATGCTGGTTGCATATATCTTTGCACACTTCCTATGTTTGGAACCTACCATACAAATTAACAACCCTCTTTTTCTCTAGTTATTTCAGAAGAGCAGAAAACAGCGAGTTTTACATGCCAGAAAACAGAAGAGAAGGATAGGCTAAATGCACTTTTACCTCAAGTTTAGGTGTTAGTCTCAGCTGTTTCAGACTACGCACTCTATGACCTCTTGAATCCAGTCTCTGTATCAGTAGAAAATATGTTGGATGGAAGAAGACAACCACATGATGCAATCATCTTGATTATTCATAGGCATGCAGAAAAGCAACACTAACCAGTTCATCACTAGCCTTCAGATCCACATGTGGCAGCATCATGAACCGGGAGTCACGACTCGCAGCAGTAGAACTCTTCCTCCGGCTCGACACAGATGAACCCTTGTCTGCCGATGATGTCTGAGAACCAAATTTCTTTGTGGCACTGCTTGTCACTGAAGATGACCGCGGTGAGGATAGAGAAGCATTTGAGGCCATTCTCCTGGAACTGGCACTAGCACTGCTGCCATTGGAGTTCTCTGTCAGAGATGGGACCTTCTTCAGTGTAGAATTTGGTGATGCCTTAACAGCAGGCTTCTTCACCGAATCCACCTTGGTCCTCTCAGACGGCAAAGATGATCTCTTCTCCATTGAGATCCTGGAGCTAGCAGTGGGGGCTGACACCATCTTACTCTTCTTCGCCCCATCGGACAGCAAAGGACTAGCCTTCTTAGCAACAACTGAGCTCCCATTCTCCTGCTGCTTCCCAGCAGCTCCAGTGCTGCTTCTTCTCTGCACCAAACCAGAATTCACAGTAGAGGTAGGCTTCATGGACGAAGCCCGGGACACATTCAACTTTGCCGAGGTAACCCCATCAGCCCGCTTCTTGACTGACGAAGCGGTCCCTGACATGGACCTGCCAGTGAGTGTAGATGCTCGAGGCTTCACCAGTTTAGCCGGCTTTGGTGATTCCGGCGGAGCTTCCATTCGAGACAATCAGAATGAAAAGGCCTCAAGCGGGTTCACCCCCAAATGCGCTCTAATCAAGCCAACAACCTCTCGATGACTACTGAACACATGAGTGACCTGGATTGCCAGAGGACAAACACCCAATCAGTGTGACAGACATGACATGGTCAGGAAATTGCTTAATAATTCGAAGCAGAAATCGCGGATTCCCAATCACCCACCGCGTCTTATGGAACCTGAACGGTAGTGCTAAACTCGAAATCGGTGGCAGAACTCGTCAACGCCTCAACAGAAATGACGAAGGCTGTGACGGGAGCCTAGCGGCTAGTAGTACCAATCAGAGGAAATCGTGCAGTCACGACCTCGTTCAAGAATATGCGGAACATTTAAAGCTCGACAGATGCAACAAGCGTAAGTTTGAGGTTGGAATTCAAAACAAAAAAGGAAAATCGTCCGGATGGTCAAACCCGCAGGCTGAAATACCGGATGCACCGAAACTCGTAAAACAAGCTCAAACCAAGCTTAAATGTTTGCCAGAAATGCTCCTAAAACCCTAGCAAGTGCTAGTGAATGCGCATAAACCTGCCCCCATTCGGCAAGAGCTCGACCGCCGGAACACCCGCCGGAATCGCCGCCGGCGGACGAAGCGCTCGGACAAAAATCGCATCCATCTAGACCCAGGGGTCACTCAGAAATTCGGCTTGAAATTCAAAAACCCAACCCAGGAGAAAAACACAAACAATTTCCGTAGAAAAAAAATAAAAATCGAGCGGCGGGGCTACTCGCTCACCTCCCCTGTCGCAGCCGGGCCGCCGTCCCCCGCCTCCCGGTTCCGCCAATGCGGGCACGGGCGCGCGGGGTGCTCGTCGACGGGAGGGGGAGCCGAGCCGAAGACGGACGAGGAGGGTGGGAGTGGGAGAGCAGAGGAGAGAAGCAGCTAGCGCACTAGGGAAAGGGAAACGGCAGCAGGAGCAGCCGGGGAAGAGTATCCGAAGCACAGGAGTCGGTCAGAGAGGCATTCCGCTGATTATCGACTGTTCCAGGGGTGTGGGTGCATAAGCGCGAAATAAAAAGTCCGCCCTCTAAAAATCAAAAAAAAAAAGTCCGCCCTCTGGTCGGTCCCGCTCCCGCCCTCCGCGCTTTGGTTTGGGCCCGCCCATTTCGAAAATCGAACGGCTGTTTTCACCTATGTGCCTGGACATACTGGGAATGCAATAAGAGGGATCGGAGGGGGTATGGGTGAAAGTGGACACGGCGCCGACGCCGGCGTGCGGGGCTTTGTCGCGGGGCCCGGCCGGCCGCTCGGACCTTGGGGTCGTGCTGGGTTTCGTGAGATAATTCACGGCTTACACCACCCATAACGGGGATAACCATAAGTTTTACATAGACAAAAATATGATGTGGCATGCAATTAATGAAAAGAAAGGTAAATTGAATAACTAGCTAATGTTACCCTAACATCACACAGTCCAATGCAATATGAGTCTACAACCTAATTAATAGAGAGTTACATGACATCACACACATATTACTACCCACTATAGAGGTAGTAACATACTCCCTCCATTTCAAAATAGTCTACATCCTAGCAAAATTCTTACAAATTAGCCAAACATTTATTAGTACTACTTTGTCACATGCAAACATGCAATGCATTAACTGATCACAGTAAACAAAGCATTATTCCAATTACTCATAGCTTAATCAATTAATGTTAGCCATGCAATTCACGGGAAACAAAAGCATGTAGTTGGACATGAGAGTGCAGATTGATGGGGATGGAGATGATGTTGTTAGTCTTTCTCTCTCATCTTAATTAGGTATGTGGGACTCATCCAAGATGTAGAGTATTTTGAAACTTAATATAGAGCCAGAATGTAGACTATTTTGAAATGGAGGGAGTAGTCTAGTAACATGTGTATGGGACGCAGACTTTTGGCACACGGAGACACGCGAGGAGGCAATCCAATGGCTCCAGAGAGGTTCGCGATTACTAAACAAAGTAGCACTTCCGGGGCAAAGGCTTGTAACTCTGTGAATTGAGCTTAGTTTCATTTTTGATTTGCCAACTATTGTAATTTGATCTGCGGATCACACTCTGGAAACACAAATACCTACATTAATAGAGTGGTGAATTCTCAATATACGGGTTTTTGAAATTTCAGGTTTCTAAACTTGACACCCGAAATTTGTCCGGAAAAAGAGAAACCCGAAAGTTCGGGTACCCAAAAAATCGGGTTCGGGAAATCCCGAATTGCCCGAATTACAACTAAAAGTAAGAAAACCCGTAGCCCAAACCCGGATTGCCTGATTCTTCGGGTCCCGAATTGCCCGAAGTACGGCTGAAAATAAGAAAATCTGATGCTTCGGGTTTTATGCAACATAATCACCCACTCCTACGATAATGATATAAGAAAATGATCAAGCAAATTAGGCTACACATATACTACCTCAATTTCTAAATATAAGTTGTTCTAGGTATTTTAAATGTCATCTAGATATATACATACCGAAATGAGTGAAAATACATGCTAAAACGTGTCCAGATACATGTGAATATGAAAAGAAAAAAAGGCCCTCCTTATATTCAGCAAGCAGAGGGAGTGTGTATCTGATTAAGTGCAATAATCGGGTGAAAGATGAACGGTCCAAATAGACTAAGGAAAATATGTCTCATCTAACATAAAGATAAAGGGGATGTCAAATCAAAGAGAAAGGCGATTTAAGTAAATATATATATATTAAATGATCTCCGTTGGGAGAGAAAAAGACGATAGGGAGGGTGTGTGTTTGAGAAAGAGAGACGGAGGAATCATCTAATTGTATGGTATTCAGACTTTTTTTCTTCAGAAAATGCGTTCCAAAGGAGATGCCGCAAAGGTGGTAGGATACTTGTAACCATCAACGGAGCACATCATTAGTCACGCCATTAGTGACATTGTTTTTCTGGATGGAGGGTCCATGCATGTGAGCTAGACGTTGCAGCGACCAAACCGAATTAACAAGGATGCTACGATTTGTTATTCTACGTCGGTACGTTCGGTGGATTAGGACTAAGATTTTTTAAGTGTATAGTTGCAACCTTGGTAGCTTTTGATTTCCTTTTCTTTTGTCGGTAGCCAGCTCATGACACAATAGCACCGCGCTAGAATTACGTACTAGCTCATGTTGTAACTTGCATGCCGATATCTTTATTTGTGAAGTATATATTGTTAGGTAGCATGCTAAAAAAACAAAAAGAACAAAGTGGACAACGAACAAGAACAATAATAGTGGTGTCCAACTCGGCATCACGGGCAAATGATTAGCTGTGTATGCGTCTCTTAACATTTGCTGTGAAAAACAAACTGAACTGGAATGTTGGGATTCCAGTTTGGAGCGCAATCAAACGTTTGATGGGGCGCGCCTTTATGTCGCCCGTGGGGCGCATGATTTTTTTTATTTTTTTCAAAAATGGTTCGGAAATTAAAAAATGGTTCGGAAACATTTTTTTGGTCTAGAACCATTTTTCGGTTCGGAACCATTTTTTCGATTCGGGGCCATTTTCAAAAAGGAACTATTTTTTTGTTCGGAGCCATTTTAAAAAGGAACCATTTTCAAAAATCGAAACCATTTTTTTTTCGGAACCATTTTCCAAATCGGAACCGTTTTCAAAATTGGAACCATTTTCCCGGTACGGAACCATTTTAAAAAAGGAACCATTTTAAAAATTGGAACCATTTGGTTCGGAACCATTTTCGAAAAATCAAAACCATTTTTGAGAAAATACCTATTTGCAAAAATATTAACCATTTTCAAAGTAAGCGAAAATTAAAACATAAAAATAAAAAAGTGAAACAGAAAACGGAAAACCAAAAATAAAACCGAAAAAGAAAACATAAAAACAAAACGTGAAAATAAGGAAAACAAAAAGGAAGCGGAGAAAAAACAGAAAAAAGAAAGAAGAAACACGAAGAAGGAAAAAAAGGCCGGCCCAACTAACTCTTCGCGGGCAAAGTCCTGTAGGCGCCCCGAAATTCCGGGGCGCCTACGGGCGGCATATAGGTTTTGCGCGTTTGATGTGTGAAGTTCAAATAAAACAAAGTTCACCGGCGGCATATAGGTTTTGCCACATCGGTAACTCTTTTTTTGGCTCGGCCATGAGCCATGGCTATGCTTGCCAGATGGCATGCTTCGCCGAGAATCTTACGTCGTCCACTACTAGAATGAAACCCCGACAGGTGTAACTAAATTTGTCAAGCAGAACCGAAGTACATGCGGCCGAACCGACACGGGGCAACACGACCGTGGAGAGCATGACGGGACAGCTCTGCCGAGCAGCCTCGACCTCTCCATCTGGAGCCTCGCCTTAGCCAACAATGGTGGTCACTGGTCACAATGGTGAGGGTGAGGTCAGGGTCGAGCGCGGCATCAACCACGATCGTCGTTTGGCGACAAGAATGGTGGAGTTGGTGGCGGCGGAGTCAGAGGTATAAGAGAGGGAGGGAGTAGAGGGCTGGAGGAGAGCGACAGGGTCACCCGTTCGGAGGACAACATAATTCGGAGGAAATCAGCGACTAGAGGAGCATGGCGCTAGGCCGAAGGAAGACGGTGGTAGGGCCGTTTGTTCCCGACCATGGGGATTGCGCTCACTTGTGGGGCTACAAAAAAGGGAACATTTGAAAGAGCATATTTTATATCCCCATGTGTTTTGTGTGTTACGTAACAACACTAGGATATATGTATCTAATGTGATGATAAGTGGTGCAGGAATCAAAACAAATACCAATATATTGCATCGACAATTTGCAAAGGGAAAACTGCTGGAGTCTGTCCAGACCGGAGTCTCCGGACTCAGGAGGCTCAGGGGCCGGAGTCTCCGGTCCCCAAGTTTTGGAGCAAAGAGCGCCAGCGGGCGGCACTCTCTGTATGGGGGTCCGGAGTGACCCCGGAGTCTCCGCCGTCTGGGGCCGGAGTCTCCGGTCCTTCCAGACCGGAGTCTCCGGTCTAAGTGAGCTGTAACGGCTACAATTTTGGGAGGGGTATAAATACCCCTCCACCTACCTCCAGCCAGTTAGCTCGCCCATAATTGAAGTCCATTGCAAGATCAAGATTTGCTAGATCTCCCAATCTCTCCACCCAAACTCGTTGATCTTTGGAGGATTGAAGGAGAAGGGCCCGATCTACATCTTCACCGACCCGTTTTTCATTTCCCCCTCATTCACTTGAGGGACATGGAGATACGCAGTGAACTTTCAAAAACTGTATGTTGCGACAGCTTAACTTTCATGTAAAATATATCTTGCTTATGCTCAGCAACATCTTATGGTGCATACTCAGAATTATCTCTCATCCCTCCCCCCACCAGGATTCCAGCCATCTGGGATATCATGGTGATTGGAAAATAGGTTAATATATTTTTAATATCATAAAACAACTTGATCGGTTTGAGACAAGTATTTATGTATATATTTTCTCCTTCAGAACTTACGTCATATAGCTTCAAATTTTAGTCAAACTGTCCAAATAAAAGAATATGCACGTTTCAAATTAAATATTATAATACGTAAAATACCTTTAGTCATGCTTAGCTCACTGACGTTCAAGTGGAACATAACAATGATGTTCTCAGCTGGCATCAGTTGACGGTTTGCTCAGGTCCTGATTTTGAAATGTTTTATGCTCTGTTTAATCCTTCTTGATATTGCCATCTAGTGGCTTCTCCTCGCTATCAGCTACATGTGGTTCACATATATGAGGAGCTTCTTTTTGTTAAGTACATTATACTGCCCTCGCATAATATGACATAATATTTATATGTGTATTTGAGCGAGATAGATTACTTTGACAAACGAGTTGATGTCTGTCTAAAATTTAGCCAAACAGGCTACCAGTTATTTTCACAACCAATTTGGCCTGAATTATTCGGAGACAACTCTAAGGCCGTGTACAGATTCTTTTAGTCTATTCCATAGTCCAAAGACTAACATATATACATTTATAAGTGTAGTAAAACATGCAAAAAAAACTATGCAATCCACTAACAGCTTATACATAACTAGCACTTCCAGTAACTATATTATTATGCTACCTTTTCATGTAAAACTGTGTGCTGCTACTTTCTGTAGCTGATATACTTCTACCACTTTGTCTAAACAATTATACATAAATATTGCTATTTTCCTGGATACATCTCTTCTGCATATAATCCACATGGAGTAAATCCTAGAAATAAGCCCCATAACAAATAGACCCTAATTCTGCTAATTTGCAAGACAATTGCTTTTACTTTCACTGAGCTGGTGAATGTATATGCAGGTGACCACTTTCGTTGTCCAAAAGGTTTTGCAAGATGATGCTGGGCTGTGCTACTTTTTTTTTAGAATAACAGGGAGGCCATCCCGGTTCCATTGATAAGGCTCAACGAAACCTCGAGCATGGTTTTACAAGGCGAAGAACGAGACAGAAGTTCAAAAGCTTTTCAGCAAAAGCTTGCTACTCTAGCATGGGCTGTGCTACTTTTGTGCCACTGCTGAACGTTTCTTTGCTATATACGGGCCATGCTTTAGCAGTAACGGTTGTTTCACTGATTGATCAGCCTTCCTTGAGGTTGCTGAAGCACATTATCCGTTGTTACCTCAGGTTGTCTGATAATCCTAGGTTTGTGCTGTCATTCCCATTATTGTGACGTCTTTTTCGCTTCTGTACTTCTCATTCTCAAGCATTGATGTTCTTTTTTACTCCTCCCTAATGCAGGGCCCGTGTGGCGCTGAAAACTTGCCTTCCCGGCATGCTGAAAGATGGGACGTTCGATAACTGTCTCAGGGTAAGTCTTCTCCGAAGCTAGCTGCTGTCACCAATTCGTTGTTGGTTCACTGAAGCAAATGTCGCCTAGATTGAAAGTTCCAGCCATGTACTAACTGCACTTTCTTGCCGAAAACACAGGGGGAGACTTCAACACAGCAGTGTCTGAAACAACTGCTGGCTAATCTGGAGGCTGGGAGAACTGAGCTGGGCCCACAAGGTACCTGGCCGAGGGTATAGGGTAATATCGTCGCTGCACTTCTCCACAATGACAGCGCCATCTTACCCTGAATTTGCACAATTGTGATGTTTCCATTCAGAAAAAAAAAAGTCTGCTTAAATAACAATAAGAGCCTGCTTTCGGCATCGTGAACATTTAGGAGCTGTAATAAATAGGGGAAGAACCCTATGCATGATCCTTCTCTTCTGATGCATTTGGTGTTAACTGAACAACTCTATTGTGATTCCCTTTGGACCATACCAGAGAGGTTGTTATATACTTTTTAGCGAAAACGCAAAAGACTTTTGCGTTTTTTTTTTTTGAATTTTTACATACCTATTAAACTTCTAGCGCCACCAGGTCGCTAGCAACCAAATCAGTTACAAAAACCGGAGCATGCTCAGACCACGCAGGGACTGGTAAGCTCGCCCTACTACCATATTCAGCAATGGCGTGGGCAACTCTATTGCCGATACGACGACGGAAGTTGAACTCATAACAATCAAAGTTCAGAATACATGAACTCCTAGCTTGACGAGCAAGGATACCAAAATCTGCAAGGTCGTACTCTGGCGAATTCAGCGCACCGACACCAGAGTCTGGCAATCAGATTCAAATATGACTCGATGGGCTCCAAAACTTGCAGCTCCCATAATCGCTTCAGTGCACGCAACAGCTTCAGCATGGAGGGCAGAATTAAGGCAGGCAATTTTGCCCGTCGCAGCAGCGAGGAAGGCACCCTGATCAGATCGGATCACATAGCCCCAAGCACCCTCACCCAAGGATTCCAGGAAGATGCATCAAAGTTGACCTTTACGTATTCTTTATTGAAAAGGTAGAGTTTGTGTTACAAGCCTCCTAGGAGGTGCTCAGCGTCTCGAAGTTATATATTGAAAAGGTTGTTATATACTAGTAACAAAGTTTTATAATTGACAACATGATGTTATAAAAAATATGTGTAACAAAGGTTGTGATGTGGAATAATGAATCGGATGTTTTATAATTGACTACTAAGTAAACATGTGAGTTTATAGTTGTGGTGCATAAAAAACGTATTGCGACGCTGTACAGGGAACACTAACTGCTGGGGTAGTAAACATTAAAACCTATGGTTTATAGTTGTCTTACCATCTTGCATTTCTTGTCAATGACACATGAGCTGGTTATCTCGTAAACGTAGTGCTTAATCAGGGCCGGGCCGGCTAAATCCGGTGCCCTGTGCTAAAATGTAAACCGGGCCCTACCTTAAACAAAAATGGAACTGGTAATTAATTCGAATGTATATGAAAGAAATTTTTCGTAACAGTTGAATATATTAAGAATCGTACCTATATAATTTGAAGTTGCATAACATTTATTATTCAAGTTAACATCAATATGATCTTTCTCTACCTCAATATTATATGTCGGTCAGCTCTAAAATAATTGTAAGTAACAATTGCAAGTGCAAGAGTGAAATGATCAACAGATTGATTACCGGATGACAGTCGTGATGCTTCTTTTATAATAAACTTGTCCATAGCACTTTTTGAGATTTAAATTATTCCTTTTCTTTTCTCTTACGCCAAACTTATGTTATCGAAAACAAATTAACGCAGTTCCGTGTGGAAAAACGCAGTTCCGTGGCGTAAGAGAAAACAAAAGGAATAAATTTAATTAATGCAGTTCCGTGGCGTAAGAGAAAAAGAAAAGAATCATTTTCCCATGAGAAAATAAAACCTATACTCGCGAGCCCTTTTTTTTTTGCTACGCGAGCCTAGGAATCGACGTACCGAGGACAAAACGGATTAACGCAGTTACCTTTTTTGTTTTGTTTTTTGAGATAAATCAACGCAGTTACCTACACGAGCCCACACAAGGCCAGGCGCCAGCGGGCCTATTCGGCAGCTTCATGGGCCAATTCGGCAATTCATGCTATACAAATATACAAAGGCAAAAAACATTTGGGCCCCTAAAAACTGCTTAATGGGTTCTCCCGGGTTGTCACGAACGAAATCGAGCAACGCCTTGCACTGGGTGAAGTTTAGCATCATTTCATTCGCAAAAATGCAGTGCTTGTCAAAAGACAAGTCCCCCGAGTAGTGAGGTCATGGATGTCCGAACATTAAAGCGTGCGTCAATTGTTATTTGGGGAAAGTGATGATGACTAATGTGGATTTGTTTTCAAATCTCTCTTTATAATGGGTGCCAAATCTGCTGGGTTTGGTGAACTGGAGGTGGTGCCATATCTGCTAGTTGTGGTTGAATTGGAGGGGATGCCAAGTCTGCTGGTTGAGGTTCATCTTGGTCGGGTGCCAGACCTGATGGTTGCGCTTCCACTGGGGCTGGATTGAAAGATGGAAGTGGGTAATGGTTCTCATCGTCACCGTTGTTGAGGACAATGAGGACCTTCTTCCGGACGGGGAAAAAGACTCTGGGTCGTTCCCCTCCTTATCCTCTCGCGACTTCGGAGGCGATAAGAAGGAGGCCGTCCCTTCCCCACTTCGCCGTCGGCCAGGCCGGCGGTTCCCTCCCTCTCCGTCTGCCGCTGCGGCGGCGGGAGAGTGGGGGAACCCCGGTCCTGCGTCTCCGGCCAGTTTCCTGTAGATTAGGTGTGAGTGCCCCACGGACGGCGTCGAAGACGGTGGCGGCGGCGTCGGCATGTTGGGCTTCGTCCTCCCCCTCCTTTCCCCGTTCCGGCCGTGGTGCCAGGGAGGCTGTGGAGGTGGTGCGTCAGGTGGCTTCCCCCTCCTTTTCTTCTCCGGCCGTCCGTGGTGGAGTGGGGAGTAGGTGGTGGGGGGCGGCGATCTGCTTTTGTTCGGTGGTGGTTCTGGAGGTCCTCTTCGTCGTTTTCGCTCCGGCCGGCCGTGGTGGCGAGGGGAGCAGCGGCTGGAGGTGGTTGGTGGCTGGCGCGGGTGGTCCTTGCCGCGGCGGAGGTGGCTGGTTGCTGGGTGGAGGCGGGGAGTTGCTGCTGTGGTCGAGCTCGTTCATCGAGGCTAGGTTCCGTTGCCTGCGGCGGACAGCTTCTGCGGCCGTCTACAAAGCGTGACGGTGGCTTCTTCCTGGCGGTTCGAGGTACGGCATCTCCGGCGATGGCTAGGAGGGTTGGGAGCGGATGAAGGATCTGTTCGTGCTTTCTTCGACTGCAGGAGGTGGTTCTTGCACTTTTTCAGGGGCCTCGTTGTATTTTCTGTGTCTTTGTGGTCCTTGTTTGTAAGTGTGGGTGCTGTCTTGTATTTGATACGGATCCTTCCCTCAAAAAAAAAAAAAATGAGGACCTTCTTCCTGCTACCCATTTTGTGCCTGCCAAAAACGCACATACAAATCCAATGTTTCAGGGATCAGTGGAGTGTAGGTATACAAAAAATGTAAATTAATGATTTAGCCAGTTTCTGTGCTTAATATTTTCCAAAATAAAAAATTCCTACAAAAAGGATTGCTTATACTAATTTCTGTTTTTGTGGGCAGAATGGGACATGGGTTTCAGGTCTCCTATTTGTAGTGGCACTCTGCAAACCCAAAATCATCAGACACTACTACTACAAAACCATCTACGGGACAACCACATGCAGCGGGTCTACACAAAACAAAGTAACATTTCTACTTGGGGGGGGTAGGGATGGACGATCCTTTTCCTAGATATGTACACATTCGTTTTTGTTGTTGTTTGCATTAAGTCCTTTTCTGTATTTACAAGCTAATTAATGTCTGCATGTCAAAACCATGCGAGACTTCCTGCATATATTCAGTTTAAGACTGATTCGTAATGTATCTTATAGTATAATTTAGTAATCAGAATTATCCCAAATAAATCACGAAAAAGACAAAATCTGGATCATGTAATTTCTACTTATGGCTGATGTCGTGGTGGTGTCACGGCAGATGCCATAGGATGGCTTAAGTTGTGGGCTCGCTTGGACGTTGGGGGATCCGGGGAGGGTTTGCGCGCTCACGAAGCACGCATGGAGAACAACCAAGAACTCGCAAGAACAAACAAGAACAAGCAGAACCAAGAAGCAAAGAACACCACGATGTACCCTGCTTCGGGGCCCTCTTGTGGAGGTAACACCCCTAC
This sequence comes from Poa pratensis, assembly GCA_947311845.1. Lineage (NCBI taxonomy): Eukaryota > Viridiplantae > Streptophyta > Magnoliopsida > Poales > Poaceae > Poa > Poa pratensis. The sequence goes on from CAMZMU010000052.1 coordinate 96,611,195, forward strand.
TGCAGCACTAGCCTACTCTCTTTATATCTCAAGTGGTTACAAGTACAGAGTGCTCCTTGAGCTGTATGAAGAACAATGGTGAGAGCTCTAGGATGAAGATGAAGGCACGTGGGGAAATGAGCTCTCGGCGCCCCTCCTTTGCCTGTGTTCTCTCGCCTCCCTCCTCTCCTGGGGATTTGGTAGCTTACTTATACACTAACCGAATTACCATTTTGCCCCTGGCTGGAAGTGATAATGGCATGGACAAGAGGAACAGGACAAGCCTCTGCCCCCTGTCAACCCAACGGCCGGACTGTCAGGCCCAGCAGGCCTATCTTGCCACTTTGGGCAATGGCAGGTGTAGCCCACCGGGTCTCGGTCATATCCTCTTTCCCGAATTGGCCGGGTCAGCTCCTAGGTTGCTGCGCTCCCAGGAATCCCGTGACCTGACCTGGCCGTCAAGTCCCTAGCAGGCCTATCTTGCCACTTTGGGCAATGGCAGCCGTAGCCCCCGGGTCTCGGTCGTATCCTCTTTCCCGAATTGGCCAAGTCAGCGCCTAGGGCCTTGCGACCCGGAAAACCTGCGACTTGACCCGGCTGTCTTCTCAGCCTCTGGCAGGAGACACCCGTGAACCTTTCTGACATTACTTGGCCCTTGTGCAATATCCGGATTACCTTATCCGGGTCCTTCCTGACCAACCCGGCTAACTTAACCGGTTTCCTTCCTCTGATTCGGTTAAGCTTTACCGGATCCTTCTGGCATCTTCCTCTGATTCGGTTAAGTACTAACCGACTCTCACGAGAGATCCGGCCCAAGTGACCCGGCTATATTGATCCGGCTAGCTCTTTGCAACACTTAACACCACATCTTTGCCCTACCCGGGGGCAGCCCCCCGACAGTAGTCCCCGAAGCTGGTGCGGTTCTACAGCCTCGGCTGAAGAGCCGTAGCAGGTTAAAAATAAACATCACTAACCGAATCTCATATCATATAATCTTGTCTCAGGATTTCCCGGGACACTTGGCAGTGAATCTCTGCGCAAAGCCCCATAATCCGGATCTCTGATCTGACATGCCACTGACAGCACCTCATCCGGATTCTCCGGGTACTTGAGTGCATTTGACCAAACGACCGCGTCTTCTCGTTTTCTCCGTTGACCGGCACACAGGATCCGTGCAACTGCTTCCAATTCTATGGCCCAACATGTGCTTGGAACACACGGCCACAGAGATGGCCACAGAGTTCCAGGATGCAGTTACCGTGCGACGCTCCGAAAACCGTGCAGTAGTGCGCCCGTTACCGCTGGGCGCTATAAATGTGGGCGCAGGGGGTTTCCTCTTCTTCTCCGCTCGTTCCCCACTCCGAAAACTTCCATCTGCGCCACCGCCGCCGCCGCAATCTCGCCCTCGTAACCTTGCCGCGCCGGAGACGTCCTCAACGCACCGGAGGAAAACGACCGGGGCCGCGCACCGTGCCCAGCGCCGCCGTTCCTTCATCGAGCTTCTTCCCCGTCGCGTCATCACCGTGAGTTTTCTTTTTCTCCGGTCATGGCGAACTCGAGGAGTTCATATGCCACGGGAAACTCGCATTTGTTTCTTGTAGATTTATCCGCATATTAGTCCGTCGCCCAGCCTCAGTGCATCTAGTAGATCTCCTGTCTAGATTTTGCACTACACTGCCCTAGTTTTGTTTGCCACCGTATGAGCAGTTCAACCATATTTTTACTCTTGATTTCCTTTCTTTTTTACTGCTGCAGTAGATCTTGTGTAACCCTAGACCTTTGCGGAAGGTGTTTGTGATTGCCACCCGAATCACCTTCTCTGCTGAATCCGGCTAGTTTCATCCGGGATAATATTAGCCGAATCACTCTAGATCTGGTTCGATTATACCATTATCCGATTCATTTTGACTCGGCCCTATCCGACCTCTTGCAGGATTGATCCGGATATGGCGAAGCTTCCTCCCGGCAGATGGGAGGGTTCTGATGTGACCAAGGATGATCTGGAATGGCTATTAAGCACCCGGCGTATAACCTCTCAAGTTATATGCCGCAAACCGGGGAAGGAACTCGTCCCGGTTCCCGAACCTGGTGAACGTGTGGTGTTTCTAGCGCATTTTGAGCGCGGATTCGGATTGCCGGCGAGTGATTTCTTCCGGGCTTTCCTGGATTTCTTTGGCCTACAGCCTCATCACCTCCCGGCTAATGCCTTCGTTTCTCTATCGGCTTTTAGCTCCTTTTGCGAGGGCTATCTCGGTGTCTGGCCGACCGTCGATATTTGGGCAAAGTATTTCCACCTCCGCAAACATACTATTCCAGGCACTAAGCCGAAGCTGATGACTGCTTGCGGTCCGGTTAGCATCACGCCAAGGCAGGGATCCATCTTTCCCCGTATCACTGGCCTAGACACTGTCAAGAAGTGGCAAAGGTCTTTCCTTTATGTGAAGAGTGCAGAAGGCCATGACGCCCTTAATCTGCCCGAGTTCACGATCGAGCCACCCACAGCCGAATTGAACTTCGGATACAATCCGGCCGAGACTATTGTAGAACTTCAGACTGTACATGAAACTCTGGAGGACCTTCGAAGAAGGGCCTGGTCTCGGATGATCTGCTCCGGACCTTCATCGGTCGCCGGGTCTGCCCTCTTCAAAGACGTGAACACAAGATATGCCACATGGGTGGTGTGCTAGATCCTACCCGGATCAGCAGGCATGACCTTACAAAGTCTCCATCAGGCGACGGGTAAACGCCATTGCCGCCACCGAGATGTCGGATAAATGGCGGTGGGGCGTAAAGCCGTTTTTCCGAGAGCGCCTTCCACCACAGGTTAGTTCGCCATTTTCCGAATCTAACCATATTTCGTCAAAATGGCATCGGCCTAATCCGGATTTGCCCCGACTTTTCTGTAGCTGTTTGATCGCCAACTTACCGAAGATGGAGACCTCTCCACCAAAGAATGGGGACCGGATCTCAGCCCGCCGCGCGAGGACGAAGAAGATCCGGATACGGATGATTATCTGCCTATCCCGCGCGCCAAGCCAGTCCGCAAGGGTAAGCAATCAACTATTCACAACATCTCCGACGAGGAAGATGATGATTGCAGGATCTTAGATCCCATCGACGCTATTCCGATTTCATGGTCACCACCTTGTGTTCCAGCCAAACAAGATGCTGAAGGGACATCTCGGAAACGCAGTGACGCGCCCGGATCTGATTCCCCTAAAGCCAAGAGAATAAAGAAGTCTGGCTCCAAGTTGAATCGCGTCAAGCCGATGCCTACCACCAAGGGGTAATACTGACTTAACTTCATTTGCTTTCTTCCTCTGTTAACCGAGTCATATCTATCCGAGTTAACTGTTTGCTTTGCTTTATGCAGTGATGTCCTCATCACCGCGCAGACTCATTCATCCATCTCTTCTCCCATTCCTCCGCTGGATACGGTCATGGAAACCCAGTCTCCTGATCGAACTGCCACCTCACCAATGCGTGTCACCACTGCCAATATTCCTCAGCCGACTCCCATTTCAAAGCCGGTTATTGACTTGGAGAGTGAGGAAACCTCGGCTCCAATCCGAGATTCAAGTTGGCCACGCCCTCTCAAGGAGCTGGAGAAGGAAAAGGCCAAGACATCGGCTACATCCTTGCCTAAGCCGGATCCTCGCCCTACTCCCGCAGCGCAAACCCTGCTGAATCAAGAGCAGCAGAAGAAGAAAAAGCAGAAGCAGCAACAGCAACAGCAAGTTTCCGAGAAGCAGCACAAGGAGCCACATCCGAAGCAGACTCCGGGTGCGTCACCGCAACCCAAGCCGACTCAAGGTGCCTCTGGCACACCTCCAACCACCTCGGATAAGCAGGTGGTTGCTAGCAAGAAGGTTTCTGCCGCCCCATCAGCGATTCGATTCGGCCAGTCCCTGTCGAATCCCCGCCCTCCGAGCAGCGATAAGCTCGAGTCCGCCAAGCAATTCATTGAAGCTTGGAATGATGCTGACCTCGCCAAAGATTTTTCTACTTCAGCGCCACATCCGGCTGGGCCTAGTCGGATGTTTCAATCATTACACTCTGTACAGACCTCGGTCACTGAAGCTAACCGGGTGTTTGAGGTAAATTTTTCCGAATCTTGCTTTTATTTCAACATGATCAAATAGTACTATACCCAGTCCCCGAGATTCGGGTCGAACGACTGATACTCCTCCGAGTAAGAAAGTCATTCGGCTTGAATCTCTAAAAAACTTATCATGAATGTTGCCGTAACCGAGGACACCGTGGGACTCCAGTCCCCGAGTCTCTTTTCCAACTGATTCGGTTAATCTCGGGCCAGTCCCCGAGATTCTTTTGACGCCATTTGCCTGTTTTCTTTCAGGAAACCATGACCGCTCGCGGCAAGCTCTTTAAGCAGCTCGCCCATCAGCATCAGAAGCTCCAAACTTCCTTTGATGGGCTCTGTCTTGAAATGGACAAGAAAGAAGAAGAGCACAAGCGCGCTTTATCCGAGGAAAAATCAGAGGTGACTCGGCTCCAGCGAGAGCTTGACCGAGTTGAAAAAGTGAAGAACAAGGTTAAAGGAGAGCGGGATACGCTGAAGCGTGAAAAAGACACAATCCAGAAGGAGCGGGATACTTTCAAAGCCGGACTTGCGGAGCGGGCCAAACTGGACAAGCAAATTCAAACGAACATTGCCGAATCTGAAGCCGAAGTCAAAGCGGCTAAAGAAGAACTGAGTGCTCACAAAGCGGCCAGTGCGAAATGGCTTGCTGCACTTGCTAGCCTTAACGATGACATGGATCGTAAGTTCACCGAATCTCCTTTTTCTTTCTGCTCTTAACCAATACATATGCTTGTGTTCCTTCTCGCTGAACTCAGTATTAGCTTATTTGTTTGTAGGAGAGTTTACTAGCATCCGGCTTCAAGCTGCCAAGGCTGTGAGAAACGCCCGAGCTGAGAGAGCTAAATTAACCGAGGCTCCCCTACCAGAGACATGGGACATCGAAGATCATATTACAGCACTTAAGGCTCGGATTGCTCCTTTGAAGGATTCCCATATTGGTCTGCTCAATGCAAGTCTCAAGGCTCACCGAATCTTGTTTCCTGAAGCGCGGCAAGTTGTGCCTGTGGAGGAGCTGATCCGAGACCTGGATCAAGCAATGACCCGGTTACAGCAGTGGAGGTCTTCGTCCGCCCGCGCTGGTGCTGACGCAGCTTTGCTATTCATCATGTCCTGGTATGAGCTAATTGATCTTGCCAAAGTGCGCTCATTTCGCGAGGGTTCTCCGTGGGCTACAGACCCTACCCGGATTAAGATCCGTGAAGAAGCCGCCAACTTCATGGCCGAATTTGCACGCACCAAGCATCTTGATCTGGAGGCTCCGGTCTACTCGGATGGAGAAGAAACTGAAGAAGAGGAATCGGACGACGCCTCCGCTGAAGAATACGCCGATTCTGAGGGCGAGTCTGGTGATTCGGCTAACTCTGCCGAACACGCTCCTATCAAGATCCCAGCTTCTGACTCGGCTAAGAATACCGAAGCAACTCCGGCCCAGACTTCGGAGATACCAGCAACTGATTCGGCAGAGATTACTAAACAAGCTCCAGCTGATCCGGATACCTCCGAATCCGCCCAGCCTTCAAGCTCTCCACGCAAGGTTACCCCTGAAGTTCCTCCATCTGAGCCCATCCTTGCAACCGAGCCCCTGCAACCGAATCTACTCCAACCGAAGCTCCTGTAACCGAGGCTCGCGCGCCCGAGGTTCCTTCAACCAAAGCTCCTGCCACCGAACCTGCTACAACCGAGTCTGCTGCTTCCTGAAGTAACTTAGTGAAAAAACGTTAAATCCCCGGTATGCCGGGAGCAGATGTAATAGACTATTTTAAGTTCTTTCGAGACTACTTTAAATTTGCTTAACATGATCCGGACGAGGTTTATGTTGGATCATTTTAAACCGAGTCCCCGAGTCTGTTTTCTTGTTTACTATTTTTGCCGAATCTCTGCTCTTGTCTACCTTTTAGGTGTTTGACAGTCGAGTCACAAGATAGGAATCATAGCATACAATACTTGAAACATGCGAGTTGTGGTTTAGAATCATTCAACATAAACGAAAAATAAATAACAGGGTTAGTAAACGACATGTGCCGAATCGGTTTTGGACCGAGTCCCCGAGTCCATTTTCATGTTTCCCACATTCCTCATCTCTGCTCTTGACTACCATTTTGGTGTTTGTCAGTCGAGTCACGAGATCAACAACACAACATACATTACTTGAATTTTGGGACGAGGTTCAAAGCAATTCGGCACACGAACGGTATGGACAAAACAGTAATAAAAACACATGCATGAGTACGAACAGTCCCCGAGTCCAGACTCGGATTGCTGCAACTTCATTTATGATAAACTGAAATACATACATTGCGCCCCTTAGGAGTAAAAGGGTCGAAGCAGAGCTACATTCCAAGGTCTCTTAGTTTCTTGTCCGGGTCTGTCCAGGCCATCCTTCCTTGGTTCCTGTGCATCTACAAGGTAGTACGAGTCATTGTGCATAGCCCTGCTCACAATGAAAGGTCCCTCCCATGGAGGTGACAACTTGTGTCGGCCTTTGCTGCGCTGCACCAGCCTTAGCACAAGATCACCCTCATGAAACACTCGAGGGCTGATCTTTCGACTATGATATCGTCGTAGATTCTGCTGGTATATTGCTGTCCGAGATAGAGCCAATTCTCTTGCTTCCTCTAGCAGATCCACTGCATCTTCCCGAGCCTCTTTTGCCTCGGTTTCAGTATACATTGCCACCCTTGGTGCATCATGTTCTATGTCTGTGGGTAGCACAGCTTCTGCCCCATAAACCAGAAAAAATGGCGTATAGCCAGTTGACCGATTCGGCGTGGTCCTTAGACCCCACAGTACTGATGGTATCTCGTCTATCCAGCATCCCGGAGTTTTCAGCAATGGTTCAATGAGACGAGCCTTGATGCCGGCCAACACCAGGGCATTTGATCTTTCCACTTGCCCATTAGACTCCGGATGTGCCACCGAGGCTATATCTAGCCGGATTCCCTTATTCATGCAGAACCGAGCAAACTCTCCGACAGCAAAGTTTGTGCCGTTATCCGAGATGATGCTATGAGGGTATCCGTATCTCAAAATAATTTCTTTCAGAAAGTCACAGCCGAACGACCATCACTTCCGGATTGGTTTCACCTCTATCCACTTGGTGAATTATCCACCATCACCAGCATATGTGTCATGTTGCCCCTAGCCGGCTTGAAATCTCCCACCATATCCAAACACCACACAGCAAATGGCCAAGTGATAGGAATTGTCTTCAGTGCCGATGCGGGTAAGTGTGTCTGCTTGGCAAACCTTTGGCATCCTTCACATTTTCGGACTATGTCCTCTGCATCCGCGTGAGCAGTGGGCCAGTAAAATCCATGCCGGAATACTTTAGCCACCAGGGCTCTTGTACTGCAATGATGTCCACATTCACCCTGATGTATCTCAAGGAGCATCTCCTTGCCCTCGGCTGGCTCCACACAACGCTGTAGCACCTCGGTTGCACTCCTCTTGTATAACTCCTTGTTGATGATGGTGTAAGCCTTGGACCTCCTCTGCACTCGCCTAGCTTCGGTTTCATCATTTGGCAAACTCCCCTCCGACATGAACTTCATGATTTCTTCAGCCCATTCCGGTACTGGATGCAAAGGGAATAAGTGCTCATCTACTTCCACTGGTTCGGCCGCCATTATTTCTTCTATCAGCTTCTGCCCATTCCCTAAGATTCGGTTATCACCACCTTCTTCTCTGCTCCTCTTTCCTAAGATCCGGTTAGCAGTCCCCGGGTCTCGCCATGCAGTCCCCGGGTCTTCCCCAATGTACTCGACATCAACATTCATAGGGACAGCCTCAGATTCTTGCTTTGGGATAAAAATTGACTCGGAATCAGGCGAAGGTTTGATTGAAGGGACCCTTAGGTGATTCAAGGATATCCCGGGTGGAATTGCATCCCTAGACGACCCGAGTTTTGACAGGACATCAGCAGCTTCGTTCTCCAACCGAGGTATGTGCTTGTACTCGCAGCCTTCAAAAAATCCTGAAATTTTCTGGACATGAAACCGATATAGTGCCATATTGGCATCAAGAGCATCCCAATTTCCAGAAGATTGCTGCACAACTAAATCCGAATCACCAAAACATTCTATTCGGCGGATGCCGATGTCCCTGGCCACATTAAGCCCATGGATCAGTGCCTCGTACTCGGCCACATTGTTTGATGCTGAGAAATGAATCTGCAACACATATCGCAATTGATCTTGCTTCGGTGACGTGAGTACCACCCCAGCACCTAATCCGATTTTGGTTTTGGAGCCATCAAAGTGCAACTTCCAGTAATTGTAATCCGGCTTGGGTGGCTCATACTGCATTTCGGCCCAGTCACAAAGGAAATCTGGTAAAGCCTGAGACTTGATAGCATCCCTTCTCTCATAATGCGGGGTGTAAGGAGATACTTCTATTGCCCACTTGGCAACCCGGCCAGTCGCATCTTTGCACCCAATGATTTCCGCGATTGGAGCTTCACATACCACGGTAATCGGGTGTTCTTGGAAATAATGTTTCAACTTTTTGGCCGCCAGGTATACCCCGTATGTCATCTTCTGGTAGTGGGGATAATTTTGCTTTGAGGTTGAGATCACCTCACTTAAATAGTACACCGGTCTCTGCACGGATTTACCCTCCTCTTCTCGTTCTACCACTATGACCACACTCACGACCCGGTTAGTGGCCGCAATGTAAAGTAGCATTGGCTCATTCGGCAAAGGTGACGCCAGAATTGGTGCAGTGGACAACATCTTTTTTAATTCGTTGAAAGCCGAATCTGCCTGCGGGGTCCACGTGAACCCGGTGCTCTTTTTCATCAATTGATACAAGGGCAAGGCTTTTTCTCCTAGCCGACTCACAAACCGACTTAACGAGGCTAAACACCCTGTGAATTTTTGTACATCTTTTAGACATCTAGGCAATTTCATTCTTTCTATGGCTCGGATTTTAGCCGGATTCACCTCAATACCTCGGCTTGATACAAGGAAACCGAGCAACTTTCCAGCCGGGACACCAAAGGTGCATTTATCCGGATTCAATTTCAACCGATATTTTCTCAAGTTCACAAATGTTTCCTCGAGATCCTCGAGGAGAGTGTGTTTTTCTTTAGTTTTGATGACGATATCATCGACATACACCTGCACATTCTTGCCCATTTGGGAGTGTAAGCATTTCTGCATACATCTCTGATAAGTTGCACCGGCATTTCTCAAACCGAAACACATGACACGATAGCAATACGCCCCGTACGGGGTAATAAAAGCAGTCTTTATTTGATCTTTAGGGTTCAGTGGTATCTGGTGAAAACCAGAGTACGCATCAATAAAAGACAACAACTCACACCCCGCAGTAGAATCGATCACTTGATCAATCCGAGGTAAAGGAAATGGATCCTTCGGGCACGCCTTGTTTAGGTTGGTGAAATCGATGCACATGCGCCACACCTTGACCACCGCTGGTTCGTCCTTCTTCTTCTCTACCAGAACCGGATTGGATATCCAGTCTGGATGCAACACCTCCATAATGAATCCGGCTGCAAGCAACTTAGCCAGCTCATCCAGCACCACTTTTCTTCGATCATCTGAGAGACGCCGAGTCGGTTGCCTCACCGGTTTTACATCCGGCCTGACAAATAAAGAGTGCTCTGCCAACTCCCTCGGAACACCAGGCAGGTCCTTAGCCGACCATGCAAAGATATCCCGATTCTCACGGAGGAAGTGACAGAGCGCGCTTTCCTATTTCTCATCCAGCCCGGCACCAATGATGGCCATGCGCTCCGGGTTCTCCGGGTCAATGGGATCTTCTTTGTCTCCTTGGGCATCTCAAATGTTGCACCTCCATCCGGATTGGTCATAGCCAGCACACCGAGCTGAGCTGACTTCGCCATTGCCACCACCTCATGCATCTTGCTCTTCTCAGCTTGGATCACCAATGATTCGGCTAAGGTGGAACCGATTGTGGCACACTGTATGGCTTTTTGTAATCTCCCGCAACAGTGATAATACCATTCGGGCCTGGCATCTTTATCTTGAGGTAGGCCACATGGGTGGATATCATGAACTTGGCTAACGCAGGCCGGCCAAGTAGAGCATGGTATGGGCTCTCCAAATCTACCACCTCGAACTCGAGACTTTCAAGCCGGTGATTGTCCTTGGTACCAAACAGCACATCTACCCAGATCTTACCCATTGGGGAACAAGACACCCCGGGTACTATACCATGGAAGGTACAACTGCTCTGCTGCAACTGATTCGGCGAAATACCCAACTTGACCATTGTGTCCCGATACATGATGTTTATGGCACTGCCATTGTCAATCAAGACTCGGCTAAACCTCACGTTAAGCTTGGGTCCTACCAAAGTCGGATCCACCACTAGTGCATAGTTTCCTGGACTTGGCATAATTCTGGGGTTATCAGCCCTGCTCCACGTGATCTCCTGCTCGGACCAATTCAGGTATTTTGGGACTGCTGGTATGACTGCATTCACCTCCTTCGCCCTTCGCAGCTGACTTTTCTTGTCAGTTGGCTCGGTCACAAAAACCACATAACTTTGATGAGCCTCCTTGTACTCATTACCGGGGTATCCACCTTGCCGACTTGGACCAGCACCATTGTCATTGCCTCCCATGTTTACCAGGTTAACCGGCTTTGTGGCTGCCGGTCTCGGAGCTCCTGCGTTCACCGGGATTGTATTGGCTCCGGTTAAAGGCATATTCGGCCTGAAATTCGGTCTAGGAGCACCTCTCTGAGGTGGTCCTCTCTGACCCTCCGCCTGAATGCGATGATGCCAGCTACAATTCCGAGTTGAATGATTGGCCGGCTTGCGTGGGTCTGTTGTGTGATAACAGCAAGGCCCGTCCAATCTTGCCTCAAAGGTTAGAGGAGGACTCGATCCATCCCACACCTTCTTTGGCCAGGCACCTTGATTCGGCCTCCAAGCTGGACCCTCAGTCTTTTGTCTCTGACCATCTCCTGCTCCAGGATGATCCATATTCACTGCAGCCACCTGATCTGAACCGTATCTATAATCCGGATCTCTTCTTTTGTAACCGAATTCATGTCGGTCATTGGGCCTCAATGGTCCTACTCGGTTATTAACCGGTTGCCTCCTGCTTGTTCCCACTGCATCCAATGCGGGCTGTGTCGGATCACCTAGAGCGTACGTATCTGCTATCCGGATCGTTTCCGCCAGTGTCTTGGGCATATCCCTCTGGAGCTTCTGCCAGAGCGGGGTGCCATGTCGGCAACCCTGCGCAAACCAAGAAATCGCCTGCTCCTCCACGACACCTTCGCAAGAGTTGCGAATGTTGCTCCACCGAGTTAAGAATTCTCGGTCTGTTTCCCGTTCTTCCTGCTTGCACGCAGCCAGGAGCTGAGGTCGGTTAGGCCTCTTGTAGGTGCTGGAGAAATTACTGTAAAATGCCTCCTCCAAGTCCATCCAAGAGTTGATACTACCCGGCGGTAAGTTGTTCAGCCAAATCCGGGCTGGCCCTTCCAACATGTGCGGGAGATACCGGACCGCCCATCGGCGATTGCCCCCCGCAATGTGCACTGACGATACATAGTCTATTAGCCAATCTTGTGGCTTTGTGTTGCCATTATATGGCTTTGTGCTTCGGCCAAGCTGAAATAACGGCACACTCGGTTCGTTCATGATCCGAGGTCCAAAACATGGAGGACCCGGTGGGCCTTGCTCTTCTAGCTTCTCGGACTGGTAAATTCTATCCAACTTGAGACGCTGATCATTCGGATCTAATGCCCGAGGTCCCAGTCTTGATGCAAGTGCATTATCATACGTCTGGTATCCGGCTCGCGCCATAGCCGAATTTCCGTCATCATAGCGGTAACCCGCCTGGCCACCACCTTGCTGTTGCGCTCGCACAATCACTTGCTGCCCAGGAGGACGAGGTGGTTGACCTCGGCCAGCCGAATTGCCCCTTCCAGCTCCCGGGTAACCTCGTCCACCACTGTTTCTACTTTGGCCACCTCTTCCTTGAGCGGCTAGCTGCTTGCCGGCATACTCAGCATCATAGGTCTGCAGCTGCTTGCTCTTACCCGAGTTCACGCTCTGGGCCCGGTCAACTCCGACGTGCGGGGATGACGCCTGCCCCTTGGATCTCTGGCTAACAGCCTTAACCGACACTACTACCCGAGAAACACCTGCATCCGGATTGGCTTTCCGGTAAGCCTCATTCTGCCGGTTACACACATCTACTAGCTCATTGACTCTCTCTGCCTGCTTCCGCCAGGCGTCCCCGGTTAGTGTGCTCAACTCGGCTCGCGCTGCCGCTGCAGCCCTAAGATTCTTAGCCGGGGAGCTATACACCGGCTTGCCTGTGCCAGATCTATGACTAGTAGCCTTACTGGAGCTCGATCCTGCAGCTCTAGCTAACTCGTCATTGAGGTCCTTACCCCGGTTACGCAACTCGGCTTTTTTGCGCGAGCGATGCACTACAGGAGTAAAACCCTCGGTGATACCATTGGCAGCATTGTACTCTCTCATATCTCTATCAAAGGCTTGCCTAGACTCCACCACTAACCGGGCTTCTTTTTGCAACCTCAGGCGCTCTGCCTCTAGCTGAGCTACAGTGAGCTCTACATCTGCCCCAGGTGCCACTGGCCGAGATAACTTCTCCAGGACATCCTCTAAGGAGCCTCCCTACTTGACATGCCAAGCGGGCCAACCGGATCTGGTCTCTCCTTTGGGAACTTAGCTGTCCGAGTCGGCTTGCCAACCGGATCAACTGGCGTGGCCAGCTCCTCGGGCATGCTTTTGCTGGCATCTCCTTTGCCAGCTGCTGCACTTGGCCCGGTCATCATCACCTCCACGCTACTCCCGGGGCGAGCGCTACGCCGTCCGAGAGCTGCGCGGAAAGAGGGAGGATCCTCAGCCACGAGCACCTGCGCCGGGTACTCGCGGACAGGCTCGGTGGCGACGTAGGTGACGAAGCTGCCGAGCGTCATGAGGAAACCGTCTGCGGGGAAGGGCTTGTTGGCGAAGCACCCCGCGTTGTCGCTGATGAAGTTGAACTCGCCGATCTTGCAAACGAGCCCAGAGAGGACCCGCTCGCCGGAGCCAGCGACGGTGCCCGTCCGGAAGGAAACCCCAGCCAACGCCACTGCGCCCCACGGTGGGCGCCAACTGTCGTGGTGGTGTCACGGCAGATGCCATAGGATGGCTTAAGTTGTGGGCTCGCTAGGACGTTGGGGGATCCGGGGAGGGTTTGCGCGCTCACGAAGCACGCATGGAGAACAACCAAGAACTCGCAAGAACAAACAAGAACAAGCAGAACCAAGAAGCAAAGAACACCACGATGTACCCTGCTTCGGGGCCCTCTTGTGGAGGTAACACCCCTACTGCAGCACTAGCCTACTCTCTTTATATCTCAAGTGGTTACAAGTACAGAGTGCTCCTTGAGCTGTATGAAGAACAATGGTGAGAGCTCTAGGATGAAGATGAAGGCAGTGGGGAAATGAGCTCTCGGCGCCCCTCTTTGCCTGTGTTCTCTCGCCTCCCTCCTCTCCTGGAGGATTTGGTAGCTTACTTATACACTAACCGAATTACCATTTTGCCCCTGGCTGGAAGTGATAATGGCATGGACAAGAGGAACAGGACAAGCCTCTGCCCCCTGTCAACCCAACGGCCGGACTGTCAGGCCCAGCAGGCCTATCTTGCCACTTTGGGCAATGGCAGGTGTAGCCCACCGGGTCTCGGTCATATCCTCTTTCCCGAATTGGCCGGGTCAGCTCCTAGGTTGCTGCGCTCCCAGGAATCCCGTGACCTGACCTGGCCGTCAAGTCCCTAGCAGGCCTATCTTGCCACTTTGGGCAATGGCAGCCGTAGCCCCCGGGTCTCGGTCGTATCCTCTTTCCCGAATTGGCCAAGTCAGCGCCTAGGGCCTTGCGACCCGGAAAACCTGCGACTTGACCCGGCTGTCTTCTCAGCCTCTGGCAGGAGACACCCGTGAACCTTTCTGACATTACTTGGCCCTTGTGCAATATCCGGATTACCTTATCCGGGTCCTTCCTGACCAACCCGGCTAACTTAACCGGTTTCCTTCCTCTGATTCGGTTAAGCTTTACCGGATCCTTCTGGCATCTTCCTCTGATTCGGTTGAGTACTAACCGACTCTCACGAGAGATCCGGCCCAAGTGACCCGGCTATATTGATCCGGCTAGCTCTTTGCAACACTTAACACCACATCTTTGCCCTACCCGGGGGCAGCCCCCGACAGCTGAGATGGTATCATGTATATCCATACACGTGAAGAAGGTGTCATGGGCATCATGCACAAGCAAGTATGGCACATTTATATGAATAATACTGAATTTTGGATCATACACAGCACAAGATATAAATAACCCACTGGATATATATAGAATCGATCAGAACTACAGCAAACTACAAATCCGCTTTATATCTAAGCTACCACCCTCTTTCTAAGGTGAAAAGGTCAATTATCAAGTTAACTTTAGAAAAATTGTTTGTAAAAATCAAATCATCTTTATCATATGTACGCATCACGTGCAACTCATATATAAATAGTACTCTGTATTTTTTCAATCTGATATAAATGTATAGACAAGTTCTACAATGAAACAACATTTATCGTCCAAACTAAGTTCATGTGTGATCATACACAAAAGGAGAAGTCATATTTGTTACTCCCTCCGTTCATAAAAGGATGTCTCAACCAATTTCAAATTTGGATGTATCTAGACATGATTTAGTGTGTAGATACATCCAAATTTGTAGTTGGTTGAGACATCCTTTTGTGAACGGAGGGAGTACAATAGAGCACATAAAGATATGTGCTTCACTTATGTACAAGAATTGTCCGTAGTTTTGGAACAACAGTATATGATCAAATCCACAACAAAGATTGTGGCATAGCAGTATAATCAAGATTGCGGCATAGAAACAGATTCAACAAATTCTACAAATTTGAAGAAATCAAGCTGTAGCACAATTGAAAAATCATGCATACAGCTATATTAAATACTTGGAAACCGTCTAATCAGAGACTATAAAGGAACGACAATTTTTCAGCATCACCTCTTCAAAAGTGTTTCAGGGTTTTGAGAATATTTCATGTGTCTAGTGTGTACATATTTTGTCATAGAACTACAATTTTAGTCGTATCTGTGTTTTCAAACTTCTTAGCGCAGTGCACAAATAGTTGTCTAGTTGGCCTAATTTCTCATTTTAAGATAACACTAATTAACGTTATTTAAATACTGAGCTATTGTTAGAGCAACCTTGGATACTGGACTATAGCAAGTTATAGAACAAATCTCTGCTACACATTGTGCTTTCCCAATATGTGAAACAAGTTCGAATCCAGTAAAACGAATGGGTGGTCTTGCAGCATAGTATTACTTATCTGGGGTGCTAAATTATTGAGGCAGTTTTGACCACTAGACGACTGAAAATATTTGAGTGAGTTAAACAAAATGAACGGTGTTAGTGAGGTTCGGCGATTTGCTTCACATTGGACTCAGATACAAAGTACTTACTACAGTATTTACCAAGTTCCCCTAATGCAGCAGCGGTAAAACCGACAGATTGGTTGTAAAATGTAATGCTAACCAGACCTTAACCACGCTTCTAAATTATTGAGGCAGTTTTGACTACTAGACGACTGAAAATATTTGAGTGGGTTAACAAAATGGACGGTGTTACTTGTTAGTGAGGTTCGGCGATTTGCTTCGCATTGGACTCAGATACAAAGTACTTACTACAGTATTTATATACCTAGTTCCCTTTATGCAGCAGCAGTAAAACCTACTGTAAAATGTAATGCTAACAAGACCTTAACCACGCTTCTAAAATGTAATGCTAACAAGACCTTAACCACGCTTAATTTATTACTTCCATTTTGTAGCATTGCTTGTCGTGCACAATTTGATATATATGCACTAAGAAGAACACTCTCATGTATGGCGTCCTGAAGCTGCAATATATATTTATTTAAAAAACATAACTGATGATATGCACAAAATATGGCCCATGATATTATCACCAAAATGTCCATGGTTTTCAAAGTATTATTATTTAGAGACACCACCTTCCGTTCCAATTTCACCTTTGTGTACCCCTCGCGATGGACCGATGAGATTGAGCAGAGAGGATGCTAAGAAAGGTCTTCAACGCTTTGATGAAGGAAAGCGAGGTCCATACCCATCTGCTCAAGGAACTCAACGGTTATACACCACACTATGAGATCCTCACGAGAAGTAGGACACGCAAACAAGAACACCTTGACACCGTCTGAGATAATGATAATCTCCAAAATCACTCCCACAACAAGCGTAAAGCTTATCATACTTCCAAAAAGCAGGTTCCTATGGAGAAGTGTCTTCCTTTCAGGGAAAATTTCAAAGTACACCCTTCGCAGGCGGTCAGGGAATAGTTCATGGTCATCGGCAACCAAATCAGCAATGAATACTAGGGCTCAAAGTCAATTACAGTAAGTCCAACATGTATCCTATCAATGTTTCTGAAGAAAGAATGTTGGAACTTACAGAGGTGTTCAACTGTCAACCTGGAGTGTTCCCTTTCACCTATCTTGGCCTCCCGCTAGGTCTTGCAAAGCCAAAAATGGAGCACCTCATGCCTCTTGTTACTAGAGTTGGTAAAAGATTGCAAGTTTGCTCTGATTTCTTGACTTCAGCTGGCATATTAGAAATGGTTGACTCTGTATTGTCTTCACTACCGACTTTCTACTTGACATCCCTGAAATTGTATGCTGGTATTATTGTTCAAATTGATAAATACAGAAGGCATTGCCTGTGGAGGAAGAAAGGCTTGGAAAACAAAAAACCCCCGTTAGCGGCATGGAACATGGTTTGCAAACCTAAAGACAAGGGTGGTTTGGGGGTCATTAATTTGACAGTTCAGAATGACTGTCTCCTGCTGAAGCATTTGGATAAATTCTTTAACCATGCTGATCATCCGTGGGTCCACTTAGTTTGGGAGAAATATTACAATACAGACTTGCCTCCAGCACATATGGCTGATTGTTCCTTTTGGTGGAGGGACTGCTTAAAGCTCCTTAGCAAGTTCAAGTCTATTGCTACCTGTACGTTGGGCCAGGGTCAGTCCATTCTGCTCTGGGAAGATCGTTGGGCTGCGGATCCTCTCACAGTCAGTTTCCCTCATTTGAGTTCTTTTGCCATCAACTTACAAATCTCTGTTAAGCAAGCCATGACCTCGACCTCTCTGCTGGATCTTTTTAATTTACCATTATCTGTGGAAGCTTTTGAAAAATTTCATGACTTTGTAGCCCTGGTTGAAGGCCAACATTCTCAAGACTCTATAGATACATGGAATTATGTTTGGGGAACTATGTACAAAGCTAAAAAAGGATTATGAGCGGTTCCAGGATGGTCCAGAACCACACTTTGCTTTTAAATGGCTTTGGAAGTCCTGCTGTCAGAAGAAACATAAGGTGTTTGGCTGGCTCTTGTTGGTTGATAGATTGAATACTAGGGATATTCTCCTGAGGAAGACTTTCTTTCTTCCTGATTATGGTTGTGTCATGTGTAATACAACCTCAATCGAGACAAGAGATCACTTGTTCTTCCACTGCCCTTTTGCTGCATCTTGTTGGAGAGCTCTTGCACCCTCAGCTGATTTACGAGGTATTCTGGGCCTCGACTGTATTACTCACCTCAAGGAGAAAATTAAAAAGCCTTTCTTCATGGAGATCATCTTGATGGGGCTTTGGGCTATATGGAAAACGCGGAATGCGTTTGTCTTCGAGCTTCGGCCACCAAGCCTATATCATTGCAGAGAAATTTTCAAGGAAGAGATGAATTGGTTAAAGCACAGGGCAACTAGGAAGGCCTATTCAGACTTTGCAGTTTGGGTAGATAGTTTCATTTGATGTTATGTTGCTCTTAGACTTCCTTCTTTTCCTTTTAGCTCCTGTTGGTATAACTCTCTTGTACTAACCCCCTTTTTGGAAAATCAATAAAATTATGCGGTACGCAAGTACTGTAATTTTCCAAAAAAAAATCAGCAATGAATACGATGAAATCGCTGAAACTCGTGACGCTATCGAGACCAGTGTCTTGATCATCTGAAGGTCGCATGCCATCGCCTGTTGTTTCAGGCTCTTGTCACGTTTGGACCCTCCTTATAATTGGTATCATCATCGGTTGTTGTCTCATCCCCTCTTATTGTAGACACCTGAAAAATAATAGTCAAAGGTAGTGGAAAACTGAAGCTGACAGTTGTTGTAAATTCACATATTTAAACTTGCTCTAAGCTTTTTAGTTTCGTCTTCCGAGAAAATTAATTGTCTCATAATGTAATCATCTGATAGAGAGAAATAAAGCAATACGCAGTTTCTCATGTGAAATATTACACGGATATATTTAAATGTATCTAATAAAAAGAGACTTATACTAGCCAAAAAGTCTTACCGGCATGGGAATAGACAATTTTTGGCTGGTCTTCTTAATGGATACATTTAAATATATGTCGTGTTATATTTCACATGAGAAACTATGTATATTTTTTTATCATTCTCTGTCAGATAGTTAAATTATGAGATAATTGATTTTCTCGGAATATGAAAATACAAAACTTAGATCGCGTTTAAACATGTGAATTTTCAGCAACTATCATCTTTTGTTTTCCGCTGCATTTGACTACTGTTTTTCAGGTGTCTAAAATAAGAGGGGATGGAACAACAACCCACAATGATACCAAGTCTAAGAAGGGTCCAAAGGTGACAAGAGCCTGTGATGAAACAGCAGGCGATGGCATGCGACTTCCAGATGATCTTGACACTAGTCTCGATGGCGTCACGAGTTTCAGCGACTTCAACGTCTTCACTGATTGTTTGGCTGCCGAGGAACATAAACTATTCCCTCACCGCCTGCAAAGGGCGTACGTTGAACGTTGCTAAGCTCTACGCTGGTTGTGGGAGTGATTGTGCAGACTATCATTATCTCAGAGGGCGTCAAGGCGTTCTCGTTTGCTTCTCCTACTTCTTATGAGGATCTCGTAGTGTGGGGCAAGACCGAGGAGTTCCTTAAGCAGATGGGTATGGACCTCGCTTTCTTTCGCCAAATTGTTGAGTACCTTCTTAGCATTCTCTCTGCTCAGTCCCATCGGACCATCGCGAGGGGTACACAGAGGCCAAAAACGAGAAGGGCGGCGCAAAGGTGAAATTGGAGCTGAAGGTGTTGTCTTTGAACAATATTTTGAAAAACATGGACATCTTGGTGATAATATCACGGGCCACAATCTATGCACATCATCAGTTATATTTATTTAAATAAACAATCAAGGTGGTCCGTGCACATGCGCGGGCAACAAATTCATTATCTATTAAAATTTCTAATATAATATACAAAAGGAAAAAAACTACAATGTCTACATATAACTAATCCTTGGATGGCAAGTTCATATTATTAATAATGCAATCTTACATATGTCTTGTAGTTTAGTATCATGTATTAGAATCTACCTAATTAGTGAGGTAGTATAAAGGAGTTATTGATAAATGATATTTATATGGGCCAGGATGGAATTAAGATGGAAATACATATTTTTATATTGATTTATTTGTATGGCTACATATATATTAAAAAATACTTCTACTTATCTTTTGGAAGAGAATAGCATATTAGAATAAAATATCTAGACATATCATATATTATGTGTTTCCAAAAGAAGGCACTGGCTCTAGCCTGGTCAATGATATGGGTGAGTGGACCAATATATCTTCTATAACCAAAGACCAAAATATATCATAGATTTTTTTCCAAGACGTTGCAATGGGCCAATGAGCCTTACCCTCTGCATTAACTCATGTGTGATTACCGATAGGTGAGTGAACCAATATATCTTCCCATTTACTGCTCACATACGCATCCATTTTTTCTTTACCTCTTTATGTGGCTCAATCTTTTCAGATTCTTTGCTTCTTCCATGGCTCCATGCTGCTAGAAAATGGAGAAAAACATTAAACCAACTTATTATGTAATTAAAATTTGAGGTACACTTAATTTTTAAATTCGACTGCAGGAAGTGGCAGCTACGGAAGTGGCAGCCATGTAGCGTATCCTTGTGGAACACTAAAAGCATTAAAGACTTCCTTTTCAAGATCAATTATTGGCATCTTCATTTGAAGAGTGGATACGCGAACATATGTTCCAGGTTGTACATATTACTTTACCATTGAAACTTCAAACTATTATACAAAGGAATAATAATTTAATTTCGTGCTTGAATGATTCATTATGAGAAAGGTATCACATATGGAACTTTGTAATCTGCAAGTATTCATAAATATATATGGTACATAAATATTGTTGCCACGTGAAATACATTAGGACTATTTCCATCTCACAAACTTAAAATATCATTGATTTTGAAAATATTGGACATAAGTTTAGCAATAAATGTGCATGTCATATTCCAAAACAAAGGAAAGTATTGTCCCTCTATACCAGTACTAAATGCCCAAAAGTTCTTTCTACTGCCTATATGCATCTTTCAAATATATAATTATGGGTATTGTGGTTGTTTTCAATGTCCTTTTGTGCAAGAGAAATTACACCTGATTTTTTTAGGATCATGGAGGTTGATATTCTACTGCTTGCAAGAATGGTTCTTAAGTCAGATTTTAATTATTTATGAAGACTTTACCTTGAATTTCTCTTCAAAACATGCCATGTTTTTGTTGCACATATTTTCTTTGTGTTACCATGGTACGGATTCTATCCATTTGAATAAAATGTATCCGAATTTGTAGCTAATTACAAAATAATGTTACAACTTAATTGTTCTATAAAAACTTTCAAAGAAAATGTAATCCATTGACTCCTCACGGGAAAAAGTATGCTAAGATGGGATAAACCTCTTACGTTTTCTATTTTTACGTTTAGAAATGATCAGATGAGACATTTTTTACTAAGTGATTATGTTGATTCCAATTGTGTAATGCTAGAGGCACATGAGTAAATAAATAATCAGTCCACATACCTAAATAAGGAAGATTTGTTCACACCCTAATTACAAACACTATTTATCTATGTTCTGTGCACCTATATTAAACATTAGTAGTGAAATTACCTGAAGGGTATGCACATGGAGCAGATTCTGGTGATGACGTAGCTATATCCATTTTAGATATAATAAAGCATAGATTGTTTCACTTGCTTCATGTTATAAGGCGTGCATGTCAATTTATTGTTGCTCTCCAACAAATTTCCCATAGTAATCACATCTTCTCTCGTCTCCTACATATATAAGGACTACATTCACAAACTACCCATTTTATGCTAGATCAGAAGGCATCAAAGCGTTTAAAGTTTTAACGTTTATCGTCGGTTTTACCATTAAAGGATGGGTCATTGCCACAAAAATTATGACAATGAATTCTAATTCAAAATAAATTTAAAATTTACATGAGTATGTGCAGCATGGTAACTTGCTCTTCTCTAACCCATGATTTCATAAACTCCTAATGTGTATATGTACCTAGACAAAACGTCCCTTGCCATTTAACGTCCCTTGCAATTTAACGCCAAGGGAGTATTCATTTTCACTTTCCATACATGGCTGTTGTCAGCAGAACTTTAATCTCCCAATGCCTTAAGCTTAGAGACTATTTGAAGTCAGATGAACATTTTTTATGAGATTATCCTTTCGAGATGAAAGGCAACATCTACCTAATCACCACGTCTTAAGAAATCTATATGAAGATCTTGACGGGTCTAGGAAAATGAGGATATAAAGAATGTTTCAGTTCTGCATTTAGCATCAACCTTAAATTATTATCATACATGATTGGAGAGTGTGCCAATATATACGAAGGTATCATGTACTCACTCGTCCATAGAGTAATTCTGATTTCATTGTCTATTTGAGGAAATAATTGCCAAGCCGTAAAAATTCAGATAAAATACATTTGTGTTACTGAATGCTACTGAAGTGCAGAACTCAGGATAAATATGAGAACGACCGGCATTTTAGAACATTCTAACAAAACAACGCAATATCCATGCTTTATGTCAAACCCACAAAAATGTACCTAGTGTGAAATCAGAGAACCCGATGAAATATAAAAACACACATCCGTTCCTTCAACATAACCAAAGTACTACCCTACTGCTCCTGGATTGGTGTACTCTATTTAACTGGACAACTGGAAAAGGACCCGATCGAGCTGCGTAATATATCCTAGCTTTTGTTAGGTAAATTATCCATTCAGAGAAATTGTCTAAATATTCTTGTCTGGTAGCTGACTAAACTCAGCAGAAGTGTCCCAGCTTAATCGCACGTTCATACACTGACATGCTATCTTTATTTAGGATCATTCACTGACCGTACCAAAAATATCTAATTGATGCCCAGAACCATAATTAACAGGGAAGAATGCAACAAAGAAGTACTTCACATTTAGTATGGGAGCTTTTCTCCATGATTTCACTCTGTCTATTTTGTGTGTTCCTCGCTTCTGCTCCATTACCCCTCCGTACGACCCAACGATTCTCTCAAACACCTTCTTTATACATGCAAGAACATCACATACCATGAGAGACTACAAATATTTGATCACAACCATCAAAGTAACAATGACCGAGTTCAAAACAAAAGTTACCTAGAAGTGCATTGATGCATCAGCCAGGAAGCAATCTTTTGTTTTTTTGGTTCATCATTGACTCCTTTTTTTATCATGTGTCATAGAAGAAACATGGTGACACCTCGTAATTTCGTCGTCTTTACTTCCAGCTGCACATTAACGGAAAATTCTTGTCAGTGAAATAACATGTGATTCTAGTAGTTTGTGATTGCGCATCAAGTTTCTTGCATGTGTGCACTCAGTTAAATAGAAGTGGAGCACCTCTAGGCTGTCTGTGTATTCATGACTCATATTTGGATCTGGACATCAGGTACCTTGATGATTGTGGGGATGAGGCAGCTGTCGTTGGGCTTCTTGCGCTGACTTCCCTGACTGTTCTTGCACTGCGGCGTCCGCTTCCCGCCGCCGGCGTCTGTGCACATATTTGGATCACCGCCGCTGGCGTCTGTGCACATCTCTTGGTCGACCACCGTCCCCACGCCGTCTGTGCCAAAAAAACAGGAGGAGGAGTGTTATGCCTAGACTAAACAGGAATCGAAATCACACAAAGATCATAGCTCGAGTTCATCAGCCTCTACTCAATTTAGGAGTTCAGATATGCCTATTGGCCGAATTTAGGGTGAGCAAAGGCCAGCTGGAACAACGGCGGCTAGGGTTCAACCCAACAGGGAAAAGATAAAGATTACAGGCGGATTTCGCGGGTAAATAGGGGACGGAGCTAGGCGACAAGCGACGGAGTGGTTGGCGCCAAAGTGCCACCTGGAAAGGTGATTCAAACAGCGACCCTCTGAAACATCTCAGCCGTCGATCCGTAAACGGACGGTCCTCATGTCAGTTAGCGCGAAGCGGTAAGTAACAATGAGGGCCGCATATCCATAGATCGACGGCCAGGAAACATTCCAGATGAGCTATAGTAACTGAATCATCTTCTTCGACATGTTCGTCAGGTTCAGCTCCTGACAATTCCCCCTCCTTGAGCTCAGACTTGTCCTCAAGGCTGAAATGCTGGGAAGATGCTTTGGATAAATGTAGAGTCCTCCCAAGTTGCTGCTTCATCAGGAAGATTGATCCACTTGATCAACCACTGAACTACAGGTATAGTAATATCACCCTTCCTGGGAATAAGCTTGCGTTCCAATACCTTTTCTGGTCCAATTTGAATGTTACCATGAGCATCCACCAAAGGGAGTGTGGGTGTTGGAATGGCCATAGGGTCGTGATGCTTCTTGAGCTGGCTCACATGAAAGGTGTAGTGTAATGTGCATTTGTCTGGCAAGAGTAACTTGTATGCTGTATTACCAACTTTAGCTAGCACACGAAAAGGGCCATAGAATTTGGAGTGCAGCTTGATACTTCTGAATTTCCAGAGAAGAATGCTTGTATGGTTGTATTTTGAGGTAAACCATATCCCCAATTTCCAGTTGCCTCTCACTTCTGTTCTTGTTTGCATAATGCACCATTCTTTCCTGAGCCTGTTTCAGATTTTCTTTAATGACATCCACCGCTTCTTCACGGTTTCTGAGCATTTCTGATGCTTTTTCTGTGTTTGCATCAGGGAGGAACATTTCAGCAACCTGGGGAGGAGGAAAGCCATACAATGCCTGGAATGGTGTCATTTTGAGAGCTGTGTGGAATGTGGTATTGTACCACCATTCATCAGAAGTGAGCCAAGAATTCCACTTCTTAGGTTGAGCAAATGCCATGCATCTGAGATAGTTTTCTAGGCACTGGTTTACACATTCAGTCTGCCCATCAGTTTGTGGATAGTAGCTAGTACTCATGTGTAATTTTATCTTTAGTGCCTTGAAGAGCTGCTGCCACAATTGACTTGTAAATATCCTATCTCTGTGTGTAACAATTACTAGAGGTAGGCCATGTAATTTGAATATATTATCATGGAATGCAGCAGCTACAGTCTTCACTATTATTGGATGTTTCATGGCAATGAAATTAACAAATTTAGTGAATCTATCCACTACTACCAGTATCATGTCTTTGTTGTTTGATGTGGGCAATCCCTCTAAGAAATCCATGCTTATGTGTGTCCAAGCCATATCAGCAACAGGTAGTGGTTGCAGCTTCCCAGGGTATTTCATATTGTTGGGGGAAAGATAACCCGGTGTACCCAAGAAGGTGAAAGAAGACCCGCCAGGCAGGAGGCCGGGCTTGGCCTGCTTTCAGCATCCTGGGCCAGATTCAGATATGGGCCGGGGAATTTGGCGGTAACCCGACTTATGGAAGGAAAGGTCTAGAAGACTCAGAGGCGGTGAATAACGTGGAGTCCAAGATAGGAAGGTCAAGAAGAGGTGGAGATAGATAGGAACTCCGAGTACGGGTATAGCCCGGCCTTGCCATGTAAAGACACCAGGAGACCCGGAATCTATATAAGGGGCTCATGGGTCTCAGTTTAGGTTAAGCTTTTAGATATCACACAAGTCCCACGAGAGAGAATCATTGTAACCCTAATCGAGATCCGGCTCTGTTGTAGTAGCCGGGTTATCGACATCGAGATCAATAAGAGCATAGTTGGAAGTAGGTCTTTATCTCTAATGGAGAGGCCGAATCAGGGTAAATCCTTTGTCCCCTCCACGCAAAACAATCTCCCTGACACCAGTTTCGCCTGGCCCCCAACTCAAAATTACCCTATGGTAACATATGCCGTGACAACCCCACGACATTTGGCGCCCACCGTGGGGCCTGCGTCCAAGTGTGTTCTCATCAAGGGAGAAGCGCTGCGAGAGATGAAGAAGATCGTCAGCGTCAAAGTCGTAATCAACTAGCAAAGAGATCCATCATGGACAATTTTTGGAAAAACTGGAAGCAGCGACCTGAGGGCTCGACATCAACATTGCCCTCGTGTCTGCCGTGCAGTTGATCAAATCCGCCGGCTTAGCGTGTGCCGGCTCGACATCAACATCGCGCTCACGCGTGCGCCTTCTTCATGTCCGTCGGATCGATATATTGCAATTAGCCAAAGCCAAAGCCAGACAAGGTTGCTACATGAACGAGCGCGTTGAAATTGGCAGCGATCTGGTTTGTTTTTGCCTACGAATTAAGCGGCAAGAGGAAAAGACAGACAACAGCCCACCATCCGGGTTGGAGACAGATTCGATTCGTGCAGGCAGCAGCGTTCGATCCCGAGTTAGGGCACCTCCAACGGTGCTCCGCATATGGACAGACTCTGTCCGTTTTTGTCCAAACGGACAAGAGGTGTGCTCCAACGCTGTTCCGCATACGGACAATTGTCCGGGGCGGACATATTTTTTCCCCAAAGCTGGCCCAAATTTGGTCCATGTTTGGGGTTGTCCGCTGTCCGGTTTTGACCCTCCCTGCCCGTCCCTTGTGTCCGCTTGGCCCACTGGCAGCCACACATCTCTGATTCTCCACCTACCACGCTTTCCTCCTCTATCTCACCACCGCGAAGACGCCATCGCCGGCCCGATCCATCCCCGTCGTCGTCGCCGGAGCAGCGCATCCAGCCACCACATGACCGGCCGGTCGACGCGTTGCGCATCCAGCTAGCTGGTGGTCAGGGAGGGCCGCGGCCGTCGGAGACGGCGCTGCTCGGGACGGGAAGGCGAGGCGGCCAACTCCCTGGATGCGCCGCGTCGCTCGCCGCCGCCGCCGGAGGGATCCCGCGAGGCGGAAGCTCGTCGCCCAGCAGTTCGAGGTCGTGCCGCTGCTGCCGGCGTCTGGCCGGCGCAAGAAGTGCGCTGCTCTAGAAGATTTCACTCGCCATGGACTGCGGCATCGTCTATTCCGACTCCGCCGACGGCCGCGACGGCTCTGGAAGATGCCGCTCCATGGACGTGCGCTGCTGTCCTCCTTCTCGTGCTGGCTTGCCGGCCGCCGGCGTGCCCACCGCCGCTTGTTGCGGTCGAGGAGCGGATGCGGCATGCGTGGTGCTGGTGCTGATGAAGTGGCCGCCGCGCCGCAGCAAGAAAGCTTCGGTCGCTGGCGTCCGCACCTCGAAGTGGCCGCCGCGCTGCGCCGCCGCCTCGTGCTCTTCCGTTGGCGAGAGCAGAGGACCTTGGCCCGAGTGCTCCGAGGCGCCGTTGGCTCCAAGGACGTGCTTGCGCGCTCTCCAGGTCCCACGGCCACACTGCACTCTCTCGCCTCGTCGCTGGCCGCGGCCGTGCGCTAGCTGCTCTTTGCAAACATTGCTAGCTAGTTGCTCTTTGCAAATTTGCAAAAATATTTGAGCTGTTTTCGTTGCTATGCTACTTGTCCGGGGTAAAATATGCGGGGCACCGTTGGGTGCAATGGGCGGACAGTTCCGGACGGACACCTCAAATCTACCCCAAACGGACAAAATATGTTCGTTTTTGGTGTCCGTTTGCGGAGCACCGTTGGAGATGCCCAGATGCTAGCCCGGCCAGCAGAAGAAAATTCAACAGCCAAATTACCATCTGGCCAGCAGAAGGAAAGGCAGTCCACCAGCCGGGTCAGCTCGCGTACGAGAAGAGGAAGGAAAGCAAACCAAGTGGATCAACAGTCCATGTACAGCCCGGTCCCAAGGCAAGGAAAGAAAATAGAAAAATTGGCAGGATTTGCATCGGTGGTGGTATCTAACGTGAAGACCGGCCCAACCAGTATTATTTGTACTGGCCAGCGGATCGAGAAAAAAAAGTGTAAAGTAATGCCTGGTTAGCTCCATCGATCCGTCTCAGTTGTTTTTAAGCCGGCTTTGCCAAAGATCGCGACGAGTGAGGACCCGGTTGATGCATGTTTTGACAGACCGGTCACCAGCCGGCTTCTCCAGCAGTGCAACCTCGTCGCAGTGCGAGAAGTCATATTCACAACCGCGAGCGACCCGCCGCCATACAGCTCAATCAGTTGGGTCACCAAGGATTCGACCCGAACAACCGGGTTATTTGATCAGAAAAAATACGTAAGCCAGCCAAGTAGTAGCAAAGGCAGGAAGCCATGCATCAGCTCAGTAAAACAGTTGGATTGTTTTCCTCCTGCGACGACTCACTGTAGGAGTGCAATGGGTGTATCAGCCAAAAAGTTGTGCCAGTACGTGAGCCATGAAGGAAAAGTGGCCGAGGAAAGCAAAATCAAATCAACTCAATCAGGATTCAGTAACCGAGTCAGCTCAAAGTTCCAAGATTTGTTGAACGTAAATCACGTCATCATATCATCAAAATAAAAAGAGAAGTTTATGAGGCTGCTATATTGTACGTGCATAGTGCATGTGCATTTGATAGAGACATCGAGGCTAGATTTTCACCATGCCATTGTCGAGCGAGTCGGCCAGAAGAAAAAGAATCAAGTAATTTACACGAGATCGTTGTCATAGCATCATCGACATGCTGCTCTAGCTCAGCCACCGTCGAGATTTATTCATCAACTTATTTCGGCTTAATCGCCATACTACGACCTCATCACATTGCGTCATCTACGCAGGAGAATAAGCAGCTAAGTCGCATTTATATTTAAGTTTCATGTGTTTATTTATTCAGTCAATTAAATCTGTCTTCTTTGAGTCAATCACTGGAGTTAGATATCTTGTTTATAAGAAAATTACAAAGGTCATCTAAAGGATTGCATACCATTTTTCTAAAGTCGAGCTATCTATGACTCGCAATGGATTTCTTAAAAAGTCGAGCTATCTATCACTCGCAAATGGATTTATCAAAGTCAAGTTATATCGCTCGCAATGGATTTCTTAAAAGTTGAGCTATATATCGCTCACAATGGGTTTATTAAAATTGAGCGATCGTTCGCAGTGGATTTCTTAACAGGTCAAGGGCATCAACGTCAAGGACCTCCAAACAAAGCTAAGTCATATAGTTGTTTAAAGCTTTTTCATATTATTATTTGCTGTCATCGGTTGTTAGGTTGAAGACATGGATCCTACCAACGTGAAGATGTTCGGGTTACAAACACTGAGCCACACGTGGAACTTATTGGAGGAAAATCCATGAAACATCTCCCAGCTTCAACTATTCGCAACAAAAAATTAGCTTAGCCCAAGAGTGCTACGCAACTTCGGTTAGCGATGCCCAGGAGCGCTTTGCAACAAAAAAATCAGTTTAGCCTAAGGATTTGCAGAACGATGTCATATTCATGAAAAAAGCAAATCCTCAGGGTGCATGTGTACCATCAGCATAAATATTCATAAATTACTAATTTATTAAAAGTCCATCATGTTGTATAATGCTATTTGGTGCATATGGAAATTTTTTATGCAGGATAATTCTATAACCCGACAGCAGAAGCCAGGTTATCTTCTTTTTTTCACCAGGTCTGTTCAGAGATAATTCCGACAGAAATTGCTTACACTTGCCGACTTGCCAGTCAAAGACAGAAATTGCTTACACTTGCCGACTTGCCGACTCATGAAGCAAGGCATCTTCAAGTATAAAAAGTTTCTTGCAAAGGATGGGGACTACGTGATCTTATTTCCAGCAGAAGAAGAAAATAAGCTGGGTGCTGCTAGTACTCGTGCGATACCGTCAAAGTCAAGCAATAAGTGAAAATTCCGCTGAGTTTGAATCAGACAGTATTAGATGGCTGCCACATGGGATGATTAAAGTGTAGGCCGGATACGTACAAGACCCAATTAATGAGAAAGTGAGGTCATATACTGAGAAGAAAATAGTCCAAACCAACTGTTGCTAACACTCACGTGGATTAGTCAGTCAATGTGTGACACAGTTTTCAAGGTTAACAAAGAAAAATGAAAAAGAAGGAACGTAATATATGGTTTAGCTTCATCCAATCACCTGCGTCACGGCCGGTTTCAGTAAATATTGCCACCATCGAAGACCCGGCAGTGGGCCGGCTTTCAGCATCCAACGACGACCCCCGGCCGTGGTCGCTTCAATTTTTTCGGTGTCATCATTCATCGTTGGATAAAAATCGCGCAGGCGCAGTCACGATATCACTGGCAAGGTCAGCGTGGATTGGATCGCGTGAAGCCATCTTCGTCACGTCTGGGTGATTCGGGAAGTCAGCACGGTCAAGCAAAAGGAAGTCTGAACTTACAGAAATCACGCTACAACAGCTTTTGCAGTAGAGGTCAGAAGGAGTTGCTGCCTGGTCATGAGAATATGCATGTCGTGGCCTCTCCCTTAAGCAAAAAGTCGAGTTGGACCGAGACCCCCTCCCCATCTACAGTGCCGAGAGGGGCGATTTCTTGGGCGACCCGTGCGCATCAGCTCTCCACCGGCGAATCGTCGGATTCCTCGCCCTCCGGCGGCCGCTTCGGCGGAGGGAGGGCGGGGGATCCTCGGATCCAGGTGCGTTTGTAGATTAGGTGTGCGTGGGTGTGTGGCGGCCGGCGGCGCTGGGGTGGTAGCGGCGGCGTTGGTGTGCCTTTTGGTGGTGGCGGACTACCCTTCTGTCGGCGCGGCTCCGGTGGAGCTTCGCCGCGGATCTGCTGCTCCGACCTCGTCTGCGGCTCCTCGGAGTGCTCGGTAGGTCTTCCCCTTCGCCGGAGTCCGAGGGATGGCGGATCTGGCGGCTGACGACTTGAAGGATGCGGTGCTGATGACCAAGATGGCGGCGTTGACCATCGTGAAGGGTGAAGGTGCTTCGGCACCGAGGAGTGTTCGTCTTCCTGCTCGCGATGGGGAGCCTCCCAGTCCAAGGTCATGGAGGTGTTGCGGCTGGATTCGCCGGCGCGGCGTCCTTCTCGGTGAAGACGAAGCCACAGTCCAGAGGGACCTCGTTGTAATTTCTTTGTTCTCTGGGCTTGTTCTTGGTTGATGTACTGTATCTTTCCTCGCAAAAAAAAAGAGAATATGCATGTCGTGCATGCGAGAAGAAAACAGGAAGAAGGAGCAGCTGGCTTATATGCATGTCCGTCTTAGCTTTGCCCTAAGACGGACGGCTCTGCCCAGCTTCGCCGGCGCTGTGATCAATTTCCAGATTATTTCAAATTTTACTAGGTTACAAAAGGAAAAGTGTGGGTCTTAGATTGTGACGGGCATACAACCTGACACTTGGGGGCTATCGCAGTTTGAAGCTAAGGTTTTTTGAAGTAATTCAAAGGCAAGAAAATCCCAGGTTGCTGCAGGCACACAACCTGACACTTGGGGGTTACAGTATTTAAAGTTTAAAAATTCTTTCGGAGGAACAAGATGCAAAAGGTCCCAGGTCGATGCAGGCACACAACCTGACACTTGGGGGCTACATGGTTCAGAGTGTTCATCTTTTTATCACAAGCACCAAGTTATCACGAGGTGATAAACTCGGAGCTTGGGGGTTACAGGTTATATACACGAGAAAAATCAAAGTTAAATATTCTTGAGAAGTGGTAAATCTGGAAGTATTCGTGCTGCGTCTTCAGAATCCGGGTCTTGAAAGATAGCCTCCATGTGAGTAGGCTCCGTCAAGTCCGGAACAAAGGAATCTGGAACATTCTTCAGCATAGCCTCCATATGAGTAGGCTCTATGAAAAACCGGGTCAAAGGACTCACAAAATATTCCTGGCAGCATTTGCGGGATGTTCTTGAGATAAATTCTGGAGGCATATGAACCCAGAAAGAAAAAGGCGGGTTATAAAATGGACCTCCCAAATGAGATGGCATGATGAGTGTAAATCCGGGTTATTTCCCGTTAACTTTATTTATCTTATATTTCAGGAGTTTAACCAGGATGATAGCATTGGCAGCTACACCCAAGAAACAAGATAAAGGACAAGAGTATCAAGTGAAGCAAGCCAAATGTATATCCGAGTTAAACTTGGGGGCTAATGTTGGGGGAATAATAACTCGGTATACCTAAGACAAGTAAAGAGTAATGACTCAGCCAAGATTATGACCCGGACAGGATTATGACCCGGCCAAGAATATGACCCGGCCAAGAATATGACCCGGCCAGAGGCAGACCCAGCCAGGAGGCAGACCCGGTTTCAGGAGTCAGACCCAGTTTCAGAGGCAGACCCGGTTTTCAGGAGGGGTCTCGAAAGATGTCATAAAAGGAAGATTCTGGAAGACCCGGAATCCTTGTACAAGTTGGAGACTCAAGACTTAGAGATCACGAAGGACCTAGATTAGGACTCCTATTTCGGGTATAACCCAGTTTTTACCTTGTACGACTAGGAGACCTGACCATCTATATAAGCAGGCTCCTAGGTCATAGAAAAGGGGATCAAGCCTCATAAGATAGACAAAATAGAGAGAGCTCAAGATAGAGAGCTCCCACGCCGGAGTCATCCAAGCCCGGCGATCGCCATTGGCACACCATGTAATCTGTTATGATATAGTGAATTATAGCAGGATGCAGTGATCCTCCACCAAGGGGACATAAACCTGGGTAAAAAATATCTTCCCCCTCGTAGAGCTAGACCAACTCCTGGACACCAGTTTCGCCTGGCCCCCAACTCAAAGTTACCCTATGGTAACATATGCCGTGACAACCCCACGACATTTGGCGCCCACCGTGGGGCCTGCGGCCAAGAGTGTCATCATCAAGGGAGCCGCACTGGAAGGCATGAAGAATCTGGTGGTAGGCCAGATCGTCATCAACATGCAAGGAGAACACATCATCGATGATTCTTGCTGGTGGCCAGAGTCAGATCTGCTTGAATCAGGTGATGTTATTCCAATTGGTCAGATCAATGTTTTTGTTGGCATGATACGTACAACCGGGTCTGCTAGTAATCAAGAGTATGATTATGTGTCAGGAGCTGCTACCATTGTTCAATCAGATGGGGAAGAGTCCGTGGGGACGGCGGAGCACACGGACCTGCTGGTCAGACACGTGGAACAGTCGGTAAACCCGGCACGGATCCCGGGTGACGCACCAGGCAGCGAGGACGACACGAAATCAATCTTAGCCTTGTTGGACGGAAGATATGGATATGACCCGGAAGATAAAGAGGATGAGGATCAGTTCGAGATGGAGTCAAACCCGGGTCCAATTCGCCGGGTGGCAGTTTACACAGCGCCCTCGACGAATTTGGATCTCGCTTTGGGAATAGGAGGTCAGGAGCAGCACCCCCCACCAAATTTCAACGAGCAACAGCAGCAAAGCCCGGTCCTTGAGTTAAATCAAAGGCCGGTGGACCGCGAGATTGCTTCAGTATCAGAGGAAAGCGAAGGCCGGGCACATTACAGGAACACCTTTGGTTTCCTGAACAACCGGGCCCAGGGAGAAGTCACACCTAACCCGGCAACAACGCCGGCTCTGTTCAACAACGGCCTGGTTTTGGACCAAACGGCACTTATGAGGATCATCACGCCGGAGAACGCGGCAACCCGGGCCATAGAGTTGGACACCGCGCGCAGAGCTTTGGAGCAGACCCGGCGGAACGCTGCAGCATATGAGCAACAAATAGCTACAAGGGCAAAAGAGATCGAGGAAAGAGAGAATCGCTTAAGACAGAACGAAGAGATGTTACAAGCTCGCCAGAACGATTTGACCGCGCAACATCAGAGGAGGCACCAGAGCCGGCTGGCTCCTGGAGAGAACGTCATACAACCAGCAGTACTGTTTAGAACCCCAGTGGATCAACCCATTGGCGCGGTTCAAGCAGCACCCGTAATTAGAGCAAGTGCAGAGGGAGATAGGAACTCAGGAAGAGCAGTTGGAACAACGCCGGGTTTGCCTGCCGGAGGAGCCGGGGGAAATCCGGGTCACGTGGCAGCAATACCAAGGTATCACACGCCAGAGGGTCACTTTACTAACCCAGAAGATAACGTTTATGCGGCAACCTTGGCTCTAGATCGTATCCCATTAGGGAATTCACCTGCGGAGTTGGAGGCTCGGCGAGCCATCGATATGCTACGCACGGCTGTGGTGCAGCAGGGCCAGTATTCCAAGAACAAGAGCGCATTGCACTCAACTCTTTACAATAGTAAACGTACCCACAATAGACACGGGGAGACGCAGCCACAACAGGCCGGGCCAGCCGCGCCGGGTCAACACAATGTTCAACAGCCTCAACAAAACAACCAGCAGTATCAGCCGGCTCCTGCAGCTTCAGTTGCGCAGCAGATCGTAAACAGGTCAAGGGCAGGGCGAGCCGCGAGTGTTCACCCGGTCGTCCCGGCCCCAGCAGTAGTTCCAGATCAACAAGTTGTTGAACCCGCAGCATCGGCAAGTTCGCCGGGTCCTAATCTTCAAGCTGGAGGTTCCGGGTTAGCCGGAACTAAATGTTTATCAGAATCAATCAGATCAGCGCCCTTTCCTGAGAAGTTCAAAGAACCAAGCAAAGTGGCCAATTATGAGCCGAGCATGGACCCGGCAAGCTGGTTAAGCAGTTACGAGATGGCCATGTGTATTCGCAATGCAACAGAGAATGTGTGTGCAAAGTATATGTATTTGATGATGAGTGATGGTGCAGCAAAATTGTGGTTCGAGAACTTACCCGAGAAATCCATCAGCAGTTGGTCAGAGCTTAAAGCAATCTTTATCAAGCACTTCTTGGGAACATGCAAGCATTTGTTTTCGCTGGAGGACCTATAGATGTGTACAAAGGAAAGGGGAGTCAACCCGGCACTGGATGGGCCGGGTCACGGAGATTTTACATGCATCAGCTGGCATTGAACCTATGGACGCAATTTTAACGATGGAAAAGACTTGCAAGTATACACCACTGGTCCAGAAGCTGGGACGTCTGAAAGAGAGTCACAGGGTCAAACCCGTCTCAATGGCCGAGCTATTGGAGGCCTGTAACAAACATGCAACAACGGACAAGACACAAGATGACCTTGAGGAGGAAAAAGGCAAAGGTACAGCGAACAATGGTAGGAACAACATCGGTAACAACAGCAACTCGCATAAAAGAGGACACAACGAGGGAAGTTCAGAGTTCGTGGCAAACACAAATACCGGGTTTCAAAGGCCCAGGACTGATGGTGGATACAATGTTGGAAATAGAGGAACAATGGAGGATATCATGATAACAGAGGAAATAATGGAGGTTACAACAATTTCAGTGCACCACGTCCTATGAGTACAGAAGAAGCGTTCAGAATGTCGTGTCCTCGTCATAGCAGGAACGGTAAGCCGGCGAATCACTCATTGGCCCAGTGTGCAGATCTTAATAGATGGAAAAATAATGAGGTTCAGAGGGCACTGCAAGCAACAAACAGAGGGGGAGGACCCGGTCCAGGGGCAAGCCCGGCCGCGGCCCCGCTCACAGGAGCAAATGCAACACCAACTGGCCCGCCAGCCGGGCCAACTTCTCAAAGTCAGGGTGGGTTCAACACTCAGCCCAAGCAGCTTGGTTCATATCATGTTTACACGTCCAACACTTCCAAAAGGGAGAGGAAAGTAATTTAAAGGGCTGTTAATGCGGTGTACATGGGAGCACCCAGGTATTTGAGATGGTCGAGCAAACAGTCACTTGGAGTAGAGCAGATCACCCGGATCATGTGGAACATCCGGTCTGCTTGCTTTGGTTGTGGCCCCTCAGGTGGATGGTTATGAGTTGAAAAAGGTCCTGATGGATGGAGGAAGCAGCATCAACATCTTATACTGGAGACTTTCTTGCGCATGCGCCTCAAAAAGACTCAATTATAGAAGACATCCACAGTTTTTCACGGTATAGTTCCAGGGAAGTCAGCAACTCCATTGGAAAAAATCACATTAGAGGTGGCTTTTGGCGAGTCTCGAGAAAATTTCAGTCTGAGTTCTTGGACTTTGAGGTGGTGGATTTTCATAGTCCTTATCATGCATTGTTGGGAAGGCCGGCCTATGCCAAGTTTATGGCCCGGCCTTGTTACGTGTACCTACAGTTGAAAATACCGGGTCCCAAGGGGATCATCACTGTGCATGGAAACAGACAGATAGCCGCAGAGTGCGATGAGGAGACGCGGCCATGGCAGAGCATGCATGCGCCAAGGAAGAGTTGAAAAATTACAGGGCAAATCTAGACCCGGCAGATAATACGGTCCTGAAAAGGCCAACCACAGAAGATGACAGGGCAAGTTCAAATCAGCCCAAGATACAAAGATGATAGATTTTGTGGAGGGGGACTCTTCTAAGCAGTTCTCCATAGGGTCAAACCTGACTGATAAATAGGAAAGCGCGCTCATCAAGTTCATCCGTGAGAATAGGGATGTTTTTGCATGGACACCTAGTGACATGCCAGGCATCCCTACTGAACTTGCTGAGCACAAACTACATGTTGATCCTAAGGCCCGGCCAGTAAAGCAGGGTATGAGAAAAATGAATGCTGAGAGGAGGAAGGCCATTGGAGAAGAGATAGCCCGGCTTTTGGCAGCCGGCTTTATCATGGAAGTTTTTCACCAGAGTGGTTAGCAAACCCGGTTCTTGTGTTGAAGAAGAACGATGAGTGGAGGATGTGCATAGATTTCACCAGTTTGAACAAATTCTGTCCAAAGGACCCGTTTACTTTGCCGCGTATCGATCAAATTGTGGATGCAGTGGCGGGGAGCGAGCTTTGTGTTTTCTAGATGCTTACTCAGGATATCATCAGATCAAGTTGAATAGAGAAGATTGGGAGAAGACCTCGTTTATTACACCCTTTGGTGCTTTTTGTTACAAGACCATGACCTTTGGACTAAAAATGCGGGTGCCACTTATCAAAGGTGCATCCAAAAGTGCTTTGCGGATCAGATTGGGCGCAATGTCCATGCGTATGTTGATGTGGTGATCAAGTCAGAGAAAGCCGAGTCATTTATCAAAGATCTCAGAGACGTTTGCAAACTTGCGAAGGTACAAGATGATGTTAAATCCAACAAAGTGTGTGTTTGGTGTTCCAGCGGGAAGCTACTGGGTTTCATCGTGTCAGAGCGTGGAATTGAGGCAAACCCGGACAAAATCCGGGCTATACAGAGCTTGGAGAAGCCAAAAGAGTTGAAGGATGTTCAGAAACTCACGGGCTGCGTGGCAGCCTTGAGCCGGTTTATAGCCCGGCTTGGGGAGAAAGCGATACCGCTGTACAAACTTTTGAAGAAAACAGAAAATTTCGTGTGGGATCAAGAGGCAGATGATGCATTTGAAGCTTTGAAGGTCCAGTTGTCCAAAGCGCCAGTACTAGCAGCGCCGGGTCCCAAGGAACCCATGTTACTGTATGTTGCTGCCGGGCCTCAAGCGGTAAGCGTTGTGGTTGTGGTTGAACGCAAAGAGGAAGGGAAGGAACACCCGGTACAAAGGCCGGTTATTATGTTAGCGAGTTGTCAGAAACTAAGCAAAGATATCCTCATTGGCAGAAGTTAGTATTTGGTGTGTTCATGGCAAGCAGAAAGTTGAAGCCGTATTTTCAGGAGCATCCCATTACGGTGGTGAGCTCGATCCCACTTGCAGACATTATACGAAATTCTGAAGCTACAGGAAGAGTGGCCAAGTGGGCCATTGAGATGGGAGATTACCATATCAACTATGTGCCTAGAACAGCAATCAAGTCTCAAGCTTTGGTGGAATTTCTCAATGACTGGACACAGTTAAGTGCACCACAGCTAGTTCCAAAAATTCAGTCTTGGGTCATGCATTTTGACGGGTCTAAGCAGGAGCAAGGATCAGGAGCCGGGTTGTGCTAACTTCCCCAAAGGGTGAAAAGATGAGTTATGTCTTGCAGATACACTTTGATTGCTCCAATAATGTGGCTGAGTATGAGGCTCTGTTGCATGGTTTGAGGATAGCCCGGGAGATGGGCGTCAAGTATATCAGATGTTATGGAGATTCAGATCTTGTGGCTCAGCAAGTTTCTGGCACTTGGGATAGAAAAGATGCAAAGATGGCGGCTTACAGAAGAGAGGTGGATAGAGTTGCCGGGTTCTTTTCTGGGTACCAGGTGGATCACATAGACCGGCGCAAGAACGATGCAGCTGATGCTCTGTCAAGACTCGGCTCCAAGCGAGAGCCGGTTCCACCCAATACTTTCCTGATGAGTTGCGAGTTCCATCAGTTAAGCCTGAGGATGAGGAAGATTATGCCTATCTGGGTAACCCGGATTCTCAGTTAGTAGCAGCGGTGCATGAGATTCCTGAGTGGACAGAGCCATACATAGCTTATCTTACCAGAGGGGAGTTGCCCCGCAGGAGATTATAGCCCGGCAAATTGTGCGCCGGGCCAAGGCTTATGTGGTCATCGATGATGAGCTTTACAAGAGAAGTGCTTCTGGTGTATTTCAACGATGTGTCTCACCAGAGGAAGGCCGGCAAATTTTGAAGGAGATACATGAAGGAGATTGTGGTCATCATGCTTCTACAAGATCGTTGGTTGCAAAGGCATTCAGACACGGCTTTTACTGGCTCACAGCAAATGAAGATGCAGAGCGTTTGGTGAGTAGATGTGATGGGTGTCAAAGGTATGCCCGCAAATTCATGTGCGGCCCAGGAGTTGCGCACTATTCCTTTGACTTGGCCGTTTGCAGTCTGGGGGATGGATATGGTAGGGCCTTTTCAGATGTCTCCGTGCAAGAAAACTCACCTCTTGGTGGCAGTTGATAAATTTACAAAGTGGGTTGAGGTGATGCCAGTCACAAATTGCGAGGCAGTTACAGCAGTTGTGTTCTTGAAGAGGATCATCCATCGATTTGGGTATCCACATAGCATCATCACAGATAATGGGACCAACTGTCACTTGGAGAGATGCAGAAATTTTGTGGAAGAAATGGCATTAGATTGGACGTGGCATCCGTGTCTCACCCTCAGGCCAATGGGCAAGTTGAAAGATCTAATCAAGAGGTACTCAAAGGGTTGAAGCCAAGGCTCCGGGTCCCATGCATCAGAGCAGCTGGAGCTTGGGTAGAAGAGTTACCATCAGTAGTGTGGGGCATCAACACAACACCCAACAGATCCACCAATATGACTCCTTTTTTCATGGTTTATGGGGCAGAAGTTGTGTTGCCAAGTGACATTATTCATGACTCGCCGCGCGTGGTGGCTTATGTTGAGACAGAAAACAGAAGAGCCGGCAAGATTCACTGGACCTGTTGGAGGAGCATCGTGAGAAAGCACTGGAAAGGTCGGCAATTTATCAGCAAGACCTGAGGAGATATCATGCACGCCGGGTTAGAACTCGCACCTTTCAGGAGGGAGATCTAGTGTTACGGTGGACACAAAATAGAGATGGGATGCACAAGTTATCTCCCCCATGGGAGGGACCTTTCATTGTGAGCAAGAATTTGCACAATGGGTCTTATTATTGGTGGATGCGAGAGAAAAGTCAGAAACTATCAATGACACTACAAGATCCACATTTTCGATGCAAGAGCGTGAGCGGCCATGGAACATTGCCCACTTACGCCCTTACTATACCTAGCAATAGGCCGGGTCTTGATATGTAACACACGATGTAACAGGCAGCAGGTTTCAGACGCGCTCTTTTCCTTACCAGGGTACCTAAGGGGACTGGAAGGTTTTTAATGAGGCGGCTTGCTGACCTAACCTTTTCTATCAATAAAGTAAGGTTGAACAGAAATTTGTGTCTTTTCAGTTATTTACTTTTCATGTTATGTTTATGTTTATTCATGTTAGGCCTTGGGGGTTAACCATTGAAGTTCACAATGGTTCACCCCAAGACCCGGGATTATGCTTGTTGCGCTCAAGTCTCATATGTCAGGCCTTGGGGGTTAGCTGTTCGCAGAAAGAACATCTAACCCAAGATTCTGGTGGTCCACTTCATTTAAGTATCATATGTTAGGTCTTGGGGGTTAGTGTTCACAGAGAGAACATCTAACCAAGACTCGGTTTATATAGCTTGATCAAGTCTCATAATTTAGGTCTTGGGGGTTAGATGTTCACGGAGAAACATCTAACCCAAAGCCCGGTTTTGTATTCCAGTTGAAATTCATGTTTGAGGCTTGGGGTTAGCTGTTCAAAAGTGAACACCTAACCTCATAACCCGGCCTTTATTTCTTTTATAAAAGTTCCAAGTTATTATATAATTCGAGCAAGTCAGATATTTGGGTCAATGGGGTAAATGTGCGTAGTAAGCCGTTACTTTCCAGAACATTGACCCGAGTATTGGGGGCTCTTGCTAAAATAGCCTGTAGCTGAAATCTCAAGACCCGGCCTTGATGCCACCAGTTTAGTTCTTGGTTTTCTTGCTATTGAGCTCGATGTGACTCGCACTTATATGGTCTGATCGCTCACCTGGAAATTCAATCAATCATGATGCCTAAAAGGACTTGATTTGACCAATATTACAACATAAAGTGGCATACGTGCACAAGCGCACGATCAAAATATGAGGATCAAAGTATTAAAGTTATTACATCATGCCGATCAAGGCCAAATGGACAAGTGTTCAAATGAATTTAAGACTCGGCATTCTTTGCCGGGTCATCTATTGCTGGGGTCTCGTTTGGTTGCTCTTGCGATTTGGGGGCTTCTTCTCCTGCTGCATGCTCGGCCTCTGTAGATTCCTGAGATCTTCCTATTTCCTAGGCTGGGGTCTTCCAGCAGATTAGAGCGAGGCCTTGGTTCATGGGATCATCGTCTGTAACTACAGGACGGCTTGGTGGAGCTATCGCAGGAGTTCCAGTGCCTGCAACAGTAGATTTTTTGCTTCCAGCGCGAGCAAGCTGTGGTGGAGTCACTAGTACAGAACGACACATCGGAAACGGGCCAAAAAGCCCATTGGCAACGGAGAAAGGGTCCGTGTCCCCACCTCTGTCACTGATGTGAAGCCTCACAACGGCAACGGAGATTTTGATCGTTTGCAATAAGTTTAGCAACGGGCATAATATATAATCGTTGCCTTTAGTCTTTACATCAGATACGAAGATTAGTTTTTGACCGTTTGCAATGAGGGCTAAAGGAAAGAAAAAAAAGCCGGTGACAACTGCTGCGTCGTCGACGGAGCCCTGTGGTTCCTGCCTGACGGCCGCCGGTTCTTCACCTTCCTCATCGCCCAGCTTCATTGCGTGGTATTCTTCTGCCTATTTAGTACTGCACAAAAGTCTTACTCCTGGAGGCGCCGGCTTCAGTGGACCGTGTGGACGGAGCCCCGCTCCTACGTCTTCACGGACGCCGCATAGTCTCCAGGTTTCCTCCTCGTCCTAA
The DNA here is from genome assembly GCA_947311845.1 of Poa pratensis. Classification (NCBI taxonomy): domain Eukaryota; kingdom Viridiplantae; phylum Streptophyta; class Magnoliopsida; order Poales; family Poaceae; genus Poa; species Poa pratensis. Next base: position 96,651,795 of record CAMZMU010000052.1, read on the forward strand.
AGGAGATGAAAAAAATCAAAATGTAAGCTCCTTCATATCTATACACAAGACAGATGCTTCTTCATCGGCATTACAAAAATATAGAACTAATTACAATTAGAACATAGCTTAAACAATGCCTCATATATAGGTAGATTGGACACACAAATTTCAGGGATGGAGCAAGCGAGCCAACTAGGATGCACAAGATCGATGTGTATTTGTGCATTTCACAAGGATCACTAGCGCATTTCACAAGGATCTATGGATAAACAATTAGCTACTTACAACTAGAAAACAGCTAAAAATCTATGTGTAAACAATGCCTACTATAAACAGAGCAAATCTATGGATAAACAATTAGCTACTTACAACTAGAAAACAGCTAAAAATCTATGTGTAAACAATGCCTACTATAAACAGAGCAAATCTATGGATAAACAATTAGCTACTTACAACTAGAAAACAGCTAAAAATCTATGTGTAAACAATGCCTACTAAAAACAGAGCAAATCTATATATAAACAATTAGCTACTTACAACTAGAAAAAAGCTAAAATCTATGTGTAAACAATGCCTACTATAAACAGATCAAATCTATGGATAAACAATTAGCTACTTACAACTAGAAAACAACTAAAAATCTATGTGTAAACAATGCCTACTATAAACAGAGCAAATCTATGGATAAACAATTAGCTACTTATAATTAGAAAACAGCTAAAAATCTATGTGTAAACAATGCCTACTATAAACAGAGCAAATCTATGGATAAAAAATTAGCTACTTACAACTAGAAAACAGCTAAAATCTATGTGTAAACAATGCCTACTATAAACAGAGCAAATCTATGGATAAACAATTAGCTACTTACAACTAGAAAACAGCTAAAAATCTATGTGTAAACAATGCCTACTAAAAACAGAGCAAATCTATGGATAAACAATTAGCTACTTACAACTAGAAAACAGCTAAAATCTATGTGTAAACAATGCCTACTATAAACAGAGCAAATCTATGGATAAACAATTAGTTACTTACAACTAGAAAATAGCTAAAAATCAATGTGTAAACAATGCCTACTAAAAACAGAGCAAATCTATGGCTAAACAATTAGCTACTTACCACAATGCCTAATAAGAACAGAGCTAATCATCCGAAACGAGCAAAAAGAAGTGCAAAAACAAAAATATCCTACTGAACTGGGGTCTTACATTAGGCGAGGCAGGCTCGCTTAGCGTCGCCGCCGGCGACGGAGCTAGCACCGGCCTCCCCTGGCAGCGCCTTGCCCTCGCCGTGGACCAAAGAGAGGGCTATGGCGGCCCGGAGGTCAGACTGGTAGACCGCCTCCTCGGCGCGTTCGACCTGGTTCGAGGCCTCGGAGAGGAGGAGCGCCGCCTCCAGATCTACCTCGCCCTGACGACGCTTGGCGTCATCGCGCTCGAAATCGGCGTGGGAGAGTTCGCAACCGATCTCCAGATCACGATCCACCTCCTCTTCCTCTTCCTCTTCCTCTTCCTCTTCCTCTTCCTCTTCGTTGGAGGACGAGGACGAGGAGGAGGAAGACGGATGGTTCCGAGAGTGGGGAAGGCGGCCGGGGTACATCGCTTGGCGGATCTCGCGGTAGCTACAATGGCGGCCAAATGAGCGGGTGCGGCCGGAGACTTCGCCTTGCTCTTCCTGCGGACGAGCGCCAAGGTTGCGGGACCGGCCCGCGGGGGCCGAAGCGGCGGCGGCCAGTTCCGCAAGCTTGTCCCGCAACACCAGCTGATGCTGATACTGCTGCTGCCGGAAGGCCTGGAGGGTGGGGCGGCCACGACCGCGATGGCCGGATCTACCACCGCCGACGGTGGAAGCCATGCGAGAGAGTGGAGAGAGATCGAGGAGACTATGCGGCTAGGGTTGGAAGTGAGACAGTGAGAGTGAGAGTGAAGGGCATAGTAGGTTCTTATAGGCCGCGGGCTGTCGGTGCTTCTAAAGGCAACGGAGATTGCGAAACTGTCCATGTGCGATGAGTACACATCGGTAACGGAGGCAAACTAACCTCCGTTGCCAACATATATTCCACTATTCACCCGTTGCCTTTGTTGTGGGCCTGCTTTACGGCCCAGTGCGGGCACGCGGGGATGTCGCTATTCTCCGTCGCCTAACTCCTGCCGTTGCCATAGAGGGGTATCGGATGTGTCGTTCTGTACTAGTGAGTCAGGATGGCAGGGACGGGCTCTGGCGTGTCAATGCGCCGGTTCTTCTTGTCATATCCTTGTTGAAACTTCTCCAAATTTAAGCCTTCCGCTATCAGAGTGGCAGCATACCGGGTCTCCTTGCTTATAGCAGCAAGGTCCTTCCCACCAAATTCTGTATTGTCCAAATTGAATTGGGGGAACCCGGCAGCAAGTTTTGCCGGGTCAATGTTTGGATAATGCGCTTTGGCCAAGGCCATTACGCGCATTGCGCCTTTGCGATAGCCAGAGAGCTTCCACCGGGCCCAGAAATTGTTTAAGTTGGCTTGGGGGCTCCTCTAGGCCACGAGCTGTTGCAATGGCACACTCGGCTCCGTAGTACAATTGCCTCACCAAAGTCAAAAGGGCCTGAAGCTTGACAGCAGGAGTTTCCAAGTTAATGCTGTTGCGAGGACCTGAAATAAGAGAGATTACAGAAGTATTGAGTTAGTAAAATGTATGAAGTAAAGGTATTGACAGATATGCATAAAGAAAAGAAGGGGGAAATCTACCCCAGACAGCAGCAACAATGTCTGAGAGAAGCTGCTTGAAGGAGTTAAAGATTTTTTCCATGTCAGCTAGCTTCTTCTCAGTAGTTTCGAGCCGGGTCTTCCAGTCCTCCTCATGATCTTCCATGTCCTTTTTCAAGGACATGTTTTCTTCCTTTGCATCAGCAAGGGAGGTCTTGAGGTCCCGGGTCTCCTTTTGTGCCTCGGCCTTGAGCCGGGTCTCAGTCGCCAATTGCTCCTTGAGCTGCTGGACTTCAAGTGTGGCTTGGGACACATGTTGCTGAAAAAAGTAGTTAAAATTCAGTTGGGTAAAAGGTTTGACAGTGAACGGTTTGACGATGAAAAATATATGCAAAGAAATTCAGAATTACAAGTCCCGGGTTGATGCGAGCATACAATCCGGCACTTGGGGTCTGGGGAAATTTGAAGTTCTTACAAAATTAAGACAGAGTCCTAGTATGCTGTAAACAGACAAACTAACACTTGGGGGCTAATTTGTTTTCTCTTTCAAAGCACCAAGCTTATTAAACAAGTTTAAATAAACTTGGAGCTTGGGGGTTAGGGAGTAGGGAGGAAAGTAGTGTTACCTCATGGCGCTGCTTGATGGCAGTGACAAGTTCAGCTTCAAGTCCCTTGTGCTGTGAGAGCCGAGAAAAGTATTCAGAGAGAAGGGCTGGCAGGTCCATATTTTCCAGAGCCAGTGGCTCGGAGTAGAGGATGGGCTCCTTTCCATGGGCACTGGCCTCAGCTTTCACTTCTGGCTCAGAAATTTTGGCCACCACAGTGGATGGAGCGTCAACAGCTGTTTTCTGGGTGCGTAAGTACTGCACCTCGTCATTGGTGCCTGAACCAGACCCGGGAGATTTTTCTGGAGTTCCTGGAGTGGACTTGGCAGTCACCAGGGGAGACCCGGTAGCAGCATTGCCCGGGTCTGCCCTAGGTGGAGAGGCTGGAGGTGTAGGCACCTTCTCCTCCATTACTTGTTCTGGGGTCTCCTCCACAATGGTGTCATGTACAGGGGCCTCTGTACGAGCAGGCTCGGACATGACAGCATAAGAGGAAGACCCGACAGCATCCAGGGGCGTAGCTTTAGCGCTGAGTACAATGATAAAAAAGGATTAAGAGGTGATGGAAAGAAATAAAAAGTGTTAGAAAGAATTGAAGTGAAAGAAAATCATACCCAACGTTGACCAGAAAGTCATCAGGTAGGTTCACGCTGTCACCTAAAGCAGCTGACAAAGATTGGGATTTTGAGACCCGGATTTTGCCAGCCAAGGGATATGAAGGGTTGGGAGTCTTTTGAAGTGATTTGGTCCAGCGAGACAGGGAGCACGAAGGGATACATGTGTTCAAAGAATCTTGACTTGCGCTAGACCGGGTCTTGCGGCGCTTGCTGGATTCAGCCTCCTTGGCAGCATCTTTTTCCTGTCGAAGTGCTTGAGGTTGACAGGTGTTCATCATATAATGAGAAATGCGAGAATATGGCACCTTCTGTACTGCGGCTCTGGTCCTCTTGTGGGAAGGAGCGGTGGTAGTGTAGGGAGCCGGCATTTCAATGAAATCTGGAGCCGTCAAATTTTCGTTAGCCGGCTCAACGAGATCTGAATGAGAAGTAAAGGGTTAGATTATTAGTAGAACCTGAGTGAGCTTCGCTCTCGATTAAGTTAAGGAAGAGCCGGCCTACGGAGTCAAGCTCACCTTCTTCTTCTTCAGAAGCTTCAGTTTCATCATCAGCTGGGGAGGGGGTGGGAGTGTAATCCACTTTCCACCAGGCCTCATCCTGTATAAGGTAGAAAGACGAAGTATTTAACAATTGAGAAAGGTGAATGAATGAGTCGAAAGTAAGGAGTAAGTTTTTACCTTGGGAGCAGGACGGTTGACGAAAATTGAGCCCGGTTTCAGCGATCACAATTTTCTTCTCGCCAAGAAGGGTCTTGGCGTTCTTCACAATCTGGTTATCAAGGAGCGTCACCTCAGAGTAACGCAGGTTACCCGTAGCTGACCCGGTATACTCATGGATCAGCCGGGTCCTAATGCTGAGTGGCTGGATCATCCAGCCTATCCAGCATTTCACCAGATCAGTGCCACGGAGGCCATGACCTAGCAGAGCTCTGACCCGGGCACGAAGAGGCTCGAGCAGGACCCGGTCCTTGTCACTTGCATAGCTGTTTATTTTTGGCTTGAATACCAGGGCCGAATTACGGAAGGCTGGGTAACGAGCTTCATCGGTGACTGGTGAGGTGTCCTTGCAATAAAAATATGTGTTTTCCCACCCCTTAGGGTGACTGGCCAACAGAAGAGCCGGGAGATCTTACGTCTTACGGCGTTGGATAGAAATTCCACCATAAGGTCCTAAGGATTTGGTTTTGCTAGAAGGGTTGCAATAAAAATATTCTAAGAATAGCTCCAAGCTGGGAGCCATCTACAAGTAATCTTCGCAAAGCACCACGAAGTTGCTAATGTTCAAAATAGAGTTGGGAGCGATATCTAGGGGGGTGATGGCGTAATATTTGAGTACTTGGCGAAAAAAGAGAGACCCGGGAGGACGGAAACCCCGGGTCACATGGTCTAAGAGACACACGATCTCACCATCACGAGGAGAAGGCCGGGTCTCGTCTCCTGGGGCGTGCCATTTGATCTCGCTTTTGGGAGGAAGCTCGCCGCAGTCGAGGAAGGTTTGGATTGTGAGTTCGGAGGCCATGGAGCGTGTCCAGTTCACCGGAGCAGCCGCTTTGCTCGCATCGGAGGTGGATGCGTCCTTCGGATTCTTCTTCGCGGCCTTGGGGCCACCTGCTTTAACCTTCTCCTTCACCATTGTATCGCGGTGAGGGGGAAGATCGATCTGTCAAAAGTAATGTAAATCAGAGGAAGGCAAGAAGCAAAAATGGAGTTCGTGAAAGATAGGACTAGAACGACCGGTGAGATTCAAGACAGATTTGAGGGGAACAAGGTGTGGAAAGAATTAGGGATGGATTTGGCGAAAAATTAGTAGCCTTACCTTTGGAGAAGGAGCGAGGGGAAGCGCAGCGGTGCTTGACCTCGATCTTGAGCTCGATCGGATGTGGAAATGGCGGCGACTCGTGGAAAAAGACAAAGCGAGCAAGGTGTGAATGGGGAATGAAACGCAGGGGTGAACCCTAGCGTTCCTTATATAAGCATCACGGTTGACCGAAGGGTAGTATGGTAAAAATGCAAGTAGATAAGGATATTTGACCTAGGTCAACGATAAACAGAACGAGACAAAAGGGGACATTCATGATTGCGATATCTGGAGATAAGATTTGGAGAGAGAAAGATGAGATCTTTGACTACGAGGATGACTGATGTTTCGGATGCTTGATGATGAAATTTTCCCTAAGTGTTGAAAAGAAAAATGAAGACTCGGGAAGAAAGCCGGGTTATAGAATGGCCGCCAAGATGAGCCGGCCTAGAGACAAAAAGATTTATTGAAACTAATGAATTATAAATACCCGTATGTTTTTGTTTTCAGGGATTAACTTGAATAGCCCAGATGGCAATGCTTGAGCAAAAGGCGTAAAGATTACAAGACATCTCAAGAATTTACCATCCTGTTATCCAAGCTAATCTAGGGGCTAATGTTGGGGGAAAGATAACCTGGTGTACCCAAGAAGTTGAAAGAAGACCCGCCAGGCAGGAGGCCGGGCTTGGCCTGCTTTCAGCATCCTGGGCCAGATTCAGATATGGACCGGGGAATTTGGCGGTAACCCGGCTTATGGAAGGAAAGGTCTAGAAGATTCAGAGGCGGTAAATAACGTGGAGTCCAAGATAGGAAGGTCAAGAAGAGGTGGAGATAGATAGTAACTCCGAGTACGGGTATAGCCCGGCCTTGCCATGTAAAGACACCAGGAGACCCGGAATCTATATAAGGGGCTCATGGGTCTCAGTTTAGGTTAAGCTTTTAGAGATCACACAAGTCCCACGAGAGAGAATCATTGTAACCCTAATCGAGATCCGGCTCTATTGTAGTAGCCGGGTTATCGACATTGAGATCAATAAGAGCATAGCTGGAAGTAGGTCTTTATCTCCAATGGAGAGGCCGAACCAGGGTAAATCCTTTGTCCCCTCCATGCAGAACAAACTCCCTGACACCAGTTTCGCCTGGCCCCCAACTCAAAGTTACCCTATGGTAACATATGCCATGACAACCCCACGACACATATGCTCTGCTTTATTTATTTGACATACTGGGCATTCCTTAATGAAATTAGCTATTTCAGCCTGCATTTTTTGCCAGTAGAAAACCAACTGTGTCCTCTAAAATGTAGCTTTCTCACCAAAATGACCCCCAAGTTCAGATGCATGGAATACAGTTATGATGTCCTGTTTCACCTTTGTGTCATTTCCCACTACCAGATTGTCTTTATATTTCAAGAGGCCATTCTTCAGTGTATAATTGGACAAGCCATTAGGATCAACTGCTAGTTTAGTGAGCAGTCCTTTACAGTAATCATCATTTGCATAGCTATCCACCAAAGTAGATATCCAAGTAGGAATGACAGCAGAGCCAGTTAACTGTGAAATTTTGAGTTTCACTCTTGATAGAGCATCAGCTACTCTGTTTTCTTTACCCCTTTTGTACTCAATGGAGTAATTATATCCCAGTAACTTGATGAGTAACTTGTGTTGTATTCCCTCAGTCAGTTTCTGTTCCTGGGTATATTTCAGGCTCTGCTGGTCAGTTCTGATGATAAGAGAGGAAGCTGCAAAATAATGGCGCTACTTTTTGAGTGCTTCAATAATTGCTAGGGCTTCCTTGTCATATGCTGACCATGCTGCAGCTTTTGGTCCCAATGATTTGCTCATGAAAAAAATGGGCCTTCCTTTCTGCATCAAAACAGCTCCAATTCCATACCCAGAAGCATCAGCTTCCAATATGAATGACATACTGAAATCAGGCAGAGCCAGCACTGGAGCTGTGGTCATACATTGTTTTAACTGGAGAAATGCTTGATCTTGCTTTTCTGTCCAAGTAAAAGAATTTTTCTTGAGACAGTCAAAGAGTGGTCTGCAGATAATACCATAATTCTTGATAAACCTCCTGTAATATCCTGCCATTCCCAGTATACTCCTCAGTTCAGTAATGTTCTGTGGAGTTGGCCAGTTAGCAATTGCCTCAATTTTAACTGAATCAGTGGCTACACCAGTTCCCTGAATTATGTGTCCAAGATATTCCAATTTTGCTTGACCAAATGTGCATTTTTCTCTTTTTGCAGCCAGCTTATTATCTCTGAGCACTTGGAAAATTGTAGCCAAGTGTTTGCAGTGTTCTTCTTCAGTTTTACTGTAAATGAGTATATCATCAAAAAATACCAGTGCAAATTTCCTTAAGTAAGGAGCCAGAATTGTATTCATGAGGGACTGAAAGGTAGCTTGAGCATTTGTCAGACCAAAAGGCATTACCAGATACTCAAAATGCCCTACATGTGTATTAAAGGCAGTTTTTGGTATATCTTCCTCTTTCATTCTGATCTGATGGTAACCACTCCTCAAATCAATTTTTGAGAATATGAGTGCCCCATTCAATTCATCCAACATATCCTCAATTACTGGAATTGGATATTTGTTCTTTACTGTTTGGAAGTTCATTTTCCTGAAATCATTAACTACCCTCCAAGTAGTATCCTTTTTCTTTACTAATAAGGCAGGAGAAGAATAAGGGCCAGTACTAGGCCTGATCACATTCTGCTTGAGCAACTTAGCAATTATCTGCTCCATAGCATCTTTCTGGTGGTGAGGCAGCCTGTAGGACATTTGATTGACAATTTTAGCATCAGGTACTAGAGGTATGGAATGATCACAAGACCTTTTTGGTGGCAGAGAAGTGGGTTCCACAAACACATCTTTATATTGCTCCATTATGTGTTGTAAGAATTGAGGCACTTCGAGTTCACTGTTGTCAGTACTGGATTTCATTTGTGGCATGTGTAAGAAGATATAAGCTCCACATATGGGCTTTTCTTTTAGTGAAAAAGCCTTGTCCACTTGGATAATATCTGGTGTAGATGGCAGAGATTCATCCAGTAGCTTCACTTGTTGTCCAGTACTATCCTTGAGGGTAATGAACATCTCCTTGAAGTCCATAGTTATAGGACTGTGTGCTTTAATCCAGTCAATACCACAGACTATATCATATCCAGTTAATGGTAACAGTCTGAAACTGTACAGTAATTCCTTGCCTTGTATTGTGTAAGAACATGGTTCAGTAGAGAATTCAGAAGCCAGTTCTTGCCCATTAGCAACCATTAACTTTACCTTATTGGATGGATGAGTTCTGTAATTGGCCTTTCTAGCTAATTCAGGTGTGATGAAGGTGCCAGTGCTTCCAGAATCAATAAGAACAGTAGCCACTTGATTACCCATTATAGCCGTCAGAGTAAAAGTATAGTTCTCATACTTAGTTCCAGTTACTGCATGCATGGATATCTCATGACGTGAAAGTCACACGTTCGTTGGGAACCCCAAGAGGAAGGTATGATGAGTGCAGCAGCAAGTTTTCCCTCAGTATGAAACCGAGGTTATCAAACCAGTAGGAGATGATGACACTTCTGAAGGTGTCAACGGCGCCAGAAAAAGTGGTGTTGAAGGGGGTGCTTCCTCTTCCTGACAATGGTGCCAGAAAAAGTGCTGGTGTGTAGGGGAGGTCCTGGCGGTTGACTTGGAACCTGCACACAACACAACCAAAATACTTTGCCCCAACTTAACAATGAGGTTGTCAATCTCACCGGCTTGCTAAAAACAAAGGATTAGACGTGTAGTGTGGAAAATGACGTTTGTTTGCAGAGAATGAAAGAAAAAAATGATTGCAGTAGGTTGTATTATCAGATGTAAAAGAATGGACCAGGGTCCACAGTTCACTAGTGGTGTCTCTCCATAAAAATAACTAACATGCTGGGTAAACAAATTACAGTTGGGCAATTGACAATACTGAAAGTGCATAATAACAATGCATGTGCAAGTAGTGTCTACTATGAGATTTAATTGGGCATTACAACATGGTACAAATACCGCTATCCAACATGCATCTATGCCTAAATAGTCCACCTTCAGGTTAACATCCGTACCCCTTTCAGTATTGAGTTGCAAGCAACAGACTATTGCATTAAGTAAAGTGCATAATGTAAGCAACACAATTATCCTTAGACAAAGCATCGCTGTTTTACCCCTAGTGGCAACAGCACATTCACAATCTTAGAACTTTCTGTCACTGTCCCAGATTAAATGGAGGCATGAACCCACTATCTAGCATAAATACTCCCTCTTGGAGTCACAAGCATCAACTTGGCCAGAGTATCAACAAGCAACGGAGAGCATGCAATATCATAAATAACATAGACATGATAATTCAATAATCAACTTGACATAATATCAATATTCATCGGATCCCAGCAAACACAACATGTAGCATTACAATAAGATGATCTTGATCATGATAGATAGCTCACAAGATCTAAACATGATGGCACAAGAGGAGAAGACAACCATCTAGCTACTGCTATGGACCCATAGTCCAAGGATGAACTACTCACACATCACTCCGGAGGCAGGCATGGCGATGTAGAGCCCTCCGGTGATGATTCCCCTCTCCGGCAGGGTGCCGGGAAGAGCTTCAGAACCCTCCCGAGTTAGGGTTGACGGCGGCGGCGGCTCTGGAACTTTTCGTAGAATATGACTCGGGTACTTATAGGCGAAGGGGGCGACGTCGGTGGAGACCCGAGGGGCTCACACCACGTCATGGCATGGCAGAAGGTGGGGCCGCGCCACCACATGGTGTGGCCGCCTCCTCGGTCCCCTTCGTGTCTCCTTCGGATTCCGTGTACGTGAAAGAAAAATAGGGACCTGGGCTTTTGTTTCGTCCAATTCCGAGAATATTTCCAGAACAACTTTTCTGAAATACAAAAACAACAGAAAACAGGAACTGGCACTGTGACGTCTTGTTAATAGGTTAGTCCCAGAAAATGCATAAAAATGCTATAAAGTGTAAATAAAACATGTAGCAATTGGTATAATATAAGCATGGAACATCAGAAATTATAGATACGTTCGTGACGTATCAAGCATCCCCAAGCTTAGTTCTACTCGTCCTCGAGTAGGTAAAATGATACGTCCAAAACGTATCTATAATTTCTGATGTTCCATGTTGATATTATACCAATTATCACATGGTTTATATACATTATATATCACTATTATACATTTTCTGGGACTAACCTATTAACAAGATGCCACAGTGCCAGTTCCAGTTTTCTGCTGTTTTTGTATTCCAGAAAAGTTGTTCTAGAAATATTCTCGGAATTGGACGAAACAAAAGCCCAACCTCCTATTTTCCCGACACGTACACGGAGCCAGAAGGGCAAGCCCGGGGGTGGATCGATTCATTTGCACACACAGTCTAAGATGAAATATCACAACATTGTATCATTATTACACGAATGATCCAGAATTGGTAGAATAAAGTTCATTACAACTTGCATAGCATAAAGCTAGCTTGATAGAGTAAAGCAGCGGAAAAATTATTCTTCATGGAGTCCTCATCCTTTGCATGTGCCACAGGAGAAAACATGTTGGTTGCAGACTCGAAACCCTTAACGATACTCACTCGTCGTCAGAACATTCTGCAACAAATAAAAATTTGCAACAGAGTGGGTCAGATACCATTAAAAATGGATCTGGCAAGTGACACTATGTGGACACTTAATGGAATAACTCTATAGCCTATATGCATATTTGGCTGGTGGAGTTTCAAGGCTGATTTGCATAAAAGCAAGTTTTTCCTATCTTTTATAAAACACTTTTCTTTTGTCAAAAACAGGTATGGCATGAATTCCATCCTCTTGTCTACTTTTGTTCAACCTTCACACTTTTATTTCAGAAATTGGAATGTTGGGAGCCTCCGTTGTCATCCTTGATCAGCTGCTCAAATTGTCTGTAACCGGGGACACGGCTAAGTACTTAGATTTTACACTCTCGAGAGGTTGTGCACTTTCACCACGAGACCCAACAAACCCAAACTATCCTCAAGCACTCAATTTGTGCTAAGGAAAAGGAGAGAGTTGAGACAAGACCTTTGGGAAACAGTCCCCTGTTCCTCTGGGCAGACCTAAAGATATTCATCTACTGAGACGTGCCGGAATCAGGTTCCTAGAACTTACTTAGTCAAGGTAGAGCCATAATACCAAGTGGCTGCACTGGAAGCATCTTCACTTAGAGAAAACTTTGGTCCCTTTAATACCCTGGGTGGCAATCCACAAGTACACTAAGTCATGCATAGAAAAATACTTAGGAAATTTATGGGGGTGTGCCACTTGCCTTGGCAAACAGAAGTGTAGAAGTAGCAGTTGCAACACCTTCGTCTCTCTCCGAAATTTCTAACACATCAAACAATACACCATAAATATGCAGCCAAACAACATTTAAGAAAATATGACATGCATGAGATGCAGAATGATTTATGATGTGAAAGACATACAGGACACAATAAGGATAAGACATAAAACAACTTATTCCAAAAAGGCTAAGGCAAGGTAAAGGTTGGGTAAACATTACAATGCTAAAACAACAACTTGAAAGGTTGTAAGGCTACTCTAAGTCTTCATAATTTTGGTCTTCAAACAACATTCAACTCCTTTGTAGCTTCGTTGATCTTCAATGGTATTAAATTAGCACTCTAGGGACTTAATCATAACACAAAGAACTTGGTCTATGTCCAAAGTGAGACAATAATAGAAGGAAAGAAGATAGAAAGAAAAGAAGTAGTTGGTCTTCTAAAAATTCTTCTCCCTTGCTTCCTTGTAGTTTTACTTGATGTGATGACTTCATTGCACTTTGTGGCTTTGTTGATTCTGAAGACTTGATGATGTTGGCAGAAGGTTGATCTTGAATATAACTTAGCCACCATGAAGTCTAAGAGAGGGAGAAGTAAGAAAGAGAGAAAGGGGAGAAATACTTAGAAAATGTAGCTGGTTGGTCTTCATGAACTTTCTCTTGATTTCTTCTAAGTCGTTTCTTCTTGGAGATGCTTCTGCAGTCTTGTTTTCATGCTAAGTCCTAACTTAGTTGTTTTGACAAGGGAGTCAAAAAGGCTAACATGCATCCTCAAAATTTCTAAGGAGGAAGTCATGTAAGATGTACACAAATAATGCTAAGAACTTAACATGCATGCCATGCTTATAAAAATGCTCTAAGGAATGCAAGCAAGTAATATGGTCCAAAAATAACTAAGGACCAAAGGTCAAACAATAAGTCCGAATAATTTCTAAGGAAAAGTTAACAAAACTAAGAGGTGCTAGAATTTTCTAAGGAAAAAGTATTGTCAAAATACTTGTCAAATATTTTCTAAGGAAGAAATAGTTTTGTTTGAGAGACAAAATATTTCTAAGTACTTGTTATCAACTAAAGTCATCAAAATATGATTAAGTCATTTATCAGTCAAAAATAAGAAGAAAAATATTTTTAATAAATTTTTGATTATTAAAATAACACCTAAAAAGCATTTAATCAATATTTAATCAAAAATCATTAAAAATAATTTTACAAAAATACTAGAGTATTCCTACGGCCAATACTTAGGCATACAAAATTATAGCAAAAGAGTTTGCTCAAAAATCTATTTTTAAACTCAATTTATAGTCAAAATACTAATTAAACCACCTTTAAAAATTAACTAATTTAATTTCGTCAAAACCTAAAAAAAACTATGCAAAAAGTTTATACGTGTCATAAGCTTTCCAAAAATATTTTATTTGTAAAATTTGGCCAAACCAATAAAAAGTAATGACAGATCTAAGATTTAGGGTTTTTCTGCAAAACTGCCGGTCTTCGGTTGACTGTTGACTCTGACCGCTGACGTGGAGGTTGACTCGCTGACGTGGCAAACTGACTGGGCTTTGACTACGAATTTTGACCAAAAATAAAGTTGCTCGGATGGAAAAACATGCTTAATGAAAGTTGTAGAGAATTACGTGCTCTTTCTAACTATCACAAATATACCATAAGTGGATGAATAGATTGGGCACAAATTGCAAATTACCTTTCTGATCCGAATCTTCAAACTCGAAATCTCCTAGCTCGCTTGACCAAAAGAGGTGAGGCTTGGGGCAAAAGAAAGGTCTTGATCAGGGGAACAACTTTCGTAACTACGGCCCGAAGATTTGAGATTGTTTTCTCCTCCGAAAATCGTCAAAAGCAAACTGTATTGTACATAGAATTCCGTACGTCAAAACCAAAAGAGTGCAATAGCAAAGTTGTAGGAAAGGGTTAGATCTGACTTCTCACCAAAGAAATTTCGATTTGAAGAACCGAGCGCGAAGAGATCTAAGAAATACGACTTCAGATCTGAAGGATGGCGATTCGAAATTCTTCCTCCACGGTTGATGAAAAGAGTTGAGTCCTCTCGAGATGGAAAGATATTGAACAGATCTGCAATATTGCTTCAGCCTCCGGTGCGATTCGAGATCGTTTTGGTGGGTAAATAAACGAAATACGATTTTGCTGGTTAGGGTTTCGGTGGAACGAAAAGGGGAAGAGAGATGACGGCGGCTACAGGGGTTTATATTGGCCAAGGGTCGGTAGAATAGCTTGGGCTCGAAGTTATGAACGCGTAGGATCAAACGGATCCGGATTTGGAGTTATATTTATCAAGAAAAAGGAGTTTAAGTGAAGAGGATTTGGAATTCTGGAAAAAGATCCTGAAGATTTCATGGATTCGAACCGAAACATGGTTCGCTCGGTCTTGTTGGGCCGGCCTGCTCGGGCTGCGCGGCGAGCGGGCGAGCTGGGCTGAGATTAGACCCAGTTCGGCCGAACTTCATTTTTTTTAAACGTTTTTCTTTTCAATTTTTTTCACAGTTTTATTTATAACTTTTGATTTTAAACTCAGAATTGATTCAAACCAGTTTTGAAAGCTTTGTAAAAATAAGGTGTTTATTTTAACACCTTCTAAAATACTTTTCCAAAACTTTCTCAAATTAAATTTGTAGAAATGTTTTAAAGGTATATATTGGCACTTAATGTCAAGTTTAGAAATAGGTTTTAAAACAAAGTTTTGGTGGCTAAAAATAAATTCAAACTCAAACCACGGTGGTAAGCATTTGAACCTAAATTATTTTCCAAATGCAAGCAATCAATTTACAACAAAAGTTACACATAACTAATATAACCATCATAATCAAAAATATATATAGGGCATGGTTTGCCCTTTTAATATATTTTCTTAAATATGTTTTCAAGTGGAATTATAATTCCCTCTTTTGAAATATCCAAATGCAACAATACAATATGCGGATGAATGCATGCATGATTTTTTTTCCTTTTAAAGCAAAATACATAGTAGTTTTCAAAAGTTTTAAATTTTTCCGAATTTTCAAATTTTTGAAAAACTTGGGATGTTACAGAAGCCCATGGCCTCCTCACCATGCCGTCGCGCGGGCTGGAGGGGGTGGCGCCGTGACGTGGTGAGGCCGACTCGGCCACCCCCTCGCGCCGCCCTTTCGCCTATATAATCCTCCTGCCTCGAAAACCCTAAAACAATCGACGATTTCGCCAGAAGAGTTCCGTAGCTCCGCCGCCACCAAAAACCCTAATTCGGGGGGACAGAAGTCTCTGTTTTGGCACCCTGCCGGGACGGGAAATTGCCCCCAGAGCCATCTCCATCGCCGCCACCGCCATCTTCATCGCCGTTGCTGCCTCCCATGATGAGGAGGGAGTAGTTCTCCCCCGAGGCTGAGGGCTCTACCGGTAGCTATGTGGTTTACCTCTCTCTCCCATGGTGTGATCTTTATGTGATCATGAGCATTGCTAGTATCGCTGAATTCTGAAAATGATGATGTTAATAATGTCTATACTATTAGTACTATCCATGTTCCATCCAATTATGATATGGAAAGCTCCAATCTTGGGATGAGGTGTTTGAAAATCCTTTTGCTACTGGTGATTATATATTTAAGACATCTCCTTCTAGTAAAATTGATGATGATATGTTTACAAATGAACACACTTTGAAAGATAACTATTCTGTTGTTTATGATGATACTATGCATCCAATCTTTGATAATCTATTATATATTAAAAGTAGATGATGGACTAACAAGAAATTAGAAAAATAGGCTAGAAAATCCCACAATAATCAGAAACATCTGTCCGTTTATTAGCATAATTAGCAAATCTCAACCGTAGAGGTAGCACGTTCACATCAAGGGTAAGGAAATTACCCACCAATGCCCTTAATTAGTTCTACGCATACCCTTTCGATGTCAAACTAGAAAATAGAACAATCTCCTCGCGTATGCTGCCGCCGCCGATGTACTCACCCAGGCAGATCGCCCTGCATATCTCACATACACGGTTGCCGCCGATACTCTCGCAGGTTTTCAATTCGATTCTCCTCCCCGTATGGGCGTGCATGCATACGATCGATCAATTGCGTCTCATACCTGTGCATGCATGCAGGCCTGAAAAATTGATCGATGGATTGAGGAATCGTCTCTTGCATGCCTCTTGCATGTTGCATGTGGCAGTGCAAGGGATGGATCGATCAAGTATTGAGGACTTCCATCATAAGTACATGCATATGGATCCATCGATTGAAGACTTGCACATGTACGTACAACTTTGAGCTAGGCTGTCCATACCCCGCCGCCGTCAAGGCCATATTCCGATGCTGCTGCATGTCCACAGAGACTTCAGCTCAGACCTCAGGTACGGTGCGATTGCGGCCGCCGACACGGGCGTATTCCGATCTGGTGGCATATGTACTCACGTACGCTGCCGTAGCGGCCGTATTTTCTGTCCCCGGCATGTCCACTTTCTTCCGTGCAGCCACGTGTGTACAGTGTACACCAGGTCTATGCATGTGCGTGGAGGCGCGAACACTGAGATGGTTTGATGGTGGATTTTTCTCATGCACACATCTGGAAAGTCTAGAGTTAGGTAATGGCATGTGACTATCTATTTTTACCAGCTCAATCAATTAATTTACTATACAAGATATGATATATGATACAGTCTATAGTTATATTATCTGCTTTAACAACGTATAGGGAGAAGTCTACATCTGTTTACATGCCATAAAGTATTAGTTATGTGCACGGATGTGAATTAGCATTACAAATATAGAGTATGTTTAAAATATTAGGCGATTTGATCTGTTGTTATGTTGGCATAGTTTTAGCACATAAACGTGAATTGTGGTTTAACCAAATTGTTTGTTAAAAAAAAAGTTCAAGCCAAATCTGCTCAAACAGGTAAAAAAGGAGGAGCCAAACTACACTTGATATCCACGAGAACCAAGTCGAATTCACAAAGTCGGCCCAGCTGAGCTACGCATTAGGTATGTTTCAATCTATTAATCACATGGAATCAGATAACTGACTTATCATTTGGTAGCATTATAAATATATATATTATGTATAAAATATTTTATGCCAATTTCTCTGTTGTGAGGTTTTATTTTGTAGCAATAAAGTGAATTTGTTTTTAAAGAAATTGTTTGTTAAAGAAACTATTCAAGCTAAATCAGCTCAAACATTAAGCAGGTAGTAAAAAAGGAGGAGCTAAACTACACACGGTATTCACAAGAACCAAGTCTCGGGTCACAAAAAGGGCCCAGGTGAGCTACGCACTAGGTATATTTTCATCCATTAATCACTTGGAATCAGATAGAGCAGCTCCTATAGAAGAATAAATAAAGGTGGCCATACTTTTATTTGCTGAACAAACCACACAGGTGTGGTGGGCTGATTAATTACTTTATACATGATGATCTTACAAAAAAAATGAAATATTACATTTGAGTTGCTTCGGAATAATAAAGAAAAGGTGTGATCACTTTTTGGCAACACAAATTATGCAGGCGTGTCTGGCTAATTAGTTAGTACTTCATGCATACTCGATCTTAGGAACATAAGAATATATCGAGGTTAACGAATTATGTCTTTTTAAGTTCTTAAGAATAACACGAATGGTTTGTGGGCGCATACTTCAAATATAAAGCTACTCCTCATTTCTTTCATTATCTTTATGAAAATTTACGGAAGCATATACATGAAACATGTATCTACCCCATTCATTACAAAAGTAAAATATATTTGAAGTTTGTATAAAAATATACCTAATTAGTTCGTAAAAAATCTGGTAATTAATTTGGTGGATCTTCTCGGTAAGCAAAACCCAAATTGTTTTATCTCCATAGACGTGTGTGGGTCCATACATAATCGAGTATTATCTTTGCAAATCAGATACAGCTCACATATTTCCACATATTATAGAATCTCTTCAAGTATTGTCTTCACGAAATATACGACGTACATATCTAAACCCATTGTATGATGTCTCTTATGCTCCAAAAAGATGGATATGTGAGAGCTCTTCTAGACTGCCGATGTAATATTCTGATAAATTGTAACCAGTATCCTCCATATTTTCATCATGTTCATGTTATACCTTCTCCCGTCGAACCTTAAACTTAAGGAAATGGCCTCCTAATTACATGCAACTTGAGAGATGATTGGTTATGACTTCCTCACCTTGCCTGAAGAGCACTAATTACTGCACCACTTGCTATTGCCAAGAATCCTTGCATACCATGGTATTGAGTTTTGCACAATGACACTCCATGACCACTTCGTCATGTCTACCATTACTTGCGTCCGTAATATTTTGCATTTGTATATATTGGGAAAAAGATGACCAAAAGCCACCTATTTTGTAAATGTGTATGATAGACGGGTGAACACATAGATGAAGCTACAGGTAGGTAAACTATATACATTCCTCTTGTATATTGTACGTGCTACGCTTTGTAAAATAAAGGCTTGATTACTGCAAAGTTTAACACAACATTTACATGTAAAATAATAATTGAAAATTTTATAACATTCAGCACAAGCCATGCTTAAATTCATGTGTCAATGATACACTGCATTCTGTTGGATAAGATACGTTTATTTCATCAAGGAGAAAAACTCTGTTGTTTAGAAATTGACTAATAATTATAACTATGAAAAGCTAGAAGTCTTTTTTTTCACGACGATAGTCTTCAAGAAGATCCCTGCTATTAAAGAATTGATACAATATACGTGAAGTTCAAATAAATTGTTAAAAAATAATAATAGACGATTAAGAAGTTGCCCCGCGCATAAAATAATAATTGAAAATTTTATAACATTCGGCACGAGCCGTGCTTAAATTCATGAGTCGATGATACACTGCATTCTGTTGGATAAGATTTGTTTATTTCATCAAGGAGCAAACTCTGTTGTTTATAAATTGACTAATAATTATAACTATGAAAAGCTAGAAGTCTTTTGTTTCACGGCGATAGTCTTCCAGAAGATCCTGCTATTAAAGAATTGATACAATATACGTGAAGTTCAAATAAACTATTAAAAAATAATAATAGACGACTAAGAAGTTGCCCCGCGCGTATGCGTGGGCCACCTTGCTAGTTATCATAATGACAACTATGACATATGTTATAATTATAATCATCCTCATGAAACTTGTCATAATTATGGAGGGATTACCCAAAACCATCTCTCTAATATACAACTTGTCTATCATGTTCAAGTTCTTTATGATGATCCTACTCCCATTGTTATTGATAAGAAGAACTTTGCTTATGTGGAAAATATTGATACTTTTATGCATGTGGATCATGATAAGAATGATCTATGTGATAGCTATATTGTTGAGTTTATTCATGATGCTACTGGCAATTATTTTGAGAGAGGAAAATATGGTTATAGAAATCTTCATGTTATTAAATTTCCTCTCTTTATGTTGAAAGTTTTGAAGTTGTAATTGTTTTGCCTTCCTATGCTAGTCACTTTGTGTTTCATTTATTTATTTTCCTACAAGATTCTTTTGCATAGGAAGTGAGTTAGACTTAATGTCGCAAGCGAGATGGCTGAGCTGTGCGTGGACGGTGCATGCGTGCGTTGCTATGCTAGCCAGCAGATCTAGGCGTGGACGACGAACAATCCGCGCTAGCACACTGTCCCTGCCGCTGGAGCGCACGAAGATATGGACGAACGACCTTGACCTTGACAACGATCTCCCTTCACGGCGCACATGGGCACGGAGTACTCGGAGAGGCGCTCTGACGGCAACCGTTTTGACCTCGCGTAGCGGCTGGGCTGGGACGCGGAGCGCCGATCTGAGAACGCGCGTGGAGCCGTGGACACGGTCACCATGGCCGACATGCCATCGGCGGTGGCATCGCTGCTGCCACGCACGAGCAGGTACAATTCTCCATGGATGGTCTGGTCCAGGAGTCACTCACCCTGGCCGCCACGCCCTTCCAAGTCTCCGCCTCGTCGTTCTACCGCGCCGTCTTGCGCGCTGCCGGCGCAGTGCTGCATAGCAAGTTAGCAACGTCTTAGCGCCTCGAGGTGCAAAGCGGCCCCGTACAGGCGGTGCTCCGTCCGCAGCACGGCGTGACAAGCCTCGAACAGGTCGTTGGTCTATACTCTAATACGCTATACTGGTTAGAGAGAGATGAGAGTTGAGAGGTAAAGGTGGAAAGAAAGCAGAATTAAGGAGTGGCTTTGCAAAAAGAAAAGTACACCTGAGAGACTTATATGGATTGGTGGACCGGTCAACGCCGTGCCAAGTCAGCAAAATACGTAGACGACAAGTGACCTCGAATAGCCACCTAACCGTATTTAGTTACGATCGACACATAAAAACCTTAACACAACAAGGCGGATGCGAATTCCATGCCGGCTCCGAGGCCACGCTCTACACGAGTCAAACTCACGACGAATGGTGAGTATTTGGCGAAGTCGGCTTACAAGATGCAACTAGATCATTTAGGCGCGCGTTGCCGCGCCCGTCCATTAAGAATGTAGAATGTTAGGATTGAAGAAAAATAAGTTTTGAAATAATTAAGAAGTTTGATGTAGTTTAATTAAGATAATAATTTGAAGCGTAATTTGAGTATGTTTAATTATTGTACAGAAGTATCTTGGCAAAAGTTTTTATAACTACTCTTATTACTCCTTCTCGGATACCTTCTGTTCAGCCCTCCGTGCCGCTCGCAGTTGCTTCATTACCTTCTTCCTCGCGCTCTTCAAAACGGTAGAGGTTTCCCGTCTACCAAACCTCAGCCTTGCTTGCTCTTTGTGTCGTTGGCCATCTAAACATGCACCTTGTCGCACCGGTGAGCTATGAGTCACGAGGGCCACCGATGCTAACTGATGCCGAGGTCCAGGGGAAGGGCATCATCACTCCAAGTCCACCAAGTTGGTCATCGTCTCTTGCATCTATTAGCACTCTTCTGGCCAATCCTTTGAAGATTTCACCAAACCTGACACAACTATGTTCTCCATATAACATTTTGAAGAACGAGGTGAAGCACCAAAAGAGGTTATTCACTACAATTAGAGCAAGAATAAATAATAATAATAAAATTGTTCCCATAAGAACATAGTTTTCAAAGTATTTCTAACATGATGGTAGAATACTACAAAATGAAAGGGAAGCGTGGAATATAAATCCAGACTTGTGCACTAACCTTGATTTCATATTTCGAGGGTAAACCTTGATTTACTTTAGGAAATACACAAATGTGCTTGCTGGCTATCACTGAGGTGCAGGAATCAGTATCCCATTCACTTGTTTAAATAAACAAAATCTACTTCACACCTGCTTCACAAGTTGTAGAAAAAAACAAGAACAATCGACCTGAATTTTTTTAGGAAAGATATAGAGCATCTCAAATTTCTTCTTCTTTCTGATACAGAGAAGACAAAAGTTTAAACCAACCATGCAAGATTAGGACACCACAAACATTCTTTATGCAACAGAAAACTCAAATTGTTTATAACTTTTACTTGTACATGTAAACAATCTCTCCACTTTTGTATATATATATAAAATCTTTCCACTTGTAGCTCTTGAATTATGATCTTTCCGAGCTACAATAGAATAGGAGAAGATAGCAGCTCATAAGACACGAAGTGTTTGAAATACATGGGAGAATTAAGGAAGGTACATATCCTTGTCTTGAGGGCAGAGGGGAGCAAGGCAGGGATGAATGTGATCACAAGTGAGCTAACGATGAGGCGTGGCCAGATGACTCCCTTGAATATAGTAGCAAAGTTGTATGAGTTTTTGAAAAAGTAGGTTTCATCGCATCTTAATATAAGCCACTAAATGAAAGCAAGTTCATGTAAAAGCAGCTGGCAGAAAGTACCATGTGAAGATAAAATTGGACATAGTTTCTTAAATAGTATATTCATGTCAGGTCAAGTAGATTCCAGTATTGAATATGTCCTGATCATGGTTTAGAAAGCTGAACTGATTTATATGACAAATTATATAAAAACGAATCAGTTTACCAGACACCTGGTGTGAGTTTGCATACAAACTTGAACATGAAGGAATGGTGTTTTATACTTCAAAATTTCACAATCAAGGTTGATTCTGTATAGGACTAAAGAAAAAAAAAGAATCAGCCTAAAGGATTAGTAGCAGAAGTGAGTTCCTATGAGAAATTTGAATTATCAATACAGTCAAGTGTGCTAATTTTGAACAGATATATTTTTTAGGATGTTAGGGTAACTATTCCTTACATCCAGCAAAACTTGAACTTTGTATCTGAACCAGAAGTACATAAAGCTCAATTTCAGGAAGGTACATTCGGTAGTTGGTATTTTAAAACAAATACAATGCATATTTTTGTTAATGCGGTGAAAAATGAAGTACTCTTTATATGTATAATATAATTTTTTACTTGTAGCCTGAAGCCACAACGATCCTAAAAAATGTGAAAGTTTACCTTCAATTTAGCATGAGGCCAGACTGCACTTTCAGTTTATACACCTAACACTATGTCTTTAAGGAGCAAAACTTCTCATCTCCGAGTGTAGTGCTGAAATGCTCAGTACAATCATCTAGAGGATGTGGCATGGTCATATATGAGAGGCCAGCTACAGTATGGCACATTCAGTAATAGTTATTTAAAGATGAGTGTCATGCACATGCAAATTTCATTTTTTTTCATGAAACATACGAGGTATGTTACTGCAACCTATGTCTCTATGCATCAACAAAACACTACATTACTGGAATGGACTCTACACCGGAATATCTGAATGTCTAAATGTATGCAGTAATCGACTGGTGTATTTACTTTCTAAGATGCAAAGCAATATAATATGTTTCCACGGATGCTTCACAAACACAAACGCAGGTAAAAGAAAATTACTGAAATATACGTGAGCATACTCTTGGCCATGGTCACTGTGACTAATTTCCAGGAAATGCTAGCAAATTGAGGAGAAACAGCTATGAAGAGATTTTGGATGGTTAAGAAACTGTTACTCCAGAAGAGTATTCAGAACCCGAGAAGATTGCCATCCGATGTCATCTAAGAAAGCTGCACTTGAATTTTCATCATAAATCCCTCAAAAAATTTAGGCCACAAATTTTTGGTGCAAACCTTCTGAATCCAACGGAAATAGTGAGCCATCCGAGGCCTCTCACTCCAAGCAGGTAGGCTACTCACCACGCATGTCATGCCTCAGGGTTTGTTTCTCCAGCCGTGGAAATGAAGAAGCCGGTGCCCCCTTTAATGATTTCCGCTACCACCTGCGACCAAGCAACAGAGGCCGATACAGTTCTAGCGCAGTTCTTAGCAAATCTGAAAAGCAATTCTTGAGAAGGGGAGAGGTGTGTACCTTCCTTGTCGAGGTCGTCGTATGCCTTCACGACGAGCGGCCTCTGCTGCGGTGGAGCAACCCGCGCGTGGAGTGGGCGCCCGAGTCTCCGTGATGCAGGGAGACTGCCAACAGAGCGCGGCGGCGTGAGGGTTCCTCAGAATCCTCGAAGGTCGCCATGTGATCTCCATGCGCCATGGCTGCCAGCAGGTAGGAGTCGTCGCCTTTTCTGGTGTTGTGGTGCCAGCGACGGCGGACCTCCGCCATAGGTCGCTGGATGAGATCGGGAGGGAAGGCCACATCCTCGCGGGGATGAGGGCGAGAGACGAGACGTCGGAGGCGTGTCGTCTGGTTTTCCCTGCCTCAAGTAGATGGGCTTAGTGGGTTATTGGGCCCAATTAACCACGGTGGAGTAATTTGATGGCCAGAGTAGCTCCCCCTAGGGATTTTTGGACATTAATAACGAATAAACGGACAAGATCCAGCGTGTGACAATGATCTGACGGTACAAAATGCTGATGGACTGAGAGAGCCCTAGATGGCTCAGTTTTAATATCCCTAATTCATGGGCCGCATCTCATCCTCCATGGAAAAGTCGGTCTGGAGGCCCTGGGCTCCACCTAAGACGAAGTTCTTTGCTTGCCTTGCAAATCAAAACAGGGTTTGGACTGCGGACCGCCTTGCCAAGAGAGGGTGGCCAAACTGCGGGCTTTGCCCTCTATGCAAGCAAACGAATGAATCTCTTGTCCACCTGCTGGTTCATTGCGGCTTCACGAGGAGAATCTGGGATCTCTTCAAAGGATGGCTAGGTCTCCACAACGTCAACACCGGAGATTGGTCAAATCTCAGCTTTAACGAGTGGTGGCTTGTTATGACCACCGTCACTCCACACCGCAAGGCCATCGCCTCTCTCACCTTGCTCGTCACTTGGGAGGTGTGGAACGAGCGCAACGCTAGGGGGTTCCGCAACAAGAGCGCGCCGTCGTTAGTCCTCTTAGATAAAGTTAAGAATGAGGCCCGCCTGTGGGTCCTTGCGGGTGCCAAATGTTTGGGCAACTTGATGCCGTGAGAGTAGTCGCGTTGTATTTTTGGGCGGTCACAAAACTTGCTTTCTTGCAATCCTCCTCTTAATTAATATACCCATTTCTAAAAAAACACGTCACCAAAGCAACCAAAATCGACAACTGGATTTTCATTTTGTTACTAAGGTGGCGTGTGAACTGGGATTAGATGATTTGTTCAAGTACAAATACATTTCCAGTCTATTAATGCTTTTCTCTGCTTGTTGTCTACTAAAAATCACATCTGTTTTGGTTCGTTTAAGATTTTTTATAGCACTTCGGGTCAATTCTGTAGTAGAATGCCTACTCATGTTTCGACAACTTTTATGCAATTCCTTAGGAGAGTCATCTTTTTTTTTCGAAGAAGAAAAAATGGGTCCATTCACAAGACGGAACTAGGATGTAGCTTATAAACTTACCAATTCAACAAGCATATTTGGTAATTTCATTTAATAAATATTTACGTCTCATTAACTGGAATAATGTTTTAGTCGAGCTAAGCAAACCCATACATGAATCGACTGCGTCTAGGAATGATGATCTTCCTGAATACATCCTTAAGACCGTTGGCCAAAAATGCTTTTTCTCCATGATCTTGCTTTGGCGTTTCCTCAATGTACATCTAGAAACAATCTTATGTACTTATTGCACCGGAAACTTATGATAGATTTATTCATATTGTGACATTTACCAATAACACTATGCACCAATATATACACACATTATAGTTGTGTCATGCGGTATCTTTACTATTAAAGGAGAAATCATGGTGTTGTGTCACACTTTGCCATATTTACGTATAAAATGCCACCACAATGCCTCCGTCTCTTTTTCCACCCACGTACACACGAGACTGACAAACACCAGCGAGTGAATAGCATAAAACCACCATTTTCAACGCTTTTTTTTGTCTCCAAATCGACCACTTTACATTTATGGAAAAATATCCACCACAATTCACAAAAGTTTTTTGTAAAAAACATTGAGCGCTCACATTGTTGTATCACATATAAATAGATCGTCATTATGAAATCAGAACAATTGTGTGACAATTTATCAGTGGGCCAACCTATCGGTCGTCGGTGGGGCCAACCTCAACTGAAGAAAGGACTTCAAAATTCACGAATAAAATATGTTTTATACAAATATGAAAGCTTACTAAAGAGAGGGAACGATAAGACAATACCATATCAACATACAAGGAAGGATATTAGAGGAAGCAAGACATGATGGCAGTATTTGTGGTGACACGGTTTGTACCAGCATCGGTGACACCTAAGTATGGAGTAAAAAACAATACTTGATGTTTGTTTCATTCCGTAGTGATCAGGGCCGGCCCAGAGGGCGGGGCAACGGGGCGGCCGCCCTGGCCCCCGAGTGGCAGGGGCCCCGGCCCAAGGAGTTTACTAGTATAGGCAATATACATCTGTGCATCCTGGAATAAAAATAGAAAGCCCAAGCCAGCTATTGCGCAAGCCCACAACTCTTTAACACAACGCTCAGATCTAAAATAAAACATGCAACCCAATTGGCGAGCAAGTGATGCAAGCCTGCAATTCTTCTGGTACTTTTCTACTACAGCTACGCAGCGAGCGCTTCAAAACAATTGATCATGTTTGCAATATCCACTCTTTTTATCATTACCTTTTATTGAAAATCTCCACTGATGTGCAAGGGAGTTAAGATATGAAGTTTAGTACTGTATCATATAGCACAGTTCTTTGACCGAAACGTTCCATGTTCTCATGTTTTTCCTAGCTTCACTGTCTTGTTTCATACACAAGTATCCAGGTACTGAAACAAAATTCAAGGTGTGTTCGTAGTTGATCTAGAAAAATTCTATGGCTGCTCAATGTTCAAATAAATTGCTTTGCGTGACCTTTGGACTTAATTTCATTTTGGGATAGACCGACAAATTTCTCTAATCATGTTTTTCTTGCCAAGGCTAAATTTCCCCCCTCAGGTGTGTACTTATTTATTGAAAACATTACTATGACAATATCTATATTTTCAAGGATCAATTACTTAGGTTCTTGTATTTTCCCAACAACAAAAATTGCTTCACTAGGAAATTATAATGACATTATACATTGACGTAACTTGTTCCATTAGAGGCCCCTATTTGCTGAACCGCCCCGGGCCCAAGAAATGTCCGGTGATACCTGGGCATGCTAAATGCTAGATGACACAACAAGGTCCAACACGCCAATGACTCAAAGTTAGGGAAAGTCAGGGTGGGCTAAGTTAGAGGATCCGGCTCCTACAAACAGTGGGCAGTGTGGAATACTGAACAAAAGTGGCAGGGTGGAACATAACAAAAAGCGACAGTGTGCATCAGAACAAAGTTGCCGGTCACCTCGTCAGCGGCCTTCTTCTCTTCCATTCTCTTCTCTTCGCTTCACCAAATGCCACCCAGACTCGTCTTCTTCGTCTCTTTCCTTCCACCTCGTGGCTTCCGCGGATCAGAACCCTAACAAACCCCTGCTCCTCGCGGTCGATCGACCACGGCATCCGCCCTCGGAGCCCAGGTACGCACGCTCTTACCTCGCACCCTGCGCGCGCTGTGCTGTTGGCATTTGGCACTGAGCCTCGCCCTCTTTCGTGGTTCCCTGTAGGTGGCCGCCGCGGTTCCGATCGGTCGACACCCGAGGAGTTCGTCGCTCAAGGTGCGTGGTTACTCTGGATTGTCTGATGCTTCCGTAGGGTAATTTTCCCCACCTTTCTGGTGGTTTGGCTGATGAATCTCCTGGTTCGATCTGCGTTGGCATTCGGCACTCTAGAGTAACAGTTGTTCAGAAAGCCAAAATTCCCAAACTGCTGTCAAGTGCTCTTTCGATTTCGGAGCCATTAGGTAGAATTCCCTTGTGAACTGTTGTAGGCTTGTAGCGAAATGTGCATTGCCAGTAGACCTGTAGAGGTTAGATTTTATACAGAGATATTATGTTGTTTTGTGCTGGCCTATGGCTGAAGTAGCTGATGAATGCTTAGTTTTTCATCATGATGGCAAATAGGGGAGAAGGGTTGTCATCATAACTCATAATTTGTTGGGTATGGATCATAGTTCAATTAGCACTTATCTGATGGGAATAGGTACTATTTTTTAGGCTAGGGGGATACGACTTATTTCTTCCCCGGTCCGAAGTTAAGGCAGATATAAGACTCAGACCTGGGAAATAGTGATATGTGAACAGCGATATGCACATTTTTTCTTGTATGCCTCTGTTTCTGTTGAAAGTTACTAAGAAATATTCATTCAAGAATCACACAACTTCCTTATCCAAAACATTCCTAGGCAACAAATATATCATCTCTAGGACTTTCGAATGGATATTGTACTTCACTGGCAAACTTTTAGTATCACAATCTGCTTACCGTAATCTTTTTTGTGTACTCCATATGATTTATTTATTATTGTTCAGGGTAATAACTTCTGCAGTAAGTCATGGCCCAAAAGAATGTTAGCATGGGAGCACAACGCCCTGCAATCAAGACACATGAGGGTCTTTTGCATGTCAGTACAACAAGCAAGCAAAAGTAAAGTTGCTATAAAGCCTCTGGAACTGGAGAATGCCAATGAGCCACCCCTCAATTTGTACAAACCAAAGGGACCTTACACAGCCTCAGTTATCTCGGTGGAGAGAATTGTAGGTCCTAAAGCTCCTGGTGAAACATGTCATGTTGTCATTGATCATGGTGGCAATGTTCCATATTGGGAAGGACAAAGCTACGGTGTCATTCCTCCAGTAAGTATTTTTCTCTCTATGCTTTCTCAAAATAGCGCATCACCTTCTTAAATATTGATGTTACTACTTTCCACTGTTCCCTTGCTTGGTACTCCCTCCGTTTAGGTATGTAAGGCCTCCTATGCAGCGCAGCGCGGCCAAGGTTCAAGATTACTGGCTCGCACCATCTCTCCACCTCGTACAGATTCCACTAATCAGCGAGAAGAAAAATAAAGGAGTAATTAGCGGCTTAATTAGAAACGGCGCTGCATGCATGCAGATTGGTTTCACACGAAGGTTTCCCACGGGATAGGAGTAATTAGAGGGGTAGATAAAGGGGAGAGAGAGGGCCTTCCGCAGGGTATTATTAGGAAATTAATGCATTCGGCCTTATTTTTCCAGCGTTTCTGAACAAATAGATTTTGGTGAGAGGCCTTACATACCTAAACGGAGGGAGTAGTGAATGTTGATCACAACTTATTGTCTACTGTTCTGGATTAAAACCTCTATTTATTTATTTTCAAAAAATAGCAAGATCTATATTAACTTATTAAGAAGGATCAGAAATTTAAATCGTCATTGCTACGGATAAGATATTCTTCACAATATGATGCCGAGTGGTGTTTAAATCTGTAGACACAAAAATCTCATATGTGCTCAGTTATTGGATTGCTGATAACACTATAGTTGTTAAAATAGGTGTGAATCCTTGTTGACAAAACATTTTGTTAAGAGAGAAGAAACATGTTGATCATTCATGGTGATCACTAGTTAAAGAGCAGATAAAGTTCGGGTTCCTTCCCGTTTTTAGTTCCTTTCATCAGTATCTTGGTTGCTCGCTTAAATTTTCTGCATTTTACTGTCAGGGAGAGAACCCAAAGAAACCCGGGTCCCCAAACACCGTACGGCTCTATTCTATTGCATCTACTCGGTATGGTGATTCTTTTGATGGAAGGACTGCTAGCCTGTGTGTTCGTCGTGCTGTTTATTATGATCCTGTATCTGGAAAAGAAGACACGTCAAAGAAGGGTATCTGCAGTAACTTCCTGTGTGACTCAAAACCGGGTGACAAAATTCAGATCACAGGTATGGAGTTTCATTCAGCCATGTAGAAATCCTTACATATACATAAAAACAAGGTATAGCTTATAACTCACCCAGTTTTGTTTCGGATGTTTCTGATCATATAGAAGGTGTATTAGTATATAAAATCTGGCATGGTTGGATTTTAAACTGACGGGTACTCTGAAATTGATGGAGGTGCCTTTCAGTATTTGGACCTTATCTTCTTTCGTTTTGGTTAACTCGTACTCAATTAATATGTACAATTTTGAATTAATAGGCAGTTAATATATATTAACTTGTCCTCAATTATTATCTTCTTTTGTTGATTTTCTAATACTTAGCATCTCATGATGGTTCTCCCCTATACTCAGGCCCCTCAGGCAAAATAATGCTTCTGCCTGAGGATGACCCAAATGCAACTCATATCATGATTGGAACTGGCACTGGTGTTGCTCCTTTCCGTGGCTACCTACGGCGCATGTTCATGGAAGATGTCCCCACTTTCAAGTTTGGTGGTCTGGCTTGGCTCTTCCTTGGTGTCGCGAACAACGACAGCCTTCTCTATGATGAAGAATTCACAAACTACCTTCAACAGTATCCGGACAATTTCAGGTCTGAAGACTTATCATGCTTAACGTCTTGTTTCAATTTACTCAATGATATGGTTATGAACGTGACAGTTCAGTTCTGTGGTGATCGGAGCATTTTATCTTTCTGTAATTAAGAGCTCTACGATTTGGTTGTATTTATGCCTGACTTGAGTAAAGGTTGAGTTCTTGTTTGAGCTGACTCAAGTTTCTCGGCCTTCCAGGTACGACAAAGCACTAAGCCGGGAGCAAAAGAACAAGAATGGGGGCAAGATGTATGTGCAGGATAAGATTGAGGAGTACAGTGATGAAATCTTCAAGCTTTTGGATGGTGGCGCGCACATCTACTTCTGTGGTTTGAAAGGATGATGCCTGGAATACAGGACACACTTAAGAGAGTAGCTGAGCAAAGAGGCGAGAGTTGGGACCAGAAGCTATCACATCTGAAAAAGAACAAGCAATGGCATGTGGAGGTTTACTAGGTTACAATGTCAATGATTCTGACTCTGATTGTTTCACCGCTGGGGCGGAAAATGGAATAGATAAGTTGAATTTTCTGTCGCCACATTGTGAAATGACAGTCTCATTCATAACCTGCTGCTTCGCATAGTGAATAAAATAATGTGGCAAGTTATCGCTGCTAAATGCTACAAGCTAGTTACTCCTGTCCAATTTTACAGGATGACTTATCAAGTGTAGCTCTTCTTGCCCTCTATACCCGTCACTATGCACTGATCCACAAAAAATGATGATATCAAAGGAGCAAACGTTAGCAGTATCACCCTTTATCCTAAGGGCCAGAACGATCATGCTATATGCTATGCCATTATCTGGCATGATTGATGCTTAAATGTATGCATGCTTATCTGCTATACTCCAAAGCATCTGCACTGGGAAGCAGTCTTGACGAAGAAAAGTGGGGTTGGGTTTAAGTTCTCGGTCTAACATATCAGACCGTTTTCCATCATTGTATCACTTTTCCACTTCTGTTCCTGGACATGCTGGAAGTATGCTGAGTTGCTGGCCATCCGTGCGGTTTCTTCGTTTCACCTGGAACCCCTGCATGTTCTGCTGTCAGTGTTCTGTAAAGGCTGTGTGGGCAGCTGGAAAAACTGCAACGAACTTTTCCAACAGGTTCAGGTGTTATTTAGTGAATCTACGCAACCTGGCTTCCCCCTTTTTTTGTTCATTTCCAGGCTCTCATGCAAATCTTGTGACCAGGCAACTTTGGGTGCATCCTTCACTGTCAGGTTCCACAAGACACTTTTGACTATATCCTCTTTATTTAAAATCCCATACTTCACAAGAAGGTGCATATATTTCTTGACAACAAGGACTGTACTTACTAATTTATAATTGTGTTCGAAGAAAGGGGAGGAAATGGGAGAGCCTAATTCACAAGAGCGTACCAAGTCTAAGTTTTGTTTTATCTTTCGAAAAGGAACAAAGTCTTGAGTTCGAATACGACCTTGCATGCTCGCAATAGAAAACCACATGCTTCGTGTCTCCTGTTGTCTCAACTGCCAGCAAGAACATGCCAATCTCTAGATCTGTGATCAAATTGATGGGCAATAGATGAGATCCAAATCCACTATTTTATTGCAGATGAGTTAAATGCAGGATCTCTACTATGATGCCATTACATATTGCCTGCCAAAGTGGTGCTCAGCATACGCATGATCATTTGTCAGTGCACTGATTATTTTCTTGTGCCGTGTTTTCTTTTCACTTATTGAAAAGGAGAGGAACTTGGAATTCATTTGTATATTTAGGAAACATGCATTGTTACTCCCAAGATTCGTGTGTTAACAAGAGATAGAGTTTACTCTATAAAATCAAATGGCAGATGTGAAGCGTAAAATATGCTCAAACGGCCAAATAAATAAATATTGTCCCGCGAAGAGACCCCAAATTCCAAAGCGCGGAAGCAAAAGCCATGGAAACGGCGGGCCGAGCTCGGTGGCAGCGGCCGCCGGCAATCCACCCGGTACATCCGACGGCCGCCCTCAAACCCCGCCGGTGAATCCTGGAGTATCCCCGTCCAGCTCAGCCATTGCTGCCGACTCCCGGGCCCCGCTCACACATCACCAATCCTACTCCACACGGTAGCTTCCAACTACCCCGCCGTCCGATGGGCCCCGCCGTGAACCGGACCCACCCGTCAGCGGATCCGTCGCGCCCACGTGGCCTCTCCCACCCCCACCGCTGGTTCGTTACCGCCCCGCGCCGTACGCCTCGCAGTCGCAGCGATTGTTTTACTCTACAGCAGCCGTGTCGTCTTCCCCGCGGCGAGCGATCGATCGGTCGCAGCTGGTTCAATCCACACAGCACCCCAGTTTCACCGCTTCACCTCTCCCTCTTCACTCCTCCCGCCGTCCCTCCCTCGCTTCTCCACCAAACCAAACCCTAGAGACATCCTCCGCGCGCGGCGGAAGAGCCTCGCCGTTGGAGGTGGAGCGTGCGGGGCCACCGCCGCTCCCGCCCATGGCGCGGATCCAGCCCGTAAGTGATTCTCTGCGCCTCCGCTCCTGCTTCCTTGTCGCTGTAATGTTTCGCGGTAAGCACCTCTGCTGTCTGCGTGCGTGCGTGGAGCTTATTAGGCTAATGTAGTTTGGGACAAAGGAAGTAGCACACAGCCACACATCAGGGTTTTGTTTAGGTTTAGTTTACGGACAGGCACCATTATTCTCCAGTTGGGCATTTTGCTACAACTACTAAACTGTAATATTATCCTAGAATTAATTCTTTGTGTATTGCGTTGTAAAATTGCAAGTCTTACCTGTTTCCAGTTTTCAAGGGAAGTAGAATATCGCTTGCGGTGTTATGTTTGTTTAAATCTTTCTGAAATTTATATTATGCTAGTATACAATTTACCTCCAGAGTTTGCGAGCAATTCTGAATCATGACACACGAAACTTTGCAGGTGTTTGATGAAGGAATGGACCCATTTCTTGGTAGATTGACTGTACCAGCCACCACTGGCCAATCACGATGTACAGCCGAGAATGGCTTGTCCTTACTCAACTGCCCTTCTCTTGACACACAGCCTTCTTTAGGCGAGTTTGACAAAGGGCCTACCAAGTTCAAAGATTCAGCACTGCCACTGCCAATGGTGTTGTCGTCCTGCAATTGCAGTTGTGATATCAGAAGAAACTTTGAGGCGTTTGCAACTGTAATGTCGAGGCTACATCAACACCTTTTGGATGAAAAATGTAGAAATCAATTACGCAGAGTACTTAGATTTGATGAAACTGGAAGTTGATCAACAACTTAATAAGCTCAAGGAGGACACGATGCTTTTGAAAAGATATAACTTGGTCCATGATAGTGATGCACATGTTTCGTGCCCTATGATATGTCGTCATGGAAAGGTAATAGAGATAGATGAGGGGTTCAATGACCTACAGCTACTGTTGATAGTGGTGTTCCGGCAAATTAAGGAGATGCTGAGCCTCTTCAATACTTCAATTCACGAACTTCGAT
Source organism: Poa pratensis (assembly GCA_947311845.1). NCBI lineage: Eukaryota > Viridiplantae > Streptophyta > Magnoliopsida > Poales > Poaceae > Poa > Poa pratensis. Next base: position 96,685,095 of record CAMZMU010000052.1, read on the forward strand.
GGGAGCATGAGTTGCAATTAGAGGTCACCGGCATTATGATTGGGGACTGCATCAGAGGTCTTGAGGATGAGCTAGAGAGGAAGTTTTATGAACAAAGTTCCGTTGTCAACAGTCTAAAAAAGAACTGGAATGAGACCGTGCTTCAGTGTGGTGCAATCCGTGAAGAGCTAATTTCGATATCGGATATGCTAGTACCATCAGAAGATGAATCACATTGTTCTCACAGTAAACATGAACATTCGAGTAACAGGAGTAACAGATGGAAATACAATCTCTTCAGAAAGGAAACAGGGGAGGAACACTCTCCATCTTCCAGTGCGGAAAACAAGAACTCTGCAACACAGAGATCTATAAGTCCCAGAGAAGTAATTTCTGAAAAATCTGACCTTCGGCATCTGAAGGTTATGAATAGTGAGCAAATCATAAACTACTTCAGATATGAGATTAGTAAATTAAAGAGGTTGCACGAATTGTATTTACAAGATAAAACGGAAGAGTTATTCAAATTCAAACGAGAGAAGGCATCATTGGATCTTAAGTATGATGTTGAATTTGAGCCTCTAAGAAAGAAAGTTCCTGATATAATTTCAAAGGTTGACCAAATCATTTCGAATACCATAAAGGTACCTACAGTTTACGGCACTAGTAAGGCACTTGAGGAAAATATCAGATTGAATAATAAAATTGATTCGCTATACCATGAAAACCAGCACCTTAGCATCTTGCTTGCAGAAAAGATGAAGGATATGAAGGAATTATCGTGCAGATATCTAATGCTAGCAGGAAAATATCACTCAATTGTCACTTGAAGAACAACTTATGAGACTAGTCGGCAGCCTCAAAGGAGACTATGAAGATCTTTATGTTGAAAGCACTATTAGAGATGAAGTATACCAAACTGTTACAAGAAACTTCGTTGAAGACTGTAGGACCAGCATGGAGGATGCCTCACGGAATTCTCGAGCAGAAGTGTCCTCACTTGAAGCTAAACTCTCGGAAAAGGAGGAAGCATTGTGTTTAGCTAATGAAGAAATTCAGAAGTTAAAAGAAAAGTTATTGCTATCAGAAAAGGAGCATTTTGTCCAACAGGAACATCCAGAGTTAGCCAAGCAAGAGAGCGAGGAAATGGTACTCCGTGATATCGAGATGGAGCCTCATGTATCACCAAGAAGATCATATGAGAGTTCTGAGCAGAGTATGGAGGATAAGGAGCTCATCAAACTGAGCCAAACTTTAGAGATTGCCTCAACTGCCTTACAGGAAGTTGAAACCAAAAAATTGGACTACGTTGGGTTTCTAGGTAAAAATGAGCACATAATGCAACTAGATTTCATTATGGTATCTATCATGGATTTATCAAAAGAATTTGTGGAGATCGAACATAAAATGTCAGGAGATACCAAAGGTGATCAGAAAAGGTATGTGCCCCTATCTTCTGAATATAATCCATATTGTTGGTTCCCACACAAATTGATATGAGTATTGTTCAATTCAGGTCGGATAACCTGAGCGATCAATGCAACCATGTGGTACAACGGGCAATAGTACTAACAAAGAAGGGCCTCTCATATAAGCAAATGCTAAACACAAGACATTCTGAGCTTCGGAAAGCTGAAGCTGAGGTATTTCTCCTCCTGTCATATCTAATGTTGCTTAGTTTTAAACAAGGGATCATCAATCCTTTCTGATTGATGTTATGTCGAGATGTATCTAACTAAACAAGGGATCACAAAGCTTTATCTAAAAAATCTAACTAATAAAGTCACTTATTATCCCAGCGAAAATAAGGCACCCCTTAATTTCTTATGTCTGTCTATATAAACAAGTACGCAGTGAATTCTCTCGGTAGGATGCATTAATATATGCAGGAAACTTTCGTGCAAACACAGCTCATCCATATGTCGAATAACAGTGTTTTTGTAGCTGCATTGAGATAATTTGATCCCTTGTGAGCCCCATTCCTTATTTTGATTCAATTATTATTTCTGATTATTTGTGCATCGGTAGGTAATATTCATAGATGGTTACGTAAGCATGTTTATCCTTTAACTGTTTAAGATGGTGCGCAATTATTTGACAAATAAGACATTGTTTATTGTCAGCATGCAAGTGAGTCTCTTTTTAGAGAGCATGCAAGTGACTCTGCTGATATGAACCATTTGAATTCGATTTGGATATCAGCTAAAAACAAATACTCGTATCAATTCTTTTTTATGAGTATGCTTCTGTTTCACTGCAATAAAAAATATATACTAAATTCATCTTATACCCTCTTGTGTTTGCCAATTAGATTCAGGTTTTTTGTCAACGTTTGATTCATATATTTTTTGGCAACATTCAATTCAGGTTGACATTTTGGAAAACAAGGTTACTGCACTTTTAAGTCTTGTGCAAAAAATATATGTGACTCTCGAGCATTATTCTCCTGTCTTTCAGCAGTATCCTGGGGTAAGTATACCATGTGGTCAATGCTAACTTACTCATTTTTCCTGGTTCTGTACTCATATAATTTCTACTTCTTGGGTGTTGCTCTTTCTTTTAGGGGATGAGCATTTCTGTTTTTTGTTAATGTAAATTACTTGCTTTGGATATTTAGACATTGATTTTGGCATCTCCTGTGGTCATTTGCATGTTTTTGCCTGTTATAAGATTTTTTTCTTGAACACACACCAAAGTTTTTGTCATTTTATATTAGAAGAAAGCGTCAAGAGGACGCAAAGAGTACAAACAAAAAGAACAGAAAAGAAAAACAACGACAAAGACATACAAGCTAGAACTCCTAGAAACTGGAGACATGCTTTGATAGTTGTACATATGTGCCTTTTGATGATAGATCATTACTATTTAGTAGTCATAGGGGTGAATCCTACTCATACTTAATCCCGTGTGTGCAGTTACTGGATGCTTTCTTGAAGACATGCAAGCTTGTTGCAGGTCTACGCAGTAAACAAAAAGATGACTTACAAGATACACCATAAGTTGGAGCTGCTAGGTGAGATATCCTTTCTTATCTAGAGCTAATGTATATTTTCAAGTTTTAAATTTCATCAGAAAACGCGCCAACCCAATTGATTAGATTTCTTCTAAATATCCATCAGAATCTTATCATTAACTTCTAGGTACTTCATATTCATATACATCGTAACTTGCTAACTGCTTGAATGGGACAATTATTGTTGTTAACCTTAACCAGCCAACAAATTCTCTAATCTCTATCAGGATGAAGGTGTGACATGGTACTGTAGGTTTGTCTAGTCACCACAAAATCCCCACACTACCATACTGTTTGATTAGACAATGCATCATCAGTGCTTTATTGGAGTATCGGGATCATGTAATTGATGTGTACTATAGGACTCAGGCTCTAAAAAACTGCATCTCTAAATTTATTAATTTGGTCACTATTTATGTTTCCATTACAACTGATTATTGTGTATGAAGGCGCTGATTGGTGCTTACCATTTGATTTACCTTTGGCATTTTACAGATAATGTAGATTCTAAATTTTGTCGAGAGAGGCTTATGATCGAGGTGCTAAAAATCTGTGGATGTCATAATGGAGTAAACAATATCCCATTAAAAGCATCAGGCCAAATTTATTATGCAATCAACAGTCACTATGAAGTTGTGTTAATCTTTCAGACTGAATTTTGAAAGTCAGGGTTATGAATAGAAGATGGGTGTATTGCACATAGATTTCTGATTTCTGTACATAGGCTAAACGCAATGTGAGTAATTGGTTCAGTTGTTTCGTGATTGGTCACTCCACAGAAGGTATACCCACAAATTGTATCGTGTATGTATAAGTGAATATTAAATAGCATTTTAATGTGTTACAGCATATTTTTAGTTTCATAATCGGTGAGTGTGATAGTATTTTTCTGGCAATCTGTGTATACATGATGTTGCTCTTATACTAACCATATATCCTTTATTCTGTAGTAAGAACTGACTTCAGGATTTAATAAATGCAGTCTAGTTTAATTATTATTTTCCCTTTTTATTGTATAAAGTTTTGATTTTATTTTATCTTTGTTGAGCTGAGGAAGCAATTTTTTCAAGAGCAATAGTTGTATTTCAAATATAAAAGCAAAATGTTTCAAGTTGTCCATTTCTTCATGATTGAACAACTTATTATTTATTTCTAAGTTTTTGAAGTTACATGATTAACTTTTATCCGAGCAATGTGTGATGGTTGATTGATACGACTGTTGTGGACTTGTGGCCATTGTTTCGATGTTCGCTTGAGCAATAGTTGACTGCATCTGAGGTAAGTGCTTGCCATTTGGCTTATTTTGTTCACTTTGAAGTATTCGTGCCTATTTTCTCTCCTCAAGCATCCTGTAATTTTTTTTGGTGGAACAAATATTATCTACTGAGTACTGACGACTGTTGAAAATAAGCACCATCTAATTAGAATTTGTATTCTTCATTTCACAGTACTTATGATATGAATCTTATGTTTTTTGTGTTCTCGTCGCTGCATGGATATTTGCTTGAGCAACAGTTGACTTAATCGGAGTTAAGTGATGTTGATATGCTTATTGATGATTTGAATATATACATCTTCAGGTACGTTTCCTACTATACTTTAGGTGTCAATTTCAAATGTTTATTTAAGAAAGATCTCACATAAGCATCGTCATGTCTTTTTATTGCACCTTTTCTATTGAAAAAACTTTCCACTGAACTATTCTTTCTTTCCTTTTCACCAATTTGTGACATAAACCTTCTTGAAGATATTACAACATATTTGAAACAACTTGCTACAAAAAATGCAAAACACTACTAGGTGATAGTGTGACACAAACATAATTTACATGAATGTGGTGTGAGACTTGGTGCTGGACAATCTAAACAACAGTCGTAATATCGCCATCTAATTCACTTGCTATAGCATTCCATGCTAGTAATGCAGCACCGACAGCTGGTTCCACCTGCAGGTACAAGCAAATATAAATTCTATGAGAATTAATTTGGGACATTTGTCATAAGATCTGAAATACACTCCTTTCTAATGTCAACATCATTTTTTAACTTATCCTAAAATATTAACCGATCTTTAACTTTGTTCCTGAAGCAACTAAAATCTTGTCTGAAATATTTTTTCACGTCAATCTCTTGACTAAGACAGCGGAATCGGGAGAATATTTCCTAGTAGGCATTATGGTCTGAAGAAAAGTGTTGGTATAGTTATGTTCACCTCAGGGTGTATTGGATATGCCCCTGGATAAGTCTTGTTAACACAATCTATCACTTCCTTTCCGATGTCCCACCTATTGTTTGCCTCAAGAACTTTCCCAACCATAACAAGGGGAAATAGGTCCTTTCCATCTGCAAAATCAGAAGGTAAAAATATTCTTGAAATCTTGGTTCACGAGGTAAGAGAATACAAGGATTCAGAAGTTACATTTTTTTTTGTGAGAAGACCAAATTATTTTCCATTTGCCATTTTTACTTGAAAGTGACCTATATGTTTGTGCAAGGCCTGTTATGCATGTCATTCAGAAAGAAGTTTCTTGTTCACCTTGGCCACTCAGCGCAAGTCTCTGCACTACAGCCTTTACACTAGAAGCTAGTTCACCAACTGAATTGTGCAAGATCTTGTTTGCTACTTCGTCGCCGCCTTCAGCAGATTCTACCACAACAGGGAGAATGTCAGCAATGCGTGCCCAAGATTGGTCTTCGTATGTCCAACTGTCATGAGAAGAATGAACAGGTAAGTAAACGTTGCAATTTTCATAGTAGCACATTATCTGCAGTATTTCATTATGTGCTTTTCAATCCTAGTTAGCAGTATGCTTCAGCTCACACAGTGTCCACAGATGGATATTTGAGAATGGTTTAGGTTTGTTAACCAAACTCTTCAAGTGCTAAGCAACTAAAACATACTTTCACGAAATAAAATCAAAGTTAACTGAGCCGAAAGGATTTACCCTATCAGTTCATCCGGTGACGCGAGTCCAAGGAAGTCAACGATATTGTTCGTGAGCGCTGTTTCTGGACCACGGCCATCATACGCCCTCACAACTGCTGTCAATGCCTGTGCAGAAATCCCATATCCACTGCATATATTGCCACACAACTAGAAATTAGAAACGGTAATTGATACTTTACCAATTTAATCAGGTTGAAAGATAGAATAGAAGTTAACCTGCCCCAGTCACCTAGCACTGGCCCGGCACCAGCTGCCCGGGCTTCCCTGCCATCGTTGGTGAAACCGTAGGCTATGGTCCCTGTACCTGCGATCAGCACGCAGCCGTGGAGCTTTCCCATGGTGCCGCTCGCCATTGCGGCCACCGCGTCATTCTCCACGAACAGCTGAACATGGCTCGGAAAAATCTCCCTAGAACAAACGTGCAACTCAGAGTAAATTCAGCTTCCCTATGGATTTCACTGCATGTAACAGTAAGTCAATACTACTAAGAGGTATGCACCTGAGCCAGTCCAGCATTCTGTGCTGGTCAATGGGGTGGTTGACGCCTGCTACGGCCAAGCAGACCGCGGACACGTTGGACCGTCTCTTGTGAGCCTTGAGCAGAGCCTGCGCCATCACTCGCTCCAGCGTCTCCCTTGCCCTGTCCTCTGAAAATTTTAAAACCAAAAAATGGCAAAGCTGTTATTGATACCTGTAACTTGTTTGACATCGAATCTCTCGTTGAGTGGCAGGTAGGGGTATGTACCTCCGACAGAGTTCTGGTTGGAGCATCCGGCGATGGCGCGGGAGAGGACAGGGAGCGGGTCGGCGAAAGGCATGGCGGCCGGGATGCAGACACAGACGGTGTTGCTGGCGCCTCCGTCGACGCCTAGAACGACGTTGCATCCCATGCGCGGGCTCTGGCACTCCTCCATCTGCCATATCTCCCTCGCCGTATACCTCTGCATCCTACCCTCCTCCTTGCTTACCCAGACAGATAGACAAAGGTATCTTCTTCTTTCTCTTTCTAGCACCAGATGCTGCTAGCTCGATTGGTGAGTGCGGCTTTGTTATGCATGTATATATGTACATGGCAGTGGGCGCACTAACAATTCTAATGGCGACATGTTTCGTCTAGGAGAAAGGGACGGGGAGGCGGAGGAGGAAGACGGAGGTGACGCATGTTGTCCTAGTCTTGATCTTGTAATTAACCTGATTCAGTCGTGTGTGTGTGTTGATAGTTGTCAGGTTGCAAATGTCAAAAGCACCTAGACAACAGTGAACTGTAAAAGGTATGGAGCTACAGTTTGTAGTAGCCCATGCTGTAGTCTACTCACCTTGACAAGGAGCACTGTAGAGCACGTCCTGGTCGGCGCAGCTTACCGTGTGTGTGCTCCAAAGTCAAGGATAGCTGAGAGACGATGTATAAGCTGCACTGCATTGTGAAGCGAGTGTAAGCTCAGGGAAAAACCAGAAAAAAGAAAAAAAGAAGGTTCCCCAAAGTTCAAGGGGAACTGGACCCAAACACTCGGTGTGCATCCTCTCTGTTCTTGCTGCCTCCTCCGTTTTCCCCTTCGATTTACTGCCGACTAGAAATCTCTTGCTGTGCGTTGTGTCCACTGTGATAGTGAGAAGAGAGAATTAGTTTAGGACCTGACATTTGGTATCAGAGCCTGGGCGCTGTGGGGGTGGATTGACGATGCCGCCGAAACCGGATGATACCGGGGACGCGGCGGCGGCGGCGGCGGAAGAAAAACGCCTCAAGGAGGAGATGGAGGCGGAGGAGAGGAATGAGTTGGCAAAGGCCGGTGCAAAATTGAAGGCGCTAACCGTCGGCAAGAGTACAGCTGATAATACTCTGCCGATGGCAACCTTCCCACCGGCGCAGCCACGAGCGCGGCCCAACATCGTATGGCCGCAGCTCACCCGGACAAACTACGTGCTCTGGGCGATGAAGATGCGCGTAGCTCTCCAAGCAGCGCGTGTATGGGAGGCCATCGAGCGCACAGACGTCGACTTTGAAGTCGACCGTGAAGCGCTGCTCGGCATCTACTCGGCGGTGCCAGACTCGGTCATGGCCTTGCTCGCCGGGCGTGATTCGGCAAAGGCAGCGTGGGACACCATCAAGGTGGCGAACATTGGCCACGAGCGTGTCCGCGAGGCCAGCCTGCAGTCGCTGCGGCGGGATTTCGAGGAGCTGAAGATGGGTGAAGATGAATCTGTTGACACCTTCGCTCAGCGCATCAACACTCTAAGTGCTGGATTGAGATCCCTAGGTGAGAACGTAACTGAGCTCAGAGCTGTGCAAAAATTCTTAGCTGCTGCACCTGCTAGGTTCATGCAGATTGTCACATCCATTGAGCAATGTGTGCCTTTGAACACCTTGTCCGTTGAAGACTTGGTAGGAAGATACAAGGCACATGAGGAACGAATTCGTTCCAGATTTGGTGATCCCAAGGAAGGGGAACACTTGATGCTGTCTCGTTCACAGTGGGAGTATTTCTCTGGCAAGAAGAAAAGCACAGAGAGTTCAAGCAGTGGAGGACAGAAATACAAGTCTGAAACAAGAACTGGCAGTGGAAGCCAGAAAAATGGGAAGCCTAAAGATCCAGAATGGAAATTTGACATTAAGAAGGTAAAGTGTCATAATTGTGGCAGAAAGGGACACTTCAAAAAGGACTGCACGAAACCAAAACAAGAGAGGGCCTATGTTGCAGAAAAGGAAGACGAAGGTCAAGCCTTGTTGATGGTGCAAACCTGTGAACTGACACAATCTGCAGAAAAGGTGCAGGAAGAAGTGTATCTGAATGAGGAGAAGATCAGACCACGTGACATGGACAAAGGTGGAGACCAAGTATGGTATCTAGACACAGGTGCCAGCAACCATATGACTGGTTGTGAAGGGAATTTTACTGAAATTGACATTTCAGTAAAAGGAAAAGTGAAATTTGGAGATGGATCAACAGTTGCTATCACTGGACGTGGAACTGTTCTATTCAAATGTCGGAATGGTGAGCATCGTGCACTGTCAAATGTGTATTTGATTCCCTCTCTGAAGAGTAACATTATCAGCCTTGGTCAATTGTCTGAAAACGGGTGCAAGGTGGTGATAGAGGATGAATTCCTTCGCATTTATGATAGGTTGAGGCAGCTACTAGCAAAAGTTCGTCGATCTCCCAACAGGCTCTATCTGCTAGACTTGAGCTTGACAAAGCCAATTTGCTTGATGGCCAGTACAGACGAAGCTGCATGGTTATGGCACGCCAGATATGGTCACTTGAACTTCAAATCCTTGAGAAGATTGGCAAGTGAGAAGATGGTAAATGGGCTTCCTGCTATACATCATGTTGATCAAATTTGTGACGGATGTTTGATAGGGAAGCAACGCAGAAAGTCTTTTCCGGTTGCAGCAACCTACAGAGCAACTGATGTACTAGAGCTTGTACATGGTGACCTTTGTGGACCTATCTCACCACCAACTCCTGGTGGCAAGAGGTACTTCATGCTCTTGGTAGATGACCACAGCAGGTATATGTGGATCATACTTCTCAGAACAAAAGATGAAGCATTGGATGTTTTTCGAAAGTTCAAGAGAAGAGCAGAAGTAGAAGCAAGCAAAAAGTTGAAAGCTTTAAGAACAGATAGAGGAGGTGAATTTACCTCTAGTGAGTTTGCTGCATATTGTGGAGAGCATGGTATTATGCATTACCTCACAGCACCTTACTCACCTCAACAGAATGGTGTAGTTGAAAGGAGAAACCAAACCGTGGTCAGCATGGCTAGAAGTTTACTAAAAAGTAAAGATATGCCAGGTGCTTTGTGGGGGGAGGCAGTGAGCACTGCAGTTTATCTGCTGAACAGATCTCCAACAAAGAGTGTAGCTGGTAAAACTCCTTATGAGCTATGGAGAGGACGAAAGCCTAATGTCCAGCATCTGAGAGTGTTTGGGAGTGTTGCACATGCTAAAGTAACACAACCCAACCTGGCAAAGCTGGCAGATAGGAGCATGCGAACTGTCATGCTGGGCTATGAACCAGGATCAAAAGCATATCGCTTGTATCATCCAAGAACAAAGAAAATCATTATCTCCAGAGATGTGGTGTTTGAAGAAACAAAACAGTGGGACTGGAGCAATGTAAAGGAATCAGAAGAGGAGCTGACTACAGAGATATTCACAGTAGTTGATCATGCCATTGCCAACACTAAAACAATAACAGAAAGTTTAGTTCAAGATGAGCAGACTGCTGCGCAACATGATGATGAAGAGAAAACTGAAACTCCACGATCTCCTATTGCATCGGCAGCAACAGGCAGTGGAGCCGAAACTCCAGAAGAATCATCACCAGAAAGTGTTGGGCCGCAAGGTTACAAAAGCATTCAAGAAGTTCTGGAAACAACACCTCCCTATGAAGTGGAATATGATGATTCATGCCTACTTGGTGTAGAAGAACCTACCTCAATTATAGAAGCAAAAGGTGAAGCTTGTTGGCAACGTGCAATGGAAGAAGAGTTGGTTTCCATTCAAGAAAATGATACTTGGGTGATGGTGGAGAAGCCACCAGGACAGAAAGCGATAGGGCTTAAATGGATTTATAAAGTTAAAAGGGATCCCTCTGGAGCTGTTGTTAAGCACAAGGCCAGACTTGTAGCAAAAGGCTATGTGCAGAAGCAAGGAGTGGATTATGAGGAAGTGTTTGCACCTGTCGCTCGAATTGAGACTGTCAGACTGATCATTGCATTGGCAGCTCAAGAGAGATGGGAATTACATCACATGGATGTAAAGTCTGCTTTTCTGAATGGTGAACTGAAGGAAGAAGTATATGTAAATCAGCCACCAGGTTATGAATTGCAAGGAAGTGAACACAAAGTGCTAAAACTGAAAAAGGCACTATATGGTCTGAAGCAAGCACCAAGGGCTTGGAACTCAAAATTAGATGCTAGCCTCACTGCACTTGGGTTTGAAAAATGTCCAATGGAGCATGCTGTGTACTTGAGGGGCAGTGAGACTACAAGGTTGCTTATTGGTGTGTATGTAGATGATTTAGTCATCACTGGGTCAAATATTGAGGAGATCCAAAGTTTCAAGAAACAAATGATGGACCTCTTCAAAATGACAGACCTAGGATTACTGTCATACTACTTGGGCATTGAAATAGCCCAATCTGTAAATGGTATTACCCTCTGTCAATCTGGATATGCATTGAAGATATTGGAGAAAACAGGAATGACAGATTGTAATCCAAGCCATGTGCCAATGGAGCCTCGACTAAAGCTAACCAAATCTGAAACTGAAGCTAAAGTGGATGCCACTTATTATAGGAGTGTGGTTGGCAGCTTAAGGTACCTAATCAATACTCGACCTGATCTTGCTTATTCTGTAGGAATTGTAAGCAGATACATGGAGTGCCCAACTTTACAGCACATGGCAGCTGTGAAGCAAATTTTGAGATACATTCGAGGGACTGTGAACCTGGGCTGTCACTACGAAAGGAAGGAAAATATGAAACCACATTTGATAGGCTACAGTGACAGTGATCATGCTGGGGACGTAAATGACAGGAAGAGCACAACTGGTGCAGTGTTCTTCTATGGTTCGAATTTGGTGACTTGGCTCTCTCAAAAACAGAAAGTTGTAGCTCAATCCTCATGTGAAGCAGAGTATATAGCTGCAGCTACTGCTGCTTGTCAGGCAGTGTGGTTGAGCAGATTGTTAGCCCAACTACATAATGGTGAACCGCAACAAGTTGAACTCAGGGTTGATAACAAATCTGCAATATCCTTGTGCAAGAACCCTGTTTTTCACGATAGAAGCAAGCATATTGACACAAGGTACCATTTTATCAGGGAATGTGTGGAGGAAGGGAAGATCAATGTTGAACATGTTCGCACTGATGATCAATTAGCTGATTTTCTAACCAAGTCACTGGGAAAAGTGAAGTTCCTGGAGATGAGGGAAAGAATTGGACTTCGCACCATGAAGAAGCAAGCTCAAGATTAAGGGGGAGAATGTTGTCCTAGTCTTGATCTTGTAATTAACCTGATTCAGTCGTGTGTGTGTGTTGATAGTTGTCAGGTTGCAAATGTCAAAAGCACCTAGACAACAGTGAACTGTAAAAGGTATGGAGCTACAGTTTGTAGTAGCCCATGCTGTAGTCTACTCACCTTGACAAGGAGCACTGTAGAGCACGTCCTGGTCGGCGCAGCTTACCGTGTGTGTGCTCCAAAGTCAAGGATAGCTGAGAGACGATGTATAAGCTGCACTGCATTGTGAAGCGAGTGTAAGCTCAGGGAAAAACCAGAAAAAAGAAAAAAAGAAGGTTCCCCAAAGTTCAAGGGGAACTGGACCCAAACACTCGGTGTGCATCCTCTCTGTTCTTGCTGCCTCCTCCGTTTTCCCCTTCGATTTACTGCCGACTAGAAATCTCTTGCTGTGCGTTGTGTCCACTGTGATAGTGAGAAGAGAGAATTAGTTTAGGACCTGACAACGCATGCAGACGAAATTGCGAGGGCGGCTGGGCGTCCTGTCCGCACGCACGTCCAATGGTGCGACGGCCGAGTTGTTTAACTACGCTGGAGGGACTCACGCCTCCGGAACTCCTTCATTATAGTAATCCGTGTGCCTCTTGTCATTTGCTGCCGAAGTTACTGTTCGTTACTGACAGCACTGGTATAAAAAGTCTTCAGACACTATTTACTGCAAGATTTTTCTTGTTGTTCGTAATAACATATTGACAGGTGCGTTCTTGATTGTATCTCTGGTGGTGAAGCTTTCTTTACGATCAGTTACGTGCTGGGAGAAGATTCCATGCTGTTGTTCTTGGTAAAACGGGCGTGGACGTTGGACTCAAGTTAAATCAAGCCTGACATTGTAAAACTCGGCTTCTTTTACATGTACTGACACGGAAGCAGGTACATCTCTGTTTGAAGCTTGATCATTTCTTGATTTAGGTACTAACTTACCCTCAGTCGTTGTTGGACTTTACTGCAGTCTACAGTTTACATGGTCTCTTTTGGTGAACATACTTCCATTTTTATTAGCTCACATGCTCCGTTTGGCAAACAAGATCAAAGCCATAGATGCTCCATGTGTCGTGCAACTTCACTCCAGTTTACTCTCCTGACGCCATCGTCCAACAAGCACACGCTGCCATCGGCGTCGGACAAGATCCGTGTGATCATCAGTCTTCGGCACCCACCGGGAACGATAGTATATATATCCAGGAGCCATTTCCTAATCTGCTCTGGTCGTTGTTACTACCTTTGATTCTATTTTTTTCTTTCTCTCGATTGATTTCATAAACCCTCGAATGCCTCATGTGCTGCCAAATGTCAGAACCACCGGCAGCAACGTCCTGGACATTCATAAACGGACATAAGCCTGATGACATGTTGGATAACTCTGGCACTCGCATCCAAACAAAATCCGTGAAAAATAAGCGTATCTGTAGCTATCTTGAAAAGCTAGAGGATGACTCTAGCTTCGTCATCCAAGTGGCACCGTCATTACGATCATATACAACTATTCATCGTTCTTACCCGGTCAAAACTTGTGATCGATGCTGCGTGCAAGAAATATTTTTGACTCGGTTGCTCTGGTGAAACAGTCGTTATTAGTCCACTAGTAACCACTACATTATGATAAAATATACAATCAGTTGGAATGCAATTGTAGTAGATGCAAACTCGCCGCGCGCGACCGGGGGCTCCCTAGCGCCGCCGCTCCTCCCGCCCCCAACCTCTCCTCCTCCGCCTCGCCGCCGCCGGAGAGCGCTGCCAGGCAAAGCCCGGTCAGCGTTGGCAGCGGCGGGACTCCTCTTCTCCCCCGAGCGGTGGCGTGCGGCGCGGGACGCATCTGGCGGCGGGGGTGCGGCACTAGCGCGGGGTGCCGCAGCACGGCGGCGTTGGTTCGCGTCTAGGCGCGGATCTGTGGCGGCAGTGCGGTGGTCGCGCGGCGGGACGGCGCGCCCAAGGCGGCGACGGTGCAGCGTGGCAGCGGCGAGATCTTCCGGTGGATGGCGACGACGGCGGCCTTGGTGCTGCATCGCGGTGGCGGGGCTAGTCGGGCTGACCTGGGCCTGATCTGGACCAGATCTCCTGACAGGCCCTGCCTGCTGCGTCCGGCCGGCGACCGCCTTTGGTGGTGGAGGACAGGATCTCCTCCTATTGGCTGCAGCTCGATTCGCCGCCCACGCTGGTTCAGATCTGTTGTCATCCTACCTCGACCGATACGTTCGGCTCGCGGTGATCTATTGCAAGCTCACGAGGCTCGAGTTCTGGTATGTCGGGGCGGCGGCTCTGGAAGGTGGACCGCACGGGCGTTTCTACGGCGAGCGCCGTGGCGGTGGTGATGGTCCAACCTTGGTCGTGTGGATGGCGAGGATCAGACGGCAGGGGTTCCTGGTGTTGGCGGCGTTTCGGCGAAGACAACTCCCAGATCGTGTTCCGGAGGCCAGCTCGGGGATAGTGGGTGGCCCGACATGTTGGACATGGTATGAAGGTTTTTCCGGGCGAAAGCTCTGTGCTCCGGCGCCGATAGCGGCGATGCCTGTGTGTATCGTTACCCTCTTGGGGGCGCTATTGTGGGTACCTTAACCGTGTTAGGCTCCGGGTGAAAACCCTTGACCATTTCGGTCTCGACGACGGCGACGTGTTCGTCGTTACCCTCTTGGGGGCGTCGTCGTGGAGCGCCGTCATCGTGCGGGCTAGTTCCGGTGTCGTCGGTGGCAAAGCTTGGCTCTCTTTGTTCTTTCTTTTTTCTATCTTTGATCTGCTTGTAAGAGGTTCCCCTCATCACTTTGTATCGGTTCGGCCGTTTGGCTTTATTTATAAAACGTGTCGAAAGCATGTTTCGTCAGTAACATGCAAACTCAACCGTTGCATGTACCTGGTTAATTCCCACCGAACACAAAAAAAGAGAGCATGAAGTATATTTGGAAATTGGAATGCTTGGTACATGTTATATTGGATTTTATGTACCTATCTAAACCTCTGTACCATTAGTATAAAAAAGAATGAGTTAGCAGAATCCCTAACTCTAATGTTATGCAACAACCAACATGTTTAATCCAGGAGTAACTATTTCTCACTGCACTCTTGTTTGTCTCATTAAAACCCATCGAGCCATGGTATCCTCCAGGAGTACACAAAAGTTGCTATTATTGTGTAGACTAATTAATGCTAAGTAGTGTTCCAATTGCATTTTGCAACATCTAGGAGTGGAGTTTTCTTTGACGTGGATCTAATCATCTAAGAGTGAACTTGTGCAGTTTTCTCTTACCTAAATTGATAGTTAGTGTGCAAACTTGCGCAGGTAAAGCTGAATCTGTAACCATCCAACCTTTCTTTAGAGAAATTCAACTTTTTTTTTCCTGAGAGGTCGGCTAGCATCCAACATTTTTTTTAGCGAAGCCCACGACTGTCCTGAAATATACTTGTGGCCGCAAATTATGGCCTAAGTGGACTTACGAGATAAAACCCGTTGATGAGATCACTCGGAAAAAAACGACCTCACCAAAGGTCTCTTCCGGTGTGCTCTCTTGGCAGAAAGTGTCGTCTTCTTGGCAGCCACCAGAGCCAGAGTTCCCCGTCAACGATCTGACGTTCACCTTTCCCTCCGCTCGACGTCTTGGCTTCCTCCGTCAGCGTTACTAGGGGAATTTAGCGCGGCAATGCCGCGCGTGTGTAGTGAATAAAATTTTAATTTGTTGATGTGCATACATATTTAGGAATTGCGTAAGTTTGAAAATTAGTGAATTTCTGAAAAGTTTGCGTTTAAAAATTGTTTGGAGTTGGGAAATTGTTAAAGATGGGGTGTTTTACAGTTTTTTCGTCACGTTCGTAAAATGAGTAGATTTCGAAGATATTTAAAATCTTGGAATATGTAAATTTTGAAATGTGATAGTGTGGCAGAAATAATCAGAAATTGTTCTCGAGAGGAAGTGCATTTGGATTTTCTCCAAATATTCATAAATTTGAAATATTCGAACATATGAGCCGTCGGGTTTTGAAGTGGTGAAAGTCGCTGGAATTTGTCGTGTGGAGTATCTTGAAATTGTCGTATAGGGTAACACCAAATTTAGGGTAACTCCAAATTTTTAGCAAATTTGAATGTTGGATTATGTTTGTATGTTGGCATAAATATTTAACGTAGCTTAGTAGCCAGAGGATATACATTATGTGTGCATTTAGTAAAGTCAATATTTAATTAGATAAATTGCATATGAATTTCATATTCGGAGGAAGTTAATTAAATTTAGTTTGAAGTATTTATGAAATTGAAATGTTTAATTTCAGTCCAATGTTGGAGGAATTGTATTATATGAGCATTTAGTAAATTCAATTTTACAGTGATTTTTTTTTGGTTTTTGAAATATTAACCATTTTAAAAATGTTTAAATATGTTTGTTTTTTTGCTGTAAGTCGGTCGAATTTATTTTATGTGGGCCCGTGGATATATTTTTGGAGTGTCTCTAATTTGTAAGCAAATTTGAGTGGTAAAAAAAGTTTTTGTTTATTTATAGATTTGTAATTTAAGACCATAGTGAATGCCGAAGCAAATTTATTCAACTGAATTCCATAAGTAGATTCTTTTTTTAAGATTTGTAATTTAAGACCATAGTGAATGCCGAAGCAAATTTATTCAACTGAATTCCATAAGTAGATTGTTTTTTTTAATTGAACTACTTATAACTGTCCACATAATTGGAGGAAGTGCATTTGTATTTTTTTCCAAAAAAAATTGCCGATTTGAAATGTTTGAACAAACTTGTTTTTGCCGAATTGGAATGTTTAAATATGTTTGTGGTTTGTCATAATTGGTTAGCACTTTTTTTGATTATTTTGAGTTGATGTTGTTTTTTTTTTGGTAGAAATATTTTTTGTAGCATTTTTCGTTTTTTTTCCAATTTTTTTTGCCGATTTGAAATGTTTAGTGGGATGTTTAAATATGTTTGCGGTTTGTCATAGTTGGTTAGCACTTTTTTTTATTCTTTTGAGTTGTTGTTGTTTTTTTTTGGGTAGAAATATTTTTGTAGCATTTTTCGTTTCTGCAATTGCTGTAAATTAGGTGGGCCCATTTGGCAGGTTTTTTTTCTAGGATTTATTGCGAAAAAGAAAAAAATCTGATAGACCTGGCCCACTGTGATGTCACGGTGGTGTCTGCAGTGGCCAGGCCTGCCGCGGCGGCGACGACGGCGAGGAGCACGGCCGCGGCGCGGCAGCGCGAACCAGCACGCGCATCTGGTCGCATCCGACGCGCCTGGGCACGGGGTACGCGTAGGTGGCGGCGCCGCCACATATTGGCCACCGGTGCGTCGCCGACGACGACCAGACGGCGCGGTGGACAGTGCGCACGCCGGCGACGATTGTGGCACGCAGACGGTGGCCCAGCAAGCGAGGCTCGGCGAGGAAGGAGAGGAGGGGCGCGAAGCTGCTCGTGTGCGTAGATCTGAGCGGGAAGGTCTAAAACGACGGCGTGCGGCGTCGGCGGCGCCGCCGAGCTCGGTTTCGCGGGGAAGGAGAGGAGAGGAAGGGGAGTTCTGCAGGCATTTTTGCAGGGAGGTCCGTGGATTTTTTAGAATTTGCAGATAGGTCCTCTGCAGCGGGAGAGTGTGGGCTGCGGAGCACTGTCTCGATTTGTGTGGGGTGTGTTTGCAAAATTGGCACGTTCTCGCTTCTGATTGGTAGAAATTGCCGAGCTACAGTGCGCACGAAAATTGGCGCGATCTGGACCGTCGGTTGCTGTGATCGAACGGCTGAGGAAAAAAGGGTGACGTGGACAGCCTGAGGGGAGGCGAAAATGTTGTACTTTTATATATAAGGGAACAATGGGCCTGATATCGAGAGTGCTAGCAAGTAATGATCTTCCATCCCATGCTGCTACTCGTCAAAGGTGTAGCTGGAGATGGTGAGAGGCTTTTGGTTGTGGAGTCCAAACTATTGGAGCCGTTTCAATGTGACATTGCATTTAGGAGTGACGGCGGAAGGAGGTTGTTCTTAGAGTGTGGCGGTGCTGATATTTGCGGATTTGCGGAAAATGGTGGGGGATCCGGCCGCCTGTTGATGCATGGAGTGGCATTGGTACCGGAGCCGACGCTGAGGAAGCTCGAAGAGCTCCTTCGGCCGATGTTCCTTATCGGAATAGATCTAGTCTTGGGGCTGGTGGCTATTGCGGCTTATTTCCGCCTTGTGGCAAGGGGTTTACTCAACTCAAGATGTGGACCAACTTCTCGTGTTATTCTCTCTGGCGACGGCAGAAGGCGTGGATGTTAGGTAGTTAAAACAACGACGATTTGCAACAGTTTAATCACTTGTTTTCTCCTATTTTTATGTTCTTGTATTCCTGTCATCTCTATATCCATATTGTTATTAATACAAGTAATGTATGCATGCGGACGTGCAATGTCAAAAAAAAAATGAAGTGTTGCCTTCTTATTCCGCATGATTTTTTTTGGGTGCCTCTTTGCCCGTCACTTGTTGTGAAGGAAAATAAAGTGCGATGCGGACGAGAGAGGGACACGGGGGGTGAAAGTACTACATTTTTTGCTTTTTTAGAGACATAGGAATTCGAAGATAGTAAGTGTATAACCTTTCTTCCAAATTACACAGCGTTTTTTACAATTGTGTTCCCCACTTCGAAGTATCTGCTAGGTTTTGAGTGTCTTTGTACTTGGTGTTAGTGTAAACCTAGGGCACTTGCACCTGGAAGTAAGCCAACTTTGTAAATGTAATTACGCCTACCCTACTTAGAAGTAATCGCGTTGAAGTTTGAAAATACGTGTGCAATACACTTAGAAAATGCCCGACTTACATTTGAAAGTATGCCATATAACACTTAAAAAAGTACGTCCGGGTTGCACTTTGAAAGTAGAGTCAACACGATCGGTCCATCGCAACTGCACATTCGACTATGAGCACAAGGCCACGCCCACGCCCACGCCCTCCTCCAAGATGGGAACTCGAGTGACCTCCTTGGCTCCTTCGCTTGGAATCAGGGTATTAGAGCATCTCCATCGAGGGCCTCTAAATCGGTGTCCGGCACCTCCCAATTGGGCCTCCTTTGGGGGTGTCGGACATGTGTCCGGACAACATTTAGAAGCCGCCCACAGCGGCACTTCCCAAAGGCCCACCCCCAAACGGACCGAAATTAGAGCGAACTGTCGAACACCTTGCGGGCATGCCGTGGTCACCGCCGATGAACAGCACAAATGAGGAACATGACGGCGGTGCATGCATTAATAAAAATGTCTCAAATGATGCCGGCAATCAAATAGTTTTGCCGCGCAGGAGAACAAGTCATAGACTTGGCATAGTTTCGACCGCGCCGGAGAACAATCTCCAACGCCGGCCATCAAAAAGGATCGACCGCGCCGGAGAACAAGTCTCCAAGGCCGGCCATCAAAAGGGCGCCTCCCTGGCGCAATGCTTCATGTCGATCACGCGGCGGCCTCCTCCTCGACTTCTTCCTCGCCGTCCTCGTCGGATCCCTCGAGCTCCGCCGCTTCGGCCGCCGCCTTCTCAGCCTGGATGCGCCTCCGTTCGGACACGAAGTATCTCTTCTGGTTGGGGCTCATGCCGGTCGTGTTTGTGGCCATGAAGAGACGCTCCTCCTTCTTCTCTTGGTTCTTGAGCTTGGTCTCCTACATCTTGAAGTAGAGCGTCCACTTCTCTTGGATGCTGCCTGCGGCGCCCGAGGCCCTTGGCTTCTTGCCAGCCTTGGCGGCCGCCTTGCACGCCTTCACTCCCATCTCGGGACGCTCGGCGCTAGCAGCCGGCAGGTTTCTTTCATCTCCCTTGACGGTGCGATCATCTTTTATATGGCTCTTCCATTTCGGGCAACATTTAACCACCTTCCAAACGTGCATGAACTTGTATGGCTTCTTGCCATCCGACTCCAAGTCAAGGTACAAGTACTTGGCGTTCTTGAGCTACACAAACAAAGGCCAAGTCAAGTATGCATGTAAACTTGATGGGTTACAAGTGCAAGTTAAGATGATCGGCTAACCTTGTCGGCATCGTTCTTGCCACTCTCATCTCTTTACAAGATTTGCTCATTGCAATGGTGAAACTTGGTAGTGAGAGCCGAGATGACGCCCCAACGGCTCTCAACCGATTTGGCATTGCGGTTAGGCAAATCTTCATGAGGAGGATACGACCTTCTTTCGGTGTAGTCCTTCTGAATGCGTATCCAGTAGGCCTTCTTTCTTTAGTTGGCGCCCTTCTCGCCGCACATGCTCACGTTCATCCACGCCTGGGCCAACAAGACGTCCTCAATCACGCACCAAGTCTTGCCTCTGTTTCCAGCCTTCCAGACGCCATCCTCTTCTTCTTCGACCTCCCCTTCCTGACCCTGTCCGGCATCCCCTTCCTGGCCCTGGCCGTCATCCTCTTCGTCGCCCTGGCTGAACTGTTCTATTTCGGCGTAGGCACTGGCGGCGTATGCCCTGGCGGCGTAGGTTGTACCGTCGTCGATGACTGAAGCCATGAACGAGGCGCCAGCGTCCTACCCAGCAAAAACCACAATTTGCATCGTCGACAATTAATGCACAAAACAACAATTTGCGTCCGGCCGCTCGCAATAACTGCGCCCAACAAACAATCGGCCGGGGAACACAATAAATGAGGGAGATCAGGATTATAAATAGCACTCACATGGCCGAGTTGGTCGCCGAAGAAAAGGCCGCGGGAAGCAGTCGCGTCTTGGCTCGTCGCAGGTGTCCACCGCAACGCCGGCGATTCGCTGAACAGCGGCGTGGCGTTCAGACCGATGGTCGGCTCTTTGGGGGAAAACCACGACACCTGCGACGGGTAGCCGGAGGTGCCGTCGAAGAAGGCCGGGACAGACGGCGACCCAACAAACCCACCGACGGATGCTGCTGGGCTAGAGCTGCTTTGGCTCATGGCGATCAACATCTCCGCGGCGTTGTCGTTCGGCGACGACAGATCAGCCGTCTTGTCCTTCGCCTTGACTCGTCGTTGTTACTGTAGCGGGGAAGCGGCGGTGCGGAGCTGGGCCTGGCTCATGGCCGCCGGCAACGAAAGCTCCTGCTGCTCCCGCTTCATCGGCTTCTTCTTCGGCTGCGACGACGCCGGCGGCTTGCGCCCCTTGGGTTTCGAGAGGCCGACGGCCTTGGGCGGCATGGTGGCGGAAGGCGAGGAGGTCGCGGCGGCGGCGCGAGGGTTTGGGAAATGGAGGGAAGATTGCGAATTTTGACGCCGGGGCGGCAATGTAGAGGAAGGGAAATTGGGCGCGGCGCGTCGTGTGTATGACGGGCGGGCCAGCGCTGTCAGGGCCATGCCCGAGGAGATGTCCGGCACCACAGGAGGGACTCCAAACTTGGAGACCCTATTGGAGATGTCGGACACAAAATCGCTCGGGACGAGACTTTGAGGGGTGCCGCTGGTGGGCGTTTTTGATGTCCGGCCCCCCAAAAGGCCTTTGGGGGTCCTTTAGAGGCCCAGGTGGAGATGCTCTTATGGGAGATCATGTCTTCCCTAGAACTCGAGGATGGATCCCGGCCGCTTAGAACTAATTGTCTGTTAGCCTAAGTTTTGGTGCCGTGTGGACGTACGTATGGTTGAGTAAGAACTTTATGGGCAACCTCCTACGGGTCCCGTGAATATTTTATGTTTGCCTTGTCTTTTCCCCTGAAGCAGAGCAGCATGTCGTACTACAAATAATTTTTATTTTGAAATTCCCATACGTCTTTGCTGAATGATAGTTGCAGGATATCATTTCCTAAATGGTTCCATCCAAAGCAAATCATCCAAGGGAGCAGAGCAGCCATCTATCTTTGTTGGCCTTTGTATCGCACTCGCAGTACAGTGGTACGCTCTGAGGTGTGATCTGCTCGATCGGCGCGGCGGTGCGCTAGCAAAGGTCTCTTTTCTCTGCCCGAGCTGTGCCGGCGCAAGTCCGCTGCACCGGCGTAGGTCTTTTCTCTGCCCGAGCTGTGCCGGCGCAAGTGTAATGGAAAGCCCTCTGATTGTTTCGATTGTTTCCCTGCTTTTGGAGTTTTGGGCTTTACTATCATCGATCACATGGACGTATGCTTTGCTTCCGCGAAGATCGACCTGCACTGTCTCCTTTTGTCACTTCCGTCGTCAATTCCATGTATGTTCCGTATTAGTTGTTCTACGCCACTTTGGCCGGCTCAGTTTTTTTTATATAAAAGTCAGTCTAGCATGCTTTTCATTTCAACTAGAAGAGACGTACAAGAGTATAAGAGCATCTTCAGTCGGACCCCTCATAGCCAGCTCAAACGTCCGGGCAGACTGCCCGGACGGTCTTTGGGCCAAAATCGTCCGCCCAACCGACTCCCCTCAAACTGGCCCCAAACGTCCGGACAGTCCGGCACACCCCAAACCCAGCCCATATGTGGGGAGGGTTTGGGGCGGCCCGGACGCGCCCGGACGCGTCCGCCCTCAGATCGCTGACAGCGCGGACCCTCGCTTGACCGGCCTACCGGAGGGAGGATCTAGCCTTTGACCGGCGCCGGCATTCATGACGGAGCGGCCAGCGGCCAACGCCCAACCGCCGCATTCATGGCGGACCGGCCACCTCCGCTATATGTACCAGCGCCGGAACCCTACTCCTGTTCATTCACATCCACATCCACAGCCGCCGCCGGAACCCTAGATCGGTTCGTCCACCACCGCCCACTCCCCTTCTTCTCCACCATGCCTCGCCGCCTCCCCACCATTTTCGCCAAGATGATGGCGGACAAGGCGGCGCAGGCGCAAGCCCTCCGAGCCAGGGCACGCGAGGAGGAGGCCGCGGCGGAGGTGGCAGCGTCGGAGGGGGCGAACGTGGGATATGTCGTGGTCCGTGAGGACTCCCACATCGTCGAGCTGACGGGATCAGAGTACATCCGTCAGGCGGATGAAGCGATGCGCGCCCGGGCGGAGGCGGCGGCCGAAGCGCATCGCGCCTGGGTGCACGCTGCGACGGAGCAGTGGAGAGCTCAGGCGGAGGCGGAAGAAGGAAGGATACGCCAGGAGGCGGCGGAGCACCGTGTGGCGGAGGAGGCGGCGGAGCACCGTGCGGCGGATGCACAGCTGAAGGCAGAGGCGGCGGACCGCCTCTTCATGAGGCAGATGAGGAACCGTTCCGGGTTCCTCGACAAGCAGATCGAGGCGGAGGCGGCGATTCGTGAAGGCCGACCATACGCCGGGGCCTCCTCATCCTCTTCATTCGGGCTCTTCTCCGACTCCGAGCAGGGTTTTTGTCCGGCTCCGGCCGCCAGTGCGGAACAGGGCGGCTCCGCCGCCGCAGCGGCAACGGTCATCGTGCTATCCGATGACGAGTAGGGAGATAGGATAACCGGAAGTAGCAAGGCGGCAGCAAGTGCACATCGTAGTGTAGCATATGTGCACGTTGCATGCTTTTGTAGTAATTTGGCAACTAAATTTAGAGGCTTGTGGTAGTAGAAGCATGTTTTTAGGGGTTGTCCGGTCACCCTCCGCGGACGCGTCCGGATGCGTCCGGGCGCTGTTTGGGGTCCGATTTTGGGGGGTCCGGTTGGAGATGCTATAAGGTAACCAAAAGGAGAAAAAACAGGGAAGCTAATCTAAAAAAGAAAGAGACTACAACGAAGGGTTGCAGACTACAAAAAAAAAGGAGTGCAACCGATCAATCAAATTCCCTTGCTCTAAGGATCAGGTACGCAACGCTCGATTTGCCAGCTTCTCTCCAACATCGAGCCTCTTCCAGAATACCCAACAAAATGCGGTTTAGAGGCTCAGTTCATCTTTGCCGGCACCCGCGAAAATCAAAAATATATCAGCTTTGACACATCTCCGGTTTCACAAATAGATCGGATTATGGGATACTCTATTAACTCTATTTTTATAGACGGTGAAAAAACATAGCACATTGCTCGAGAATCCCGTGAGTGTCGCTTGAGGATGGCATATGTAGATGCTACGAGAAAAACTCCACCCAATGGATCGCTTGCCCGTTTGACCACTCGTTAAAGTGGGTGACTGATGCCCACAAGTGTAGGGGATCGCTGAAATCTTCGTTGGGAAGTATTACCCAAATTTATAGTTCGACACGATGGGAATACAAGAATATCAATAAGATTTTGGTAGTTGAGGCGTCACTCTCAACCACACCTGTATATCAATAACTTGCAGCAGTAATAATGATGGCAGTAGTATGATTCAAGTAACAAGTAAAACAGCAGCAGTAAACAAGTGTTTCCCAATTTTCACCGGAAAAGTGAAGGTGCAACTCAGAGGGTTAAAATGTAGGCATGAAGTGATAGCGGGGTGTTGCATGAATAAGATTGATCATATAATAAGATATAGCTAGCCATGGGACGTATCTCTAACTCTGATACATGTAGGTATGTGTTCCATAATTAGTTGTGCGTACTAACCAAGAGAATTTGCACAACATCTATTGTCCTACCTGCCCATTTCACCGGGGCCAATTTGGAACTACAGGTAATTAAGGTCTACCCTTTCGAATAGACCGGAACAGTGCATTAACACTTCATGAACACATAGAATCCTCAAACTAAAGCATCTCCCCCTTATTTTCCCTAGATGTCACTTTTAGGGTTCGCAGGTTCAACATAATAGCAGGTGATACACTTTGCAGATAAGTACCAAACTCAAATATATGATGAGGCAATATAAGTTTTGTACTGAAACCATGTCACTCGGGCCCTAGTAGCAAGCATTAAACATAGCATAAGTGCATCAACACAATACAAAAATATCCTCAAGATAAACCCCTAAAATCTCGAACAACGGGTAGCATTACATGATCAATCTCATCCAATCCCCATCCACCTCATGTGACTACAGCGGACTACTCACACATGGTGATGGTGAAGGAGCTCATGGTCGATGGAGATGAAGGCGGCGAAGATGGCGGTGAAGACGGCCTCCAGATCCCTCCACCGGAGGAGAAATCCTGGATCAATCTGTCCCCGAAACGAAGAACGTGGTGGCGGTGGCGGTGTGTTTCGCGAAAGCTCTCCTCCTTCTAGGGCAAGCGTTTTTCTGTATATATGAGGGGATACGTCGAATACCGGAGGCGAGGCGGTGCCCGAGGCCCATTTGGGGTGGGCCCACGCGGCCAGGTACAGGGGCCGCGTGGGGCCCCCTCTTTTGGCCCTCCGGCGCTCCCTCGTGCCCATCCTTTGCACGTTGTCCTACTTTTCCATAGAAAATGACGTGGTATTTTTCCCCGATTTTATTTCCTGCAAAAATGGCCAGAAAAGAGACTTTGCTAAAAACAGCGTCAGATTCAGCAGTTTTATTCAAATACGGGAAGATTCCGGAGCAAATTATGAAGCAAAGTGCTTGAAAAAGTAGATGCATTTTGGATGCATCAACTCCCCCAAGCTTAGCTTGTTGTTTGTCCTCGAACAACTCAAACATAGTGCAGAAGCGATGAAAAGACTTTGACAAGAACTTTGCATTGCATATGTAACACCGCTTAATACCAACAAGCATGCGAAACATAACTTCGATAAGAAATAACAAAATGCTAGCAAAGGTATATCTAATCAATGTTAAAGCATTTATATTTGCTGCAAGAGAAATAACATGTAATGTCGATACTTGGATGAGTTTGCTCAACTGTAGAAATAAACAAAGGTTTTTTTGCATCGCTATTGATTGAATCATGTCAAGATTTTTGAGGTCTTTTGATTCTTTCTTTTGTTGACTAGTGAAATCATTGTGCTTACAACCTTGCTCTCATTTTTAACAAACCATTTGGTGTTCCCTATTATGACCCATATGCTTGACCAACTCATGGTTGAAAACCTCATGCCCCGTGAATACGAGTACCTACACCATGGCTACTCAACTCGGGCCACTAAGCAAGTTCAAATTTTTCAGTCATTGCAAGTAATAAAAGCGTCATCAAGAGCGTCAACTGGGGTACCTCTTGTCCCAGGACCTGGACAAGCCCATGTCCCAACAACAAGACAAACAGATTATGAATAATCTCAACACTCTTTTATTTACTATTTGTGTAGCTTTTTATTATGATGTGCGTCATAGAATGTTCATTATGGTGCGCTGCAAATTTCCACCATGAATGATGCATGGCTTAGGTTGGCGGCCCAGGCGTCTCTCTAGCCAATTATCCTTACTCATCAAACTTACTAAGTTTCCACCATTATTTCGCGATGATAAGCATCCATAGACCAAAGCACATGATATCAACTAAATATAATTTAGTGTAATGTTGAAAGCTTTCCATGTGTCCGCACATTTCAGCTAGTTTCCAACCACTAAGCCTATCAAGCATATGACTTCATGTTTAACATTTGAAAAACTCTTTTACTCTTTGGTTGGCAAGTTTAGCAATCACAATGGGATGCGTAGACCTTTGTTTAGAACCACAATTATTCAACACACAGCCAAGTATTGTCACTAAATAATATCTCACTTGCATCATCATATAACATACTAGAACATGGAGAAGATAAACATTTGCTACCACTTCCCTAGATGTTAAAGAAACCATGATATGCTCACTTGCTGTTATTAAAAAGTCTACATAATCACGGCAAATGTGTCGTACCTTTCATCCACTTCATGCACATTAACTCATCATCGTTGTTCTCCTCTCCTAATTTGAACTGCGCAATAAAAACTCAAATCTGTCATAAAATGTCACTGCATACAGTACTATTTTTACCCTACCTAAACACATCAGAAAAATCTCCCAATTTACAGGTGTGTGGGTTATGATATGTTGCAGCAGTGGTTAAAATTTTAGCTCAATCGGAGTTACAGGGAATAAATGAAAAATGAAACAGTGAGCAGATTTCAGCAATTTCAGCACTTCTGTTTTCGCGTTTGTTTCAAGAAAACGAAAATATTTTTGTTCTTTTTTGGTTTTTAGATGCATAACATAAATGTCCAGAAGTAAATAACCAAAAGAAGCAAATGAAATCTTTTTGTGTTTTGTGATTTTCAGAATAAGAAACTAAACATAACAATGCAACAGTGATATAAAACAACGAATGGAGAGGGAGAGAAGCACTCCACCTTCCACTTTCCGGTACTCCTGTCAAAAAGGTCATTACAGGGGAGCCTAATGGGCACTCGCTGCCCATTAGCACTCAAATAGTTATACAAATAATTCTCCCCATACTTCATACTTATTTCCATGCGAGTAGTCAAAGTAAAATCAAGTAATGTGGACTCACGCACAAGAGTACCCATGTTGTCATCATATCCTCTCTCATTTTTAATGTACTTGTACACTAATGTAGCAATAGCACCAGCATAAATAGGAGTTTCATCGGTAACATTTCTACTCACAGCAGTATGCAATGATCTAGCGAGAATGACTCTCAAGTTATACCCACATGGTATGTTTTCTTTTGCACATTTAAGTAGATAAACTATTGGTCCAGTGCAAGCAGAATTGTTGTCCCTAGCAAGAAATCCTCTTGCAAGAAACAACGCAAATATCTCAAACTTGGGTGCTGTATATGAGTAAATTTACCCCTAAATCTATCATGAGAGCTAACAGTAATAGAATGCCAAAATGCAACAATCTCAGGGTTGGAATCAGCACCGGTTTCATTCCAACTACCCGTGGTTGCCACACAATAGCATTGCAAAATTCCTCTAGAGACATAATGAGACGCTCCCCTCTCATAGTAAATTTGCAAACAAAGGTAGGAGGGGGTGCCTTACTTTTCTTACTATGTCTGTGGAGCTCAGACCCTCAAATCTGAATGTAGAGAGGAATTCTCGCGAGAGTTCCTCGTATGTATCTTGTGGGTTTTGAGTAAACCGAAGTAGCCAGTTGCAGCAGCAAGATGTTGAAGTCCTCTTGAATCCCCCACTGTTCAAGAACATGGGGATCTTGCCATCTTGTTGTGTATATCTTCAACTTCTCTCCCACATAGTATGCAGAATCCTCCCAAAGATGTTGGTCATCAAGGTTGAGGGAGACTTTGCATGCCCTCTTCTTGGTCTTGAGCATCCCTATCAATGCTTGCCCTTGTTGAACATGGTACCTTGCTGCCCATAAACAATATTCAACAAAAATCAAGATGCAACACTCTAAAACAACATTGAGCCATCCATAACTAGTCTCCACATCAATATCATGCATCAATATCAACTAGAAAACTTAAATCTATGGATTTCCCAAGCATAATAGGTGACACCAAGTGCAGCAAAATACTTCATATGATGCACAAGAACAAAAAATAATTGGATGGGTGGAGGAGTCACATACCAATGAGCAATCCACCAAACAGATTTGAAAAATCTGCTCTAAACTTGGAGATCCAAGGATAGCAGGAAAGGAGCACGGGAAAATTTGGGAAAAATACCTGGAGCTGGTTTCTGTCGAGGGGAAGGAGATGGGCACAGACCCCTCACCTAACTCCCCCTGTGGGCCAAAGTAGAGGGTCCCACGCGGCCAGGTACAGTGGCCGCGTGGGACACCCTATTCTGGGCCCTGGTGGCCCTCTGGTGTCCCCCTTTTGGCTGTTGTTCCCCTGGTAAAATAACTTACCTCCAAATTTTTCTGGAATTTTTCGAGAAATTTTCTGAACAGAATTTTTCAAACTACAGTTTCTGGAATTTCTGAACTTTGAAATAATTATGTCTAGGTAATATACTCTAAAAATTCTAAATAAACAAATTAAAATGCAATGTAAATTTTATGGGAATCAAGTTTGCATCATTTTCACATTAGTAATGAGGTTGATCAAGTCTCATTAATAATATGTAAAAGATATAACATGATTCTTATTTTATATGTATAGAAGAAATTTCAAGATACCTCATATTTGATTGGAATAGTTCCAACCATCATGATAGCATATTTTGGTTCAGGAGGTGGTAATGCAAATTCAAAGCTTCCAACTATAAGAGTATTTCTTTTAATGAATTCACACTTTGGCTTACCATTGTAACAGATTTTTCTTGGGGAAATAAATAGTATGCTCATTTCCTTTGACATTGAATGTCACTTTGCTTTCAGTGCAATTTATCACAGCTCCTGCAGTGTTTAAAAAGGGTCTTCCAAGAATAATAGATAGATTATCATCCTCAGGCATTTCTAATATAACAAAGTCTGTAGGAATTAACACATTAGCAATAGAGATAGGAACATCCTCACATATTCCAATAGGCACAGCAGTTGATTTATCAGCCATTTGTAATGAAACTTCAGTTGGAACCAATTTGTTTAGTTAAGTTTCTTATATAAGAGAAAGGCATAACACTACACCAGCTCCTAAATCACATAGTGCATATTTCACATAAGTTTCTTTAATATGACAAGGAATAGTTGGTATACCAGGATCTCCACGCTTTTCAGGCATTTTCCCTTTAAAGGAATAATCAGCAAGCATAGCAGTAATTGCATCAGTAGGAATCTTTCTTTTATTAGTGACAATATCTTTCATGTATTTTGAATATGGAGGAATTTTATAGCATCAACAAGAGGAATTTGCAAATACAAGATTTAATCAACTCAAAGAATTTCTCAAATCTAGCATCATCCAAAGTTTTTATTACCTCTTGAGGATATGGTATGGGTCTTTGTACCCATGGATCCCTTTCTTTACCTTTCTGTGGATTTGGATGGTTCTTCTTCTTGTTCTTCTCAGTAGATGGTTGAGGGTCTTCCTTTTCAGTAGCTTCAGGTTCTTCAACATTCTCTTCCTCTTGTGGTTCTTCTTCAGGTGGAGGTGATTCTCTTCTTCATTATTATTATCTTCAGTCTCAGCATCAGAAATAGAAGTATCATTATTTTGTTCTTCAGAATCATCATTATCTTGGTTTCCATTGGGAGATTTGCCTGCAGAAAGTTTCTTCTTTCGAGCTTCTTGCTCTTTCCTCTTGGATGGTCTTCAGGATAGTCAGGATCCTGAGTACTTGCACCTCCCCTAGTATTAACTCCATAAGACTTTCATACAATTGATTTTGAAGAGAAACCATTTGTTCAACTTGATTATTCATCATCTCACAATGTTTAACAATTCTTTTTACCTCTCCCACATTAGCATGTAAACTTTCTCGAAGAGATTTAATTTTGTGAGAGTTCTCCATAATCATCATTCTAATATTATGCTCCTCAGGATTATGATAATAAGCAAAATCATTCACGTATGATACTCAATAGGAGGTGTTACCTTTTCATTACCTTTCGTGGAGCTAATAGCATTGACTTGAATTGGAAAACATGGTTGATCATCAGGAAGTTTAACACCCATTTCAGATAATTCCTTAAGATGAGAGGTTTTAATTCCCTTCTCTTTAATGCCTTGGAAGCTTCTTTCATTGTTCTTATCTAATTGAGAATGCCTCTTTCTTCTCTGGAAATATCTCTTCAATATTCCAGTCTTCATAATTTCTAGAGATAGTCTCCAATATTAGTTGCTTCATCAACGGTCCTTTCCCTGAAAACATTACCTGCAATACCATCAAGATAACCTCTGGTGTTTTCGTTAGTCCATTGTAAAATATATCAAGTATTTCATTACTCTTGAAGCCATGGGTAGGACATTTCCTAACCATCTTACTATACCTCCCCCAAGCTTGGGGTAAATCCTCCTTCTCTTTCTGTGAAAAGTTGCTAATCTCAATAGTTAGACCATGAATCTTATCAGCAGGGAAATATTTATTATAGAATACCTGCAAACATTCTTCCTGCTAGTAATACATCCAGGTTCTAAACGATTATACCAAGTTTTAGCACTTCCTCCCAAAGTAAAAGGAAACAACTTTAAGAAATAGTAGCGTTGGTGGATTTCATCTTTCCCAAATAACACAGATAAATCATGCAAAACAGCAATGTGTTCAAAAGGAAACTCATCCTCTCTCCATAAAACTTATACTTCTCAGCCTTTTCAATTATTTCAGGATCAACACTAAACTCATAATCTTTATCTTTAATTTTAATAGCTGGAGCATTCATTTTCTCAGTACATGGAAATAATCATCAAGAGGAGAATTTTTATAGCTATCAAGTTCATCCAATTTATAATCCGAACCTAAAAAACCATAGCAAAAGCAGCCTCTTCCTCAGAGGAAGTTTCCATCTCATCATCACAATATTCATTATATTCTAGCTCAGATTCCACATTTTCAATAATAGGAGAATCAAGATTTTTAGGTGTTTCAGTTATCTCAGATGTTTCAGATGTTTCAGGTATTTCAGGTGTGAAAGGACACGGATGTCGCCTAGAGGGGGGGTGAATAGGCGATAAAATTCTTTATGGTTTAGGCTTGAATAAATGCGAAATAAAACTAGCGTTTAATTTATCAAGCACGAAACCTAAACAAGCTAGGTTTACCTATGTGCACCAACAACTTATGCTAAACAATATAAGCAAATATGTGATAGCAAGATATATTACTTCAAGCTCGATGGCTATCACAAAGTAAATAGCATAAGTAAGAAGCTCGAGTATAGAAATACCGAGGCACTTGGAGACGATGATTTATCCCGAAGTTCACTTCCCAATGGAAGCTACGTCTCCGTTGGAGCGGTGCGGAGTCACAAAGTGATCCCCGAATAGCCGTCAAATGGCACACCGTAATCTCCTTCGTGCCTCCACCAATGCGGAGTGTCACGAACCACTATGGGACACTTAAGGGTGGTCACCGAACCCGTACAAGGATGAGGCACACTCCACAACTTAATTGGAGGCTCTCACCGAATTCCCGCGGCTCCCAAAGCCACAAGAATCACAAGGTTGGGGCGCGTCTCCACAACTTAATTGGAGGCTCCCAACAATCCCGCGAGCCACCAAAACTCCGAGATCAACTAGGACCGTCTAGGGCACTCCAAGTACCCAAGAGGACAAGCTCTAGGGCACCCCAAGTACCCAAGAGTAACAAGCTTCTCAACTTCGATTTCCACGTATCACCGTGGAGAACTCAAACCGATGCAATGAAGGCAAGACCACTAGAGGTGGTCAAATCCTTCACTCCCAAATCCCACTAAAAGCAACTAATGCTTGTGGGGGAGAAGAGAGGAAGAACAAGGAAGAACTCAACAAATGGAACTCCAAGATCTAGATCCAAAGGCTTCCCCTCACTTAGAGGAGAGATAGATTGGTGGAACAATAGATCTAGATCTTCTCCTTCAATCCTCCAAAGATCAAAGAGTTTGGGTGGAGGGATTGGGAGATATCAAGGAAATGAGCTTGCAACAATGAAGGAGAGAGAAAGCAAAACGTGTTGTGCAGAGCTGGCTGGCTGGAGGTAGGTGGAGGGGTATTTATACCCCTACCAGAAAAAGAGCCATTGCAGCCAGTTTCATGCCGGAGTCTCCGGCCCTAGTGACCGGAAGCTCTGGTCTGGTGCGGAAACTCCGGCCTTCTGGGGCCGGAAACTCCGGCCCCCACCAGGGGCTGAACCACTTTCAGACGGGGAGCAGCACGGCAGAAACTCCGGTCCCCTGGGGCCGGAAAATCCGGTCTGGGGCGGATACTCCGGCCCCTTGGGCCAGAAACTCTGGATCCCACCAGGGGCTGAACAAGAAAAACAGACTTCGACGAAAATCCTTGGGTCCGGAGACTCCGGACCTGTAGGTCGGAGACTCTTGCCTGAAAAGCAGCAATAAAACAGCACGGCCTGAAATGCGATAACTTTCTCGTTTGAACTCCAAAACAGGTGAAACCAATTTCGTTGGAAATATTAAGGGTCACAAATATAGAGGGGATACCACACATGGGAGGTGTGGACCCTAACTCGAAGGTGGACCGGTAATATTTCCAACGCCGAGAACAAACAAGTTTTCCAAACAAAAACCATTTTCAAAGAACTTGGGGTTGTCATGAGGATCACAACAAGCACCAAAACCCAACTAGGAGAAAAACCAAATAAAAACCACGAAAGATGATGATGCCAAGTATGCAAAAGTTTGAGCTCTCTCCAACTGATACGCTTAAGCTTTAGTCGAGAGACCCTCTTGATAGTACGGTATCTATCCTATAACTCGGTCTCCCGACTAACAACATGAGACCGGTAAAATAGAAACCCTATCAAGATCATACCTTTGCCTTGCGCATTCCACTTGACTAGATGATGACGATCTTGATCTTCTCAAGTGGACCACCTTTCTTGATTGCGCTTCGCTTGGTGAAGATCCACATATTTCTCCCCCATACTCCACTATGGGAGAGCCTCTCGTCGGCACATCTTCACTTGACCATTATTTCCAAATGGGTGGCAAGCTTCAAACATATAATATCTTCGAGATACTTCTCTTGAACTTGCACAACCCAAGCTTGATGACGATCACCACTTGGCGTCATCTTTCATGGGCTATATGAAATCTTCATTTGATGCTAGCCCATAGAAAGATACCTAACCATACATATAAATGCCACACACATATCATGGGTTAGTTCACAAAGCTATATGGATAATTGCTTACCATACCAAGAGATACATGATCCCACTTGGTACATCTTTTAGCTTTGTGAGTTGATCAATATCCTTGTATCTTTTCTTCTCTTTTCAATAGACGATGTCTTGAAGGAAACCATGAATGATCACTAATCCTTTTCTTCAAGGCATACTTGCAATATGCTCAACTCACATATGACCAAACATTGGATACCTCCTCGAATAACAACTTGGTCATCACATACTTTTCTTCTTGATCATATCAAGTACATATCCATACACCTCGATGATCTTGATGCCAAATACTTCATTATATCAATATATTCAAGGCATCAACCTTGAATCCAACATATGGAGTTCAAGCATGGTTTATGGACAAACACTACAAGTATAACTCAAAGCAACCATTAGTCCATAGGGATTGTCATTAATTACCAAAACCACACATGGGGACGCCATGCCCTTTCAAGGTGTCACTTCTTTGTCTATGCTACCACATATTAAATCATTTTCATTACTAGTAGACATTTTAGACAAAGGTGAACTAGATAAAACTTTTCCTTTTTTCTTAGAAGCAACAACAGAAGCAACATTAGGTGAAAAGTTCGGCCTACTCGTCAAATTCTTACCTCCACGAGTAGTTGAAGGCTTCAGTTCCTTCGGAGTAGTTTCCTTCCCCATGGTTGGAAACAAGTAAATGCAGCAAATAATATGATAACAAGTTGTCTTACCGATAAAGCTAGGCTCCCTGGCAACGGCGCCAGAAAACGTCTTGATGCCCACAAGTGTAGGGGATCGCTGAAATCTTCGTTGGGAAGTATTACCCAAATTTATAGTTCGACACGATGGGAACACAAGAATATCAATAAGACTTTGGAAATTGAGGCGTCACTCTCAATCACACATGTATATCAATAACTTGCAGCAGTAATAGTGATGGCAGTAGTATGATTCAAGTAACAAGTAGAACAGCAGCAATAAACAAGTGTTTTCCAGTTTTCACCGAAAAAGTGAAGGTGCAACTCAGAGGGTTAAAATGTAGGCATGAGGTGATAGCGGGGTGTTGCATGAATAAGATTGATCATATAATAAGATATAGCTAGCCATGGGACGTATCTCTAACTCTGATATATGTAGGTATGTGTTCCATAATTAGGTGTGCGTACTAATCAAGAGAATTTGCACAACATCTATTGTCCTACCTGCCCATTTCACCGGGGCCAATTTGGAACTACAGGTAATTAAGGTCTACCCTTTTGAATAGACCGGAACAATGCATTAACACTTCATGAACACATAGAATCCTCAAACTAAAACATCTCCCCCTTGTTTTCCCTATATGTCACTTTTAGGGTTCGCAGGTTCAACATAATAGCAGGTGATACACTTTGCAGATAAGTACCAAATTCAAATATATGATGAGGCAATATAAGTTCTGTACTGAAATCATGCCACTCGGGCCCTAGTAGCAAGCATTAATCATAGCATAAGTGCATCAACACAATACAAAAATATCCTCAAGATAAACCCCTAAAATCTCGAACAACGGGTAGCATTACATGATCAATCTCATCCAATCCCATCCACCTCATGTGCCTACTGCGGACTACTCACACATGGTGATGGTGAAGGAGCTCATGGTCGATGGAGATGAAGGCGGTGAAGATGGCGGTGAAGACGGCCTCCGGATCCCGCCAACGGAGGAGAAATTCTGGATCAATCTGTCCCCGAAACGAAGAACGTGGTGGCGGCGGCGCTGTGTTTCGCGAAAGCTCTCCCCTTTTAGGGCAAGCGTTTTTCTGTATATTTGAGGGGGTATGTCGAAGACCGGAGGCGAGGCGGTGCCCGATGCCCATTTGTGGTGGGCCCATGCGACCAGGTACAGGGGCCGCGTGGGGCCCCCTCTTTTGGCCCTCCGGCGCTCCCTCGTGTCCATCCTTTGCACGTTGTCCTCCTTTTCCATAGAAAATGATGCGGTATTTTTCCCCGATTTTATTTCCTGCAAAAATGGCCAGAAAAGAGACTTTGCTAAAAATAGCGTCAGATTCAGCAGTGTTATTCAAATATGGGAAGATTCCAGAGCAAATTATGAAGCAAAGTGCTTGGAAAAGTAGATGCATTTTGGATGCATCGGTGACATGTGGGTCGGATGTGTACGGGGGTGACACATGAGAGGGTTTGTGTGTGCTTGGTGTTGTCACACACTTTTTTTGTGTCCAGACAGGGTTAACACTTCCCAATGAAAAATGGGATTACAACATAATAAATGAAGTATGTTATCACAATTAGTACACTTACCACTATGGAGGTACTCCATGCTGACCAAAATTGGTTGTGTATAAATTGTGTGTAGATCTATTTGAATCCATTTTTTGCACTTATTTATCGACCTTTTATCTTACTTCTTTCTTCAGTATGATGATGTTGTATCTTCTCGAAGACATACATGTCATATTATCAAACCTATCTTGATCACTTTTTGGATCACACCTTGAACATCTCGAAGCCGTGAACTCATTGGTGGCGATATAGATCTGATGTGGAGAGAGAGAC
Source organism: Poa pratensis (assembly GCA_947311845.1). NCBI lineage: Eukaryota > Viridiplantae > Streptophyta > Magnoliopsida > Poales > Poaceae > Poa > Poa pratensis. The sequence goes on from CAMZMU010000052.1 coordinate 96,720,925, forward strand.
ATAGAAGGATGTTGTCCACCCCGGTGCTACTGACGTGTCGGTGGAGGAGAAACCGCCAATGAAGAGAGGGAGGCGAATGAGGGGAATAGAATGAGTAGAGTGAGCGGTGAGAGAAATAAACGACCACGTATTCCACAAAAAAATGCATATTCAACGGTTCTCATCAGTTCTTGTTTCTGAGAACTAGCCCAATACCTAATGCAGTCATCCGAACATTGTAATTTTACAGCTGATGGGGCCTGGTCTACATGTTTGCAGGCTACCAAAGGACCCCTACTTTAGTAACGAGATAATAGAGGAAATAACAACTCGGGTCAAGGAGGAAATAAGAACTTGGCCCCGCGAGATCTCAGATCTTTCTTTTTTTTAGAATTGAGGAGCCTCGCTCTCGATTTCATTTCAGAAATGAAACCGATAATAGAAGAGTAGTTTCTTACAGAAACACCACCTTCGCCACCTCCCAGCTGAACGAACCAAAACAACTAAAGAATCTAAGACTAAACAGTGCCAGGAATCCGAAAACACCTTTACAGTTTTTACATGACTTCCGACCAAACTACCTAAACAGGCCATACTCCTCTCGCCAGCAACCTTGCGTCACTCTTAACCTCTTCGACCCCAGCAGTTATTTTTTCGCACGCCTTCAGTCCTTCCTTCATTTTTAGAAAAGGAGGCTAAGCCCCAGCCTCTGCATCGATTGATGCATACAGCCTTTATTAATTTTATTGTAGTTCAAGTCTTACAAACGATCACATCATGGATCACACATGGTCGATACATGAATCAACCATCTAAACAGGCAAGATAACATAGCATGACTAATCATCAACATGTTATCCTAAGATCAAAACGCCAGCTGCACTGGGTGTATAAGTCCCGCGCTACCGCAAGGAGTCGGTTGCACCCAATATCCACAATGACCCGCTTGTTCGTTGCTTGTAGGTAGGACCACGTACGAATCGAATGAATAGCCATCGGAATTACCTGCATAAAAGAGGAGGGACTTGCATTGTTAAAAATGATGTTATTGCGTATATTCCAAATGGCCCAGATTAAAGCACAAGAACCCACTCGAATTTGTGCTTTCTCTTTTTGTCTACCCCTCTAAGCCAACTACCAAATAAGTTGGAGATACTTTTTGGAGGTGTAATATTGAAAGCCATATAAACAATACGCCATACCATCTTAGCCAAAGGACAGTCTATAAAAAGATGTTTCCTTTGAACAATGTTAAACAGGGTCAGATATTGACAAGAGAGGGGCTTGTCCCCTAGCCAAGTATCCTCCCAAAAACGGGTACTTTCCCCATTACCTATAATGAAGGAACCACGTTCAAAGAACTCGTTTTTAACTTTCATAAGTCCCTTCCAAAATGGTGAATCGGAAGGTTTCACCTTCACTTGAGAAAGTGCTTTAGATTGCAAGTATTTGTTTGTAATCAGTTCATGCCAAACCCCATCCTCGGTTAGGATTTTGGAGAACCATTTGCACAAAAGGCTTTTGTTTTTTGCTTCTAAAACTTCGACCCCAAGACCTCCCTGTTCTTTCGGCCTACAAATAATGTTCCACTTAGTGAGTCTATACTTTTTCTTATGCCCATCACTTTGCCAAAAAAATCTAGATCGAAAAAAATCCATTCTCTTCCGTACCCCTTTGGGTATTTCAAAGAAAGATAGCATAAACATAGGCAGACTTGTTAGGACCGCATTTATCAAAATGAGTCTGTCACCATATGATAAAAGCTTCCCAGCCCAGCTAGCTATTTTTTTTCGAAACGATCTTCAACTAATTTCCACTCCCCATTTTTCAACTTTCTGAAGTGAATGGGGATTCCAAGATATCTAAAGGGGAAAGAACCTGCGTCACACCCAAATAGATTTTTATACTCATCCTCAAAGTTTTTAGCTTGCCCAAAACAGAAGAGTTTACTCTTATGGAAGTTGATTTTCAATCCTGATAACTGTTCAAACATACATAAGATGAGTTTCATATTTAGTGCCTTTTCAACATCATGAGACATAAAGAGGATTGTGTCGTCTGCATATTGTAGAATAGAAACACCTCCATCTACTAGATGTGGTATAAGACCTTCTACTTGACCATCCTCTTTAGCTCTGGCTATTATTATGGCCAACATGTCTGCGACAATATTAAACAAAATCGGAGATAGCGGGTCTCCCTGTCTTAAGCCTTTTCTAGTTTGGAAATAATGACCTATATCATCATTTACCTTGATACCTACACTGCCCTTAGTGACAAAATCATTTACCCACTGGCACCATTTTGACTCAAAACCCTTCATTCTCAACACTTGTTGTAAGAAGGGCCATTGTACCTTATCATATGCTTTCTCAAAATCTAGTTTTAATAGAACACCATCCAATTTCTTCCTATGAAGTTCATGAATAGTTTCATGGAGAATAAGCACCCCTTCTATAATATTTCTACCAGGCATAAATGCCGTTTGTGTTGGCCGTATTACCTTTTGTGCAGCGGCCATTACCCGATTAGTGCCCACCTTTGTAAAAAATTTGAAGCTGACGTTTAATAAGCAAATGGGACGATACTGCTGGATCTGTACAGCGTTCTCCTTTTTGGGCAGCAAAATAATTGTTCCATGATTGAGGTGAAATAAAGGAAGTTCCCCTTTTTGAAAACTCGCAAACAAATTCATTAAATCATTTTTTTAATATTGGCCAAAAGGTTTGGTAGAATTCAGCTGGGAACCCGTCTGGTCCCGGTGCTTTATTCTTTTTCATTTGCATAATTGCTTCGTTGACTTCTTTTTCAGCAAAATCGGCAACTAGTATCTCATTCTCTTCTACTGAAAGTTGTGGAATATCCGAAACTTCAGATTCCACCATGGTAAAGTTGTTTTTAGCCGATGCACCAAACAACTTTTTATAAAAATCGGTTATATAGTTCTTAATATTTTCATGACCCGAGATGGTGCCCTCCTCTTGTTGAAGTTGAAAGATTTGTTTTCTTCTATGCTTTCCATTAGGGATAATGGAAATACTTAGTGTTATTCCCTCCCTCTTGAACATGTTTAACTTTAGCTCTTTGAGCCCACTTGGACTCTTCTTCTCTTCTCAAAACTGCCACTTTTTCTAGAGCATCCCTCAAAGCTTCTCTTTCTGATTCCGTTAACGGATTTGTTTCAGCTTTTAAGTCCAAGGTTTCAACAACTTGAAGTAACCAGGACTTTTCTTTTTTGTAAACACTACTTTGATTTTTAGCCCAACCCCTCAAGTAGGCACGTAGGTGGCGAATTTTATTCTGCCATACCTCCAAAGGAGTCGCCCCAAAAGTGATGGAAGTCCATTCCTTTGCAACCATATCATAAAAGCCCTCTTTTTTAACCAAGCCAGCTCGAAAGAAAATTTTGCTTTATTGCCCAAGAAATCTTGTTCTCCTGAGTCCATAAGCAATGGTGTGTGATCAGATCCTGACCTAGTAAGTGCCCTAACAGTTACCAACGGAAACTTCTGCTCCCAAGACACACTTGTTATGATTCTATCCAACTTCTCATATGTCGGATTAACTCTCCTATTTGCCCAAGTATATTGCCTCCCCGACAAATCTATCTCACGAAGATCTAGACTTTCGATGATTGCATTAAAGATAAACGGCCATCTAGCACAGAAATTGTCATTATTTTTCTCATTATGTCTTCTAATAATATTGAAATCACCTCCAACTAAAAGAGGTAATTGTTCATTCTCGCAAATGCGTACCAATTCAGCTAAGAATTCCCCCTTTTGGGCATCTTGAGCCGCTCCATAGACTACCACTAGTGACCATTCAAAATTATCTTTCTTTGATTGTATGTGAAACTTAACACATCTTTCTCCCGGTTCAATATTCTTAACCGTAATACTAGTAGAATTAAAACCAACAAGAATTCCACCAGACCTCCCTATAGGTGGTAGGCAAAACCAAAGGAAATCATAGCCACCAGCTAAATTCCTAAGAAACGGAGTGGAAAAATTATCTCGCCCCGTCTCTATGATCGCAAAAAAATCTAATTTATGTTTCTTAATCCCATCAGACACAACTGCGTGTTTAGCGGGATCCCTAAACCCACCACTATTCCAATAACAGCCTCTCATGATTTTCTTGAGTTGATTTTAATTCTAATAATTCTACGGAGGGCTGATGAGTCATATTTCTTCTTGTTATAGACTCTCTTCTTTGCTGTGAAAGTGATCGGCTCAAGGTCCTTATGACCTACAGAACCACCCTGTTCCTCTCCCTCTAAATCTTTGCTCAAACGAACTGCATTAATTAAAGCTAAGTTATCACATTCTTCCTCTTTTTCTAGCTCTACTGAAGCCTCCTTCTTTTTCAACATGATTAAGGTGCGTCTTAGGTCAATATCTTTTATAAGAGAGACTGAAGACATAATTTCACTAGGTGACTCTCCTAAAGAAATTCCAAGCGACGACTAAGTTATCACATTCTTCCTCTTTTTCTAGCTCTACTGAAGCCTCCTTCTTTTTCAACATGATTAAGGTGCGGCTTAGGTCAATATCTTATATAAGAGAGACTAAAGACATAATTTCACTAGGTGACTCTCCTAAAGAAATTCCAAGCTTCGTCGCTCTAGTTACGACAGTTTCATTAGGTATAGATGCAATTGAAAACTTAGAAACAAAAGCATTACCTGAATCCAGCATAGCATCCTGTTCATTTAAACTCTATTCTTCTATACTCATAACCATCGCACACTGCTACACCACACTGAGAATTCTTTGCTCCTCTACGTTGGAGGGTTCACAAGGTTTATCTATCTGCAAGTCAACCCAGGATCTCAGATCTGTACTTGAAACAGGATCTCTTCCTTCCGCAGGACCGTACACCAGCACTGTACTTGTCCACTGTTACTGAAACATTAAACACGGATCGATCGACCAAGACAAAACCATAGCTTTGATTCCCTCGACCAACACGGATGGACTATACTATAACCCTGATGCCATCCATCATCATCGACTACCGAAAACATGCACTGCACATGCATATGGTGCATTCTCCATTTTTTTTTAAAAAATCTCTAAATGATCTTGAGACGCAGAGGGCGCTGACAGGTGTCCCAATCATCACCAGCTACTGTTCGTTTCGATCGAGCACGTACGTGCATCTCCCTTCGGCCGAGACTCCTGAGTAAGCCTACGAGCGGCCGTTCGGTGCCGTGCCGTTGAGCGCCAGACAGCGGCCATGTGCTCCCCAGGCCGGAGTTGTTTATCTGAACTAGATGACCCATTGCGCGACTGCGCAACCGCCGGATGCAAAGACTACATTGTCGACGAAAGTAATTCATTTTATTTGTGTTCATTTAGCTCTATTTCGTGTGGATACTCTTTCAGTTAGCTTTTGTACGGGCCGTACGAATCTTCATAGAGCACAGAGTCACTCATGAAAATAACCTCGACAATAGATCATGATTCTTTGCATGGAGAACAATAAATGACAGTATGGAGCTTATGAAACCAAAGAAAGATGTGGAGCAATCATTTGAGCAAGAATGTCATTCATATATTCAATGCGTCTTTAATCCTGATCATAAAAATATGATTGTTTTACTTTGGACCTTGTCCACACACCTACAGGAGTAAATCCTGGATATACACTTAGAACTCTCTCGCATTACAAAGTAAATCCATCTTCTCATCTGCAGGAGTCTTCCCACAATCAGTAAACCTTCATTTGCACTTGGACCTTGTAGAAAGTTCTCTAGCAATGCTTGAGCTGCAAATCACTTAAGCCTCCAAATTTGTCTTGAAAAAGAAGAAAAAAAGAGAGGATACATATTCGTAACAGTAACCTACCGCTTAACAACGGTGGAAACATAACCAATAGTTGCATACATGAGCCCTTACTAACAATGCTGCAAATGACCTCGCCAGTATGAGGAGAGATCTGCTCGAGCATACTGTAACATTAGGAAAACAGAGAGGCACGCCTCAGAGCATTCAAGCAGGCGAACAACATTTTCATTGGCAGCAGCACAAATAGTCGAGGGGTTTAACAACATTTGAAATAATTTAGTGAACATTACGTAAGCATGCCTTTAGATTTATCTTCTGACTGAACATTTCAAGCAAGGAGCTCTCTCATTAGCACGTGAAGGAATACCTGATCATCATGTAAAACCAATGCTTCCTGAGGCAATCATCTGTTGGCATATCCCACGGGCACCAACTCAAGACCGATGGGCCATTATCCACCACCAATGCTAGTTAAGAGAGCATCCTGCACGACATCAAACCATGTAACAGTTAAATATACAAAGTAGATACAGGTGATAGGCTAGGCTGTTAGCTAGCTTTAGAAAGATTCAGATTATCCATGAGGTAACAGTAGGGTTGGCAAACTGAAATATATATGTTCCTACACTGAACCGAGACAATGGTTTCATGGCAAGTCACGCAGATGCGTACACTGAAATATGGCACTGTGGCATTGCCACTTCTAACAGAATGGATGGTCAATTGGCGTTTGTCGACTTGTTGCTTCACAACGAAGACATGTGCTTCCATTGCAGTTATTATCTGGATGGAAGAGCTATGACCTGAACGGAAAATCGCCAACTGTAAGAGCTCACCGGTTACCATTGGTTGGAACTGTCCTGCATAATCCAAATAATGAAGTACTTAAGGTTGGAAAATGGGCAAGGTTAAGGAGCCGGCGAATATAAACGCAATCAGTACTTTGAGTTTTTCTTAGATCACTACTTTGAGTTAACTCGATCATGCAACAATAGATTGGAAATACCAGAAACATCATACTCTGGAGCATAAGAACTATTTGAGGCAATATTCAAACTAAACCTTGGCCTATACTACACCCGAGCCTTAAAGCATACAAGGACAGCCCTGATGCTAATAAAATACAATCAAATGGACTACAAATGAGAAGCATTATGGTGAGGAGAACATAAGATATGGAGCTGATTTGCACATCCCTCAAGAAATATGCAGCAACACCTTCCTAATTTAAACAATGAGTACCTTTTACAATTTTGTTATATTTTTAGAAGCAAACCTGAGCTAAGTCACTGGGGCCTCAAAGAATCTCTAGTCCCTTCATCAAATAATCTCTCTAACCTATACGGAAAGAGCCAAAGGCTATTGGTTTGACCTTAATTAATTGAAACAAATAAAAGAAACCTTAACAGTGAGGTACGAAGCAATTTATGCATTGCCTGAAACAAATAAATGAAACCTTAACAGTGAGGTAAGAAGCAATTTATGCATTGCCTGAAAAATAAGATCATAATCCGATATGTTTATGCCAGCATGCCTTTGAATACAAAATAAATTAAATATTTCGGCGACTACAGAGAGGAAACTCATCTTCTCCACACCGATAATCTGAACTGTGCTGCCAAGTTAATCGCTGGGCCACCAAAAAATTAGGCAAAGCACCTTCTAAAACCCAGGGCCTCATGATATCGTTTAAATTTGGTGCAATGTGGTCATCCAACTTCCCATATTAATAAAAAGAACTATACTTCAGCTCTGTACTCAGAAAGAGCTACCTGTTTTACAGAAAGTAGAGACCGTTTACTAAAATCCAATAAGAAAATGGGTTGAATGGCCAGGTAGCAACCTGTCGAACTAAAACCGATTTGGAATTACCATATTTAGCCATTTCAAATCTAATAAGGAAAAGGAGGTGCTCAAAATATCTCCAAAAAATCAACATTATTTCAAAGAGGTTCAAGTGGCAATAGAGAATCTCAGAGATAGCAGACTAATGGTCACAAGCATATAAGATATTTTATTTGACAAAACCGTCGTGGCAATATAACAACTAAATAAATACCAAAAAGTTATATATTTTCTCAGGCAACTAGCTGAACCTCTGTTATTCAACAGTCTTAGCTACCCAGATGGATGACAGTATGAATATTTATAAGCTATTGTAAGTAAAAAGGGCAAACAAACCAAATTGAAATATAAAAAATCGAGTATATAAGGAGCATTATTCATAGCAAGAATATATCCTAGGTAAGAAAAACCAAAACATGAAAAGTTTCTCTGAATGTAGAATTCAGTTTGAAAGATAAACTCATAGGAATTACAAAACCAACTTTCAGCCTCTATCTTCTGCTTCCTGAATCCAAATGCCAGGTTATCTATATATAAACACACAAGATCATGGAAATTAACAACAATTTCGACACACCACATTAGAAATGTAAAGGTATTTCTTGAAGCTAGCCTAAATACATAATCAATCCAGAGGCAAACCACATTTCGGCCTCTAAAAGAAACCGACACAAAACATCAGCTACTCTGGAATTTAGATTTATCATGGCTAACCAATATGGAACAGGAGCCTACAAACTAACCACCACTAAAGTATAGCATCTGATTACGGATATGCAAAATATCTATATTTAGACAAATATGGACTAAGCTTTTGAAGTTATTTTTCAATGACCTATCATGGAAGGGTAAAAACTTTCCATTCCAAAATAAGCTAAATAACGCTGTGATCCAACAAAGCATGGAGAAGAAACATTGAGATTATACACCTTAGACAACCAATTCTCTTTAAATAAGGCAAGCAAAAGAAATTGTAAACCATTTGGAACTGAAACATGGAAGCCAAGCGAAACTGGAATCAAGCAAACATAGAGAAATTCAGGATGAACCAAATGTAACGTAAAATTACTTCAGAAAAAGAGATAGCGCAAGTCACAGCTTCTGCAAAATCTGAAACCCGAGGGGTTACAGAATCACAGCATGTCTAATTAAGAGATAGCGCAAGTCACAGCTTCTGCAAAATCTGAAACCCGAGGGGTTACACAATCACATCATCATACAATGTTTGCATCTCTCCAACATTCTCTTCAAATCTCTCTGGAAAGATGGTTAATAGTAATAAGCAAGCACATTTAAGATGAGAAAATGGAGTAGAAATATTGGCACTAATATAACAAGGTTCAATAAATCCATACATAGACCAAATAAAACATTTTCAGATCTAATGCAAGCCCTATTTATATATGGACCGAATAAATGATTAGGTACAGTTATCCTATACAATTAACAACATCTTTCACAAGTCCTGCACTTCTTAATGAAATGAAAAATATTGGTTTTGATTGAAAGAAGTGTGTAAAATAGGTCTATTCACATATGGCAATTCATGGAAAATCATGAAAGCTTGAGTGAAAAATCAAGGACATCAAGTATCATAGCAAATTAACAGTTGAGTATCATAACATCCAAGTGGGCAAGGCGGTGGCCGGCGAAAAGAAAGGGATCAAGAGAGAGGCATAACCTCGCTGCTGCCCATTTCCTCTCCAGCGAGTCAAGCATGAAACCTGCTAGTAAGTTTTTTCCTACAGCCGAACGGCTGTAGCTTTAAGAGGATTTCGTCGAAACCTGTTAATCTTGTGCTTCCAGGCCAACAACTGTTTTAAAGCACCCCATGACTTGAAATTACCCCGTTGCCGCTGCAGCCCTTGTTCTGACCCCACCACTCCAAATCCTTGACGCCTTCAGGTTCATGATGGGCAGCAATAACAACCCGAACAGTGGCTGCTCCATCCAAAGAAACTGTTATACTATTGAAACTTGGCAGTAGAAAGCCGAAGACTGAATCTTCTCAACATCGCATTGCGCCTGCAATGGCACAACCTGACAGAGTCAATTTTCTGGAAGATGAAATACTTCAAAAGAGAAGCACACATGAAAAATATAAAACGGTGGTACTTCAATAGAAGGAATAGTGTATCGAGCATATTAAGAACTTAGAAGAGATTTCCACAAAAAGCAAAGAAAAACAAAATTAGAAGAGCTAGCAAAACTAAAAGGCTTGGAAGCATGTAGTAAATACATGGGCAAAATACTTCTGTAGCATATGTACTCATGTCAGTGAATAACTATAGAAAAATATTCAGAAAAATAGGCACCAAGTTATATAATATGGCAGACTGGCAAAAGGCCAAGGATGTACTATCTGTAACTTGTCACAGCAGCGCCAAAGAAATATACATCATAACATCGATAAGCCGATACGTTATAAACTACAAAATTTAACCTAATAAACTGAATCTGTATGCATGGTTTTTAAGTCGCCGAGTCAAGTCAAGTCACCATGGCTGCGGCTATTGACTTACTGACTTGACTCAGTGACTTGCCCTGATTAGTCGCCCCGAGTCGCCAGGGCACACAGTAGCTTTTTTAGATTATATTGCACAGCAGCATGTAAGCATAGCGGGCTATATTATACAATTAAAGGACCCTAAGAGGCCATACCTGCCCAGCTAGTGTTTTTGGGCCGAAGCCCATCCGAACGGCCCATCAGAGTCTATGCAGATTAGGTCACAGTCTCCTTTCCCTCCCAGCCGCAGCCGCCACTTTCAATCTCTCTCTCTCCCCGAGTCCCCGACCTCTCTCCCTCTCTCCCTCTCCCCGCGGCGCCGCTCCTCTCTCCCTCTCTCCCACTCCCGCTGCTGCTCCTCCCCTCCCCGGCGTCACCCCGGTGCTGCCTCGCCCCCACGCACACCCCAATCTCCCCTCCGCCGGTTCGAATCAACACCGCCGCTCCTCCCCTCCCCGGCTTCCTCCCCTCCATGGCTTCCTCTGCTCCCGCCCCTTCCCTCTCCCTCTCAGGCGACTGGCGACCTAGTATCCGGCGACTAATCGCAGCGACTACTCGCATAAAGTCGTCGTCGAGCCAGCAAGTTGAGCGACTCGCTCCGTGAGTCAAGTCGCCTGCGTGAGTCAGCGACGCCGCGACGACTCGGCGACTATACGGCGACTATACAGCGACTATACAGTGACTCAAAAACCATGTCTGTATGGATGAACACGCAGAGAAATTACCAGCAAAAAGTTTAATATCAGCCTAATTTTATTTTGTATAAGAACCAGGAGATCTCTTTAGGGAACCAGAACACATAGTACTGTTTCTTTGTTAAAGGTGCTACAACAGGAAAGACCAAACATTGGACCAAATCATGTCATATAAAAGCATCATTTTCTCTAATTTTCCATTTCCACTATAAATGATGATACATACCTTATGGTCCTTATCCAGAATCTGTAACTTGAAGCAACAAACTACTTGTCCAGCGAGAGTTCAAGCCCATACATGAGTATTGAGAAATCAACAAGTAGTTCAGTTACTTGAATATACAAAATCAGAATCTCCTTGTATAATAACCATACATGAGTATTGAGAAACGCAAGCAATTGACCTACACTTGTGCTGCTCATTGTCCAGCGAGAGTTTGAGCCCGTAAACCGCTGAGAACACTGCAAGACAAAGCAAAATGACATGAGGCTCTAACATAATACCAACAAATGCAATGGTAAGCATTCATATACTGCCTACAAAGAATAGAAAGGAAAATAGATAACTCAAAACTAATCTACTTTTAAGCACCATAACAAAAATCTTTACTTCTCATAATATATGAATTCCAAAATTTTATTTAGATATTTGTCCAGAAGAATAACTGATTTTCATGAAAATCTAGAAGCATACTTTTGAGTCTTTTTTGCGCAAAACCTTTTACATGGATGCTACAGTATGCAAGAACCATATAATGTATACTCTTTCGGCTTAATCATGGTTCATATGCTTAATATCATGATGACACTAACAGTTCACAATCTGTTAGTTTTTGTTAAACTAAAAGTGCAGGGTCAAAAGGGAGAATTTAGTTTAACAAAATGTAAACAAGCATGGATACCATTATGAAATCAAAATGTGCACCTGTATGACAGTAAAAGCAAAATAACCAGTTTCAAACAGATCGATGTTAACCAAGTTACTACCAGATGAGTGGCATACATACATATTGATAATTGATGTAGGCATAATTATAGAGTAACTACAGCGCCACACCAGATCTCTCAAAAATTCTGGACATACCACAAAAATGATCAAATGGACAGACCCACAAAATATCTCTCATGCCAACAGAGATGGGAACAACTATAATCGATGTAGCACCCGTCTGAAGCTCCCATCTAAACAATTAAACCATCAGCTGCAAAATTGAACACCCTTAGACCCTGCCTCCTGCAAGCAATTCATCAAGCAAACAATAGCAGTAAAAATCAAAGATATCAATGAACTTGAAGGTTTGCATTTCATCTCATTGCAGTACAAGGTTTGTTTTTCCGTTCCAATGCCGTCTGATAATGTTTTGCAACACATATAGCAGATAAAGCCAATCAAGGTGCTATACTGCTATCACATAAGCAACAGGAAGGAAGGAAGCAAACTGTGTGCGTGTTGGACCATAAGAATCACTACCGTACGCACTGATGTCCAACGCTCACTCGCAAGCTCGTATCCATTGGGATCATCACCAGGTGGATGAAGAATATAAATGCATACCCGCCCATCCGGATAGTGAAAAAAAAACATAATGTCAGAATGATGTATTGCCCAAATACAGACATATAAAGTTCAAATTGTGAATATCTGACCATTTGGACGCCACATTTTCGAAGTAAATCTAACCGAGAGAGGGTTGTTGGGATAATTTTGTGGGAAGATCATTATTGCGTTGAAGTAGCCTTTGTCACTGCAAAATGAAAACTTGGTGTTACAGACCAAATCAAAAATCTGAAGTTCAGTAAAAAGCATGTGCATCGATATTATTATTCTCAGTGAGACAAGGCCCACTAATATCGCCTAAAATTTTAAACCATGGTAGTGGACTCAATTCATGTGATCTCTTGTCACATGTTTACAGATGCATTATTGATTGACAAACAAAAGCATATGGGGAGGCGTCTATTAACGTCCAATTAACAAGCTAGCGATAAAATGCCAGTCCAGGAAAACAACAGTCCCAAGACGAGTGCCTCCTCTAACCTAGAGAGTATGCAATGGCATGAACAACTTGTTCCAAGATAAAGATGATTGATGGCTAAATGAATGTGCACTGCTCATTGGAAAATAAAGAAAGTTCTGCAGTCCATGGCGACTGCATTTCACACATGTTTGAATAATACTCCAAAAGATATAAGTTCAGCACAAGTTTGAATAATGTAAGTATTCCCAGCATGCCTATCTATAGATATGCAATAATCCAGCTTTGCAAACACACAAATCAGAATAAAGGCATTTCCATAGATACTCCTATTGTCATTTAAGAGGAATATAAGCAACCAGACAATTCGGAAACTGCTTATTAAGCATCTGAGTTGAAACATCAATGCCTGACAGCCAACATCCATAACCCTATGGGATACATACATACTCCTACATACTCCCCTAAATATACTCCTACATATACTCCATTGGCAAACAGATTCAGAGACATGCTACAACCACAAATTAACAGAGTACCATTGCCAGTTCATTGTCATGTCCTACTTTTGGAACTAATGTAAATTGCTACTACCAAAGAAGTATTCCTAATTCTAAGAAGCAAAATTCTAAAGCCCCAAATTAACAAAGTACCCAATTTGACAACTAAAGATGAAACGACTCAAATTTCTATTCCAAACTTTGGGAAAGGTCAGGATACCAACATTGCAATTTTCAATACATTTTATACAGACAAAATAATACTCCAGCCACTTTCACCGTGTGCCTGCACCTGTCATAGTGTATATTCCCCCTCGGGTGCCAATTTTCCCTTGTGTATGCACCTGTCATAGTGTATGTTCACCACCGTCGTATTAGGTGCCAATTTACCCTTGCATATCCACGAGGAATAGCAGAAATAAGAAAATTTTCAAATTGTGCTTAAATAATTCAGCTAACAAACCGTGGTGTGGCAAAAAAATAAAATCACCGTATAAGGGCAATAAGTTTTGGCAAAAAAATTAATGCAGCATGGTACGTGAAAATGCAACAAAAAGTACTTTAACACTTTAACCCGAGTTGAAATATGCTGCAGAAATGGAAGGATTGCACAAATTCGACTCAACATAGAAAGAAAAACTTTAAATATTACAATCATGTCCCCAATAGCTAATCTTATTCTCCATTTATATGATTTTTGCTTGTTATACATAAATGCAATGTAAGCACCTAATGTTCATTTTAATATGCTTAGAAATAAGCCACAAATCAATGTAGAAAATATTGGAAATTTCAGACATAATGAGATTACTAGGGGTCCGCAAATCAACTAATCTACAACACTAATAAGCAGAGGATAGTTTTATCTCTCCTACAACTGATCTCTCAAATGTGTAGAAAATTACAGAATATGGAAAATTTTCATACAAGGTCAAAAGAGAGAACGTAGGTTTAAGCCAAATTCTGACAATGCGAAGGCAATCCGAATCAGCGATACAATATAAGTATATGAAAATAGTAATCTGAAATTGCTACCAAAAACAAAAGAACACCCTATTTAAACATTTGCGTACCTAATTCTTTTGTACCAAAGAGACCGCAAAAGAAAAATCAGGATTGAGAGCCCGACCATCTTTGTAGTTTGCCTATTTTGCCAAAATGCCAAGATGGAATCATAATTTATTTCAGGTCACGACCCAAGAACAAACATCGAAATCATGAAGCATTTCGAAATACTCTGCTATACAGAGATATGAAAACTGCAAGATAAAGGCATGCCAAAAATCTGTAGCAAAAGGTCCAGGGAGCTTGAGAGTCCTCACCAAGCTCCTATGTGATCCCACCCGTTGTTGGCATTACAAAAAACCTGCATATAGCATGTACCAGTGTAAAGCTTAATCATCAAACCAACTAATCCTGATTTAAAGTGAAGCCTGGGAAGGTTCATTTGGATTCAATTCCCTTGAAAACAAAATCAGCTATGAAATCCTCCATTTCCTTCACCAATGAAATTGCACATAAATCCAAAATATCTACAATCTTTAAGGAGATAGTTCCTGATTCCCCAATCTAACCATTGAATACTGAAGATTTTAATAATATAATATCGACAAAAGAATTTATGACCATGGTAACATCAGGAAAATATATCTATTAAAAAGTCTATCTAGTTCAGGCCAAGTCTTTTGTGTAACGAATTAAACAGCCAGTTCTCTCCAAGTTTAGACAGAAAAGACATTCACAATTCTCTCCAAGTACAATCCATGGTATGAAGCAGCTAGCTGAAATAAAACACAAACATGACAATCCAGTAATTAAAACAAACATTCATTGGTTACTAAACAATTTAACGAACTCCAGTGACTTTAATTGAGATCATCTGGGTTTAGAACCAACCGCTTTGTGTAAGTTCTGACACCATCCTTCTATTCCCAAACTCCTGACGGATTTTTGAACCATGAATTACTACAACTGTAGAAGTGATTTATTCTGACTCGCTGTTGTAGTCTCTATAAAGCTGGGATCACACTACCACCAAAACACAGTACCATCATCCGTACCTGCTCCCTCAGCTCACTGACTGCATCCATAGCCAAAAATACTTCTCCAAGAATACTTCTCCAAGATCAAGACAATTGACAACATTGATTCTGTATCAATAGGACACGCATGAGAAGTGAGACATAGCTCGAGGTAAACAACTGAACTGTAATGACAATTTTTCATTGTCAAATGAAAGCAAATATTAGAAAACACCAGGACATAAGATGAAAGGAAACGTTACAGAAATATTACATATAAGAACATGGTATCGGTAAATCAGGAGCAGTATTTTATTGTATATGGCATGGAGGAAAACCAAGTCTCAGCAAGTGATTCCATTATTAAACAAATCAGAAAGTATTTCCAGAATGTAATTGACCATGGAATTTACTACGCAAAATCAATCAGTTTATACGTGCCTAAAAGGTCACTCAGATTAGAACCAAATTGAAGGCACACAAAATGATTCATAGAAACGGAGAGATGATTCATACCATATCATGGAGAAAAGAAAAGAGGAGCTCGCCTTGTGCTTGGGAAAGGCTCGTCATTTGCATCACCTTGATTTATTTCTCACTTGCATTTCATCAAACAGGTGATGTGCACGTCTACTGAGCTAAAAGCTTCACGAACTAAAAATCTGGACATGCTGTCCAGGAGGAGGTGCCCAAGTTTGCGCTGCAGCAAAGAGCATCTCAGTGAGGTTTGCATGTGCTAATAGGAAAGAGCAGCGGGGATGCAGCAATGAGGGGAGGAGCCGTACCTGGCTCGGGGTGTTGGTCGCCGGTGTTGCTCGACCTTCTCGAGGCGGCCCACCTCGCTGGTTCAGGGGCCTCCAGTGGAGCGCCTCCACCCGCACACCACCAAGGTCGTCCCGTCCGGCTCCGTCCACTCGGCCATCATCCTCCGCCCGCGAAGCCACGCCCATGGCGTTGAGTGCCACTCACACGGCCAAGAAGGAGCAGCGGGGATGCAACAACGACGGCCAATCTTATCATCTGAATGCAAAATAGGGACAGTATTACAGAAACAACACAAGCACACAACACAATACCAGCACAAAATCGAGGGGAGACCGAGAGAAGAAACATGAGCTCACCTGTCTGACGGAGAGTGCGACCGGCTCCTCCAGATGGGGAGGCCGACCTGCTGCTGCTGCAGGGCGCCGCTGGGGTTGAGGAGGCGGAGGAGCAGCACCAGGCCCGCCACGGCGGCGGCTGTGCGGGCCAAGCAGGGGGAGGACGTGCTGTGGGGAGAGAGGCTAGGGCACGGAGCAGAGGAGAGGGGAGGCGGGACGACGAGGACGCGGGAGAGGAGAGGAAGAAGGTTGTGGCGGCGGGGAAGAAATGAGGCGTGGGGTGGAGGAGGGGAGGGATTGGCTGCTCTGGGTGTTAGGTTTTCACCGCGTTCAATCTGACGGTCCTCAGTAAAAGCGGGAGGTAAAGCAGTCAATGGACGGCGGGTAAGTGCTCCGTGAATATCTAACGGCCAAGTATGCGCCACGACCCTATTCAACCACGATCGAACGGCCAACAACGATCTGGATGGGCAACTGCTCTGGATTGGCTTGCTTCCTCGTATCCTTTATAGTAGTAACTAGATGACGCGCGACTGCGCAACTGTCTAGATGCAAAGATTAAATTATTGCCATAAGTGAATCCTTAGGAAATAACAACGTGACTACTCATCATCGACGGATTGCTTTGATGGCGTAAAGAACACATCTACAATATATGAAACACCATCCTCACTGGCTGGGCTACGCTCGTCTTAAAAAGAATAAACACAACCATGACAGTCGTAAGCTGGTTTGATGTGACAAAAGAACCCAGCCAAATGTGAATCTTCTCCTCCCATCAGCACAAATGGCATATTGAGCTTAGAGTATCACCCCCATGTATCGACAGAACCGCATTACCAGAAAAACCTAAGTTCAAAGCTTCAGAAATGGCCCTCGGAATCCTCTAAAAAACATACAGGGCACCGTTGCGCGACTAAGCAACTACCGGAAATAAGACCGTATTGTTTTCATATGCTCCTTTTGCTTCACCACTCATCGTTTGACTGAAATTAAGCCATTTTTTGCAAGGTAATTGACAATCATTTTCAATTTGATATGACGCATTGCATCTTGAAAACAGATGACACCACCAAGTTTTTCCGGTCTAATACATTATTGAGAAGTAGGATCCGTACGATTAGTAATCTTGTAGCATGCATAGAGGTATGTGGTACTTGGTATCTATGGCTTTAGGGTATTGTATGCAACTGCGAATCATGGACATTTGGACTCCTTGTATGGTGTCCCCCCATGTGAGTGACTATATTTATCTCCATTTAATATGTGACTCTTTAGTCGGTATCATACCAGAAGTAGCAGTGTAGCGCTACTCTTATTGTGCGGTAGCTTATATATGAGTATTTGGAAGGAGTTTCTATGGTGTAGTTAAGGATGGGAGAACCCCTTTCAAGCAGGTACATCGATCTTACATGGAAAGGTTATATTTCATTTGTGCTGGAAACAAGATATAAAGACGGACAAAACTCCACAAACATTTTAGTCATCGAGATGCAATACAAAATCAATTGAATTCAAATATTCTTGTGCGCAAGGTCGCCACAAAACATCAATCTCACTGGAAGGACACGTGCAGCCATACATGTCGAAAGGAAAATTCTCGCTATTGTCGTGCTCTTGCAACCCTGTGTTGGAACAAAATTGATTACAAGCTACTTCCACTGAATTAAAAGCCTGACTACTCCTCGCCGTCTACCGCTCTTTTAGCCATCTCGTGCGACACCTATTCAGCATTCCCAGAATCGCCAGTTTTGCTCTTGCTCTGTCCGCAAGGAGTACCACCATTCACGGAGTGTGTCCTGGTTTGTAGGCTTCAAAACACTGCACCGGCCCCTTGGCTTGACACAATCTGAACCAAAACTCGTGAGAAATGGCATTGAATGGGCGGGTGATTCACATTTTGCAGCTCTTGGTCGCATAAACTGCTTGGTGGACAAAGGGCAATCCACTGTTGCGTAATCTGTCCAATTGCATAAACTGCATGCAAAAGTATTGATAGGCAATCAAAGCAATCCAACTTATCAGTGCAGTTAACAAAATGCACTGTGTCAGTCCAAGAAAGTGTTAACAAAATGCATTGTGTCGGTCCAAGAAGTAGGCACAATATAAAGCCCAAGAAAGTGCAAAAGGAGATAACTGAAATATTTTCAAAAAAAGTCAAAACGGAACTAAAATATTTTCAATGGATAAAGCTAAATGGAGACGCAAACATTAGTATGAAATATTGGCAAGGAACTCATAAGTGGACATGCTTACATAAGGCTCATGCTGACTTGATGGCAGATATCTTGTTCGGATCAGATTATGCTAACAAAGAAATTAATTTGACAAAAGATAGGATAGCCAGCAAGCCAGTAGCAGTATCAAAGAAAATATGCCAAATGCATAGCTTATCCTTCCTATTGACAGAACTGACAACCAACAACAGTCACATCACATCATAAGGCATATTTCAAGGGGAGAGTTTACATATATCTTGTTCTCATCAGAATATGCTAACAGAAGAAATTAATTTGACAAAAGATAGGATAGCCAGCAAGCCAGTAGCAGTATCAAAGAAAATATGCCAAATTCATATCTTATCCTTCCTATTGACAGAACTGACAACCAGCAACAGTTACATCACATCATAAGGCATATTTCAAGGGGAGAGTTTACATCATAAGGCATATTTCAAGGGGAGAGTTTGCCAACTTCATAGGTTATCCATCCTATTAACTGAACCTTCTTTTTCTTGGCTGCCTAGAATCGTTTTGATACAATCAATGTTGGTCCTACAGAACATAATTAAAACCTAATGTTATTTGGTCTTTCCTGCGATATAAGAATAACTCATGTTATCATGAAGAATCAAAGGAACATACCCTACTTAGTTCAGGATTGAGTTCGCTGCTCTTGAAAAACAAATGTTATCATGAAGAATGAACGAAAGAAAGTAAACTGGTGCGCAGAGAACCTTGCTTCTACCTCTAGGAAAAATAGCTGCGACTGAATGATTAAAATACACCCTCCAGCTCGCATTTCCTGCGCAAAGAAATAACAACTTATGGTAATGATGTGCAATTGAAACACTATAAAGACGGTACTGATATTCATGAGTTAAACCGATTTCATGAAAATATGCATAAAATCGGGATTATGTTTTCTAGTACATAATACCAGGAACTGAGGTGATCTGAATGAAAATTGTCTCTACTTACTATATCATTGTGAAGTAGAGGAAGCCCAAAATTGAGCAATTATCACACTTATCACCTATGCTTTTCTAGGAAGCTTGAACATATATTTTTAGCATTTCGTGTGCTAAGCTAAATAACAACGGGGATAAGCAGAGAAAGGGTAGCTTCAAGGGAGAAAAGTTATGTAGTAATTTTAAAAAAGCAGTGGATTGAGCTGTAAAGTTCCAATAAATCAGATTAGAAGCTTGTCCCATGTAGGATTGAATATTAGTGACAATATTACTAACTACAACAGAGGCAGCAAACTTCATCATGACCTGATGAAATATAACTAAAGCCAGAAAATATGGACTTGAACATACCTCAAGAGTATTGATACCTCCCACAAAAAGCGGTGAAAACACTTTGGTCGCCAAAGCTTGTATTAGACTGCAGGCAAAATAACTGTGAGTTCATAATTTAAACAGAGATGATACTCCAAGCCCAAACCTAGCCAGTCCACTTTTAAATAAACGGCCAACAACTGATCAAAGATACCCAAGGCCAGTATGTCATATCTCGCCAAGAAAGCTAATATCAATTTGTATAGCAAGCTTTTTCTTGAGTAGCTATCAGTCTCGAATCTACTTAAAGCTGCCAACCCTTCTCCAAGAACTTGATTTCTTAACCTCATACTGGACAAGTTGTGAAAGAATTTAAATAGTTATCCACCCTATCCCGTACTTCCAACTTATGTGTTCGCTCCCTAAGCACCCTTACCAAAAAGAAATCTTGTCTGACTAACATGTCACATCAAGATGAATCCATCTAGCAATCTAGAATAGAGAAAAGAGGAGTTGCTGATATGTCCTATTTATAGAAGTGGAGGAAAATCACGGAGGCTACAGCACTCTATTCAGAGATCAAAACACAAAGGTCCATTACAATGAACAACCAAATGCTCAAGGAATATAGAGTTAGCTGCTGAGCAAAGGAAAAAAGAGGCCATTTCATAAGCATTCGCTGGACAGGAATATGTGATGCTAAAGGAGCGCTGGACAGGAATATGTGATGCTAATGGAGCGCTGGACAGGAATATGAGATGCTAATGGAATAGTGTACACGAAAATAGTATAGATAGTAAGTTCACCCAAACTGGAAATACCACTTAAATAAGTTAAAACCAGGGATAGTCAGGTATAGCACCAGAGATTATCCCCTGTTTATTGTTGGAGCTCTGAAAAATCATTTAACGAAAAAAAGAGAAAAAGGAGGCATAGCACATCACAAGCTTGGAGAGGAGGGGGGCGATTGAAAGAATCTCACGTTGGCGTCCTAAATCAGCCACACTCGTCGTCGCTCCACGAGCGATGCCACCCAAATTAGCCGCGCTCATCGTTGTTGGATGGACATTGCCGCCCAAATCAGCAAGCTCGTCGCCACCCCAGCCGCCGCCGGTCCGTAGAAACAACCTGCATGCGCAGCAGCGATCAAGAGGCCAACATCTGCACCTATTGTCGCCACAACAGCCGCCGCCTCCTGGATTATGTAAGAAATGTGCATATGAGACATATCAGTCCCAGAAATTAGTGATATTGAACAACCTACAAAACAAGTTCAGGCACCAAATAGAGCAGAAGTTTGGCTGAAAATTGTATATGCACTCCAATTAATATCACGGAAAAACAGAGGATAAAAGTAGCTATTGGATACCCAAAGAATCAAGCGCAATGCATAATATATTTCTCTGAAGAATAGAGAAGTGTCCGAGACATACCGCCCTTGCCGTGTACATAGCTGGGATAGGAATCGATGCTGGTCATCTCCTTCATCACTGGCTTCCTTATGGCCTTCAAATATGTGTAATATCCATTGACCACTTGCACAGAAATATCTTTCGATCGAAATATTTATCCAAGTAAATACCCTGCAAAATAATTGGATTCTGAGATTAGGATAATGCAAATATAAAATGAATATAACAACTCTGAGGGACAACATAAACATGCATGCAGACATACAGAAAAACATACCCTGAATTATAAATGACCAGGTGTTAAAGTTTCAGCTAACCCTTGTGGCTAACTACAGATGGTTCCAACCTACATATGAATTCCCCTTTCTCAAGGGAAAGGAGCGAGCAAAAAGAAGCACCGATATTCTATACAGGTGAGGGCAAATTTAGAGAGCAATGAGAGTCAAACATCCATGGGCATTTGTTGCAACGCTGAAATGGCAATTACAAAATTCTAATGAGATAAGAGAGGAAGCCATGACAGGTTAGACAGTGGCAAAGTAGCACACAACACTCCCGCATAGTCTACAACAATTATAGATTCATTTAGAAGCAAAATCCGAACCATAAAATTGATGGAATATCTTGCAACAAAGTATATCAAAACTATGCTCTACAGCAGTTTGAACTGAACTATATACAAAATTATAGATGGAAAATTCACCCTCCTCCACCCATGATTTTTGAGTCGCCGTATAGTCGCTGAGTCGTTCCGGCATCGCTGGGTCGCGCAGGCGACTTGACTCATGGAGCAAGTCACGCCACGTCACTGGCTCGACGGCGATTTGCTGTGACTATACAGAGACTTTTGCCTGAGGATTTCAGCGACTTACGCGGAGCAGGGACACGGGAGCAGGGACATGGGAGGAGGAGGTGCTGGCGGCGACGGACGGTGGCCGGAGGTCGACGCACGGGCTCGGGGCAGAGCTTGGCGATGGCGCGGCTCATGGAGCGGGGATGGCGAGGCAGCGCCGGGGTGACGCCGGGGAGGGGAGGAGCAGCAGCGGGAGAGGGAGAGAGGCGGCGGCGCGGGGAGAGGGAAGTGGCGGCTGCGGCTGGGAGGGAAAGGAGACTGACCTAATATGCATACTCTGATGGGCCGTTCGGATGGGCTTCGGCCCAAAAACACTAGCTGGGCAGGTATGACCTCTTTGGGTCCTTTAATTGCACAATATAGCCCGCTATGCTTACATGCTGCTGCGCAATATAATCTAAGAAAAAGCTACTGTTTGCCCTGGCGACTCGGGGCGATTAATCAGGGCAAGTCACTGAGTCAAGTCAGCAAGTCATGAGTCTCAGCCTCGGCGACTTGACTTGACTCGGCGACTCAAAAATCATGCCTCCACCACAACAGTTTTAACGAGCAGTCGCCTCCCTCCTCAAAATCACCTTCATGTGACTCTTCTCCTTGCTGAAATCAATGTAAAAGCTGCAAAACACAGCAGCAAATCATCATCTACTATTACCTCATGAGAAGGGATAAGCTGGTAAATTGCAGTTTCATGACAGTGAAATGCAAGTTAAAGCTGAATGACTGATCAGCATGTGTGTCTGCTGCCAATAAAAGAACACAATAAGAAGACCGTGACCTGAAATGTCAATAAAAGAGCACTATAAGAAAAGACCAAAAGATACATCGCATCCAAAAGCTAGCCCAGAATCCTAATAAAGATAAAGAGACTGTACGAAATGAGAATTTATTATTATCACTTAGCAATGTTGGCACTTTATATAAATTCCAGTAACTACACTACTTCAATCAGTCTTTGACTCTGCTAGAATTTGAGTATAAGTGGGACAACTAGTCATGTTTGATAAAAAAACACTTCTGAATTATGGTAAGAAAATACTTCTTATGAAATCAATTATCGGTTCAGTTTCTTGCTGGCCCTTGCTATCAGAACTAATGAAATACCATTAAATTATCCTGACATTATGCCCATTCTCTGCTATAGCTGCAGCATTTCTCTATGTTTACCTTCAGAAAAGACGTCCTCAAGCAAAATGGGAGCAAAATATCCTACAACACATGCAATACAACTGGAAAAGGGACAAAAGGAGATATTACAATAGGAACAATGTATGTATCGGAATGCTTACATCCAAAATTAATTGAAACATTACATAACCAGATCGCCACTGTCATGATAAAACATTACGACTAACATGCTGCAATCTAACGAGCGAGACCACATAACTGTGGAGTTTTGGGGGTTCCAGAGCAACCGATATAAATTAATAGATAACTGGACCTATGTGCTCATACGCCTTAATATCCACTAACTGGATCCTTCTATCTGAACTTAAAACAATATAAGCATATAGAGCAAAAAAGGTTTGAGAAATACAAATTTAAATGTACATTCAGTCATATCTTTGCATGGGGAACAATTCACATTCTCAAACTTTAAATCTACATTCAGCAAATATATAGATTTGTTGGGGAACAAGTCAACCAAAAGCCTACCTGTTGTTATTCACTGCCTAAACATCACAGATCTGTAAATCTTTCAGTGTACAAAAGTAAGAATGCACTCGAACAAAACTTAACTGCATGCATAAGAACCTTTCGTGTGTCCGTTGCAAGGTCTGCGACCTCGGCGGCACCCAGATTGAAATAACACAATAAACTCAACCAATAAGATTTACAGTTGGTCGGCATACGTGCAAATCCTCCACGGCCATGGCGAGGCATGTGACCTCTGAGGCACCCAAAACCAACTAACACAATAAACCAATCAATAAGAAGATTTGAAGTTGACCAGCATAACCTAGTGCTTCATGAAACTCGAATCCAACGCAAAACCATGCTAAATATTTTATTAACCATGCGTTCAAGATTTGTAGTGGAGAAACTGATTATGTATCTGCCATTAAATGAAGGATGGACTATATGATACAGTTCTGTAAATTCTATGCATCCTAAAATCAATAAGGAAGCAGGTTGGAAGTCCCAAAAAGAACAGATCCTCTGAACTTAAATGCAACAGAAACAAGAAAGCATCTGCGTATCTGCGAGAAAATAAGAAACACATGTAACATCATAGATATATGAACCGAGGCTGCACAGACAACTGCACATATATATACTCGATTAGTACTGTAGAGTATAATGTTACTGCAGAATTGGTTCAACAAACAAATAAAATGTAAATGTATCATATGAGAATGGTGGAAATCGAGGAGACACAAAACATAACTAACTGTAAGAGAGAAAAGTTATTGTGTATGAGAAACAACATCTTTGAAGAGCAACTGGTTGAGCAATCATACATGTAAACATGATAATTTAGAGAGAAAAGGGGAAGCCCATACTCATGCTTTGTACTTCCAAATTTATTGAATGGCCAGCAATATGATTAGCAAGGGATCCATCATTCAGCCGTGGGGCTGCTGCACTTTTATTGATATTTTCAGTAGAAGAAGCAACCAACTCTGGTACATGTTTAACACCAACTATCCGTCCTTCCAGTCCAGCCAAGAGAGCAAATAAACCTGTTAGACAAACCTCAATGGGACTGCAGAAAAGATGGCGAATCAGACGTAGAAGCTCATGTTGCTATTGATCAAGGTCCGACATACTCGAATAGCCAACACCCTGCAAGCCAAAGAAGAATTAGAGCTTCCAAATACCACAGCTACTTACAAAATAAATATGAGGTTTCAAAAATAATATACGAAACAAACTCCTGTAATATGTAAGCATATTATATTTATCATCTGATCTAAAACCTATAATTGATAAAAAATAAGAGCAAGCACATTATATTAAACATCAAGATATCTAGAGAAACCATGTAGTGCTTCATAGGGCTAAACTAATAGCCACTATCTTTTAAAAGAGCTGACAGACATGTTCACAATTCGTTCATTAAGTTAATTCTTTGTTCCAAAAGCACAGAAAAAAAAGAGGAAGAAAGGGAGAAGATCCAGCCATGGCCTACCTCAACCAGCGTCACAAGTGGCATCCAGAAGCTCTCTGGTGGTACATCCTCGGGATGAAAAAACTGTAGCTCAGCAACTACTACACCTGCAAATCGAAGATAAGCAAAATGAAAATCTAACTGATAAATGTCCTCGGCATAGGCATTTGATGCTAACACAACATGTAGCCGATGGGGTAGAGGTGGATATCAGTGAAAGCAAAAATGATAGTGATGTCCCAAAAGATCAGACCACTGCACTCAGTGAGTATGTTAAGATGCAACCATCATGTACAAAAAATCTAATTGCAAAGCAGGGATGCAAGCACCTAAAAATGGAATCCTCTAGAAAAGGGAACACCAGTAAGAACTCACGGATTCTTTGCACTTCTAATCTAAACATACATTTTACTGGCATGCTAAATATAGCAGGAAAAATAACCATCTTCAAAAATTTGTGACTGGTCTCATTGATAATAAACCAGAAATATGATTAATATAGAAGCACACAATCTTTGAAAATATTATATCTATAATAATGTTGAGCCTTTGCTGCTTATAAATTAGATATATTATTAACTATCTGGGCATTTGGGGATTCTGTAAAACAGTCATGATATACCTCATTTTACATTGAACCAAATAGAGATCACAATAATAGTGAGCACTGAGGCCTGATGAAAACTCGCATTAGGATGTGCGTCGAGGCAGTACTTGACCTATACTTATATATGGAGAGTCCGGGGCAGGCCAATCAGGCTTCGCTTGATCTCGCCACCGGCCGCCAGCGACGCTCATCTTGATGCTCTCTGACGTCATCTGCGTCGGCTCTGCTCCCCATCGATGCCAGCACCTCCCCAAGCAGAGCGGGCAGTGGAGCTGCAATTCGCTGCCATCGCTGCTATCACAACTGAAGAACATATCACTTTTAGCATTTGGTCATACATTACAAACTATAGCTCTAGGAACAATTTCATTTCCCAGTTCCAAACTACTAACTGAATGCCTAGTGACAGTAAGATGAATTGGTAGCAGGTCACCTTTGCAAGGAAGATCATTCACCCAAAGGTCACACATGGTGCGGCTCGACGTAGGAGGAGCTCACCGGGAAAATCCTCCCGTCAATTTGGACACAAAAAAGAATAGAAATGAAACCTGGAATGAAAAGGCTGCATAAGGCACCCAATAATCATCTAAAGTTGGTCAATCAAAATAAATGATGTGTAAAAAAATGGGAGATGAGATTGTTCTAAAACAGAAGTTGAAGGAGATGCGGATTATACCATTCCCTGTTTTCTGTTGCTATCAGCGTCAGAGCTTCAACAGAGATAAATCTAACCATGGAATCAAAAAATGATGCATAAAAATATTTGCACCATCAGAACTTCCTGCAAACAATTAATCATGCACTCCATGAGCATAACCATTAGCTACCATTCGAGTGCGGAACTAAATTAAATACAAAATTATAGATGGCAAATTCTGCCTCCTCCAACACAACAGTTTTAGAGTACTGGTCAAATCCATATCAAAGCTGTGACAAAAATCACCTACCCCCAAATCACCTTCCTGTAACTCTTCTCGCGCTTTCATTATCCATTGCAAATATTATCATCTCACATGTATATTGCACACAAAAGAGTTCATATTATCCAAAACCAGAACAGTTCAATCCACTGTAACCAAAATACGCAATGAGGAAAATAGCGATCATGGTGGGCAAATGGCAAAGAAGTGTGGCGCACAACACAACAGTAGACTAAGATTATGTGTCAATCGATTCTAGCATAAGAATCACATGTAATGATTATTCAGTGATGCATAAGAACAAATAACTTTCAGTAGACTACGCTGCAGGCATGATATCAATGGAGGTGCTCGAACAGTAACTTTCAGTATAGATACCAGAACACGCATGAAAGAAGGAAAATTCAGAGATATATACCACGTCAACTTCAAATTTACTCAAAGTAAGTCATTCTTTAAACATCTTAACTGAACAAAATTAAAAAACTATAACTTCAATCTCTTTTAGAACTGAAACTCTGGACTATGCAAGGAATGCACATACTGAAAAAATAACAAAGCTTGAGCCATTTAACCTTTATATCAGTTTACTTCACCGTTGAGATAGATGAGGTTCCAAAGCTGTGAGCATATCCATGTGATTCTCTCCATGAACCTGCAAGAATTAGATACAATAAGTACCTATAATCTATGAACCTGCAAGAAGGAACATCAAATAAATGAGAAACAACTCTGAATATTCAGCCACTAACCTAAATATTTAATAGAAAGTTACCACCTCTGCTATTTTTCAAAACAAGCAAGAAAATAGCTACAACCTACTTCCAAAAATGTTGCAGCAGCCATACATGTAACATATATGACACAACAATATACTTAGACGTGGATTCTGTTGTATAGAATCTCAGAGCCACATGGACAGTGGACACAAAAAATGCCAAAGTGTATACTTGGGGGCAGAAACTAAATGGCAAGCATAAAAATACATTGCAGTCCTCGCTTCAGTAATAGCAAGAAACCACCACATATTTCCATGATATGTAAAGGGGGAGACTGGGAGAGGTAAATTACCTTGATTGAGGACTAATTGTCAGGCTGATGCAGCTGCCACACATGGCACAACTAAATAAAACCGCATGGATTCTGGGGCTCTCATAGGCACCTGGGTACAAAGAAAATACCCAGAATAATTAGCACCAGGCAAAAAGAGCCAAAGCAAGCAGAGCAAACCGAGAACAAAAATCAAACAGGGAGAGAGCTCTAGCAGACTATACCATTTTACAAAACCACCTCATTGCATTGTCCGTTCCAAAGCTCATTCATTGGCAAATCCTACATAAGAAAGGACTAAAATTATATCAATAAAATGCAAACCAAATAACAGGTTCTTGAAATTAGTTTCTGAACAGGTTCTTGAAATGCAAACCCAGCTCTATCTTACCATACTCTTTGCTCTTCTTGTAATCTCTCTTCTCTTCTTCCTAGACGCTGCACACATGTATTTACAAAAAACATCAATTAGCAATTAAATCAGAATGTTGGACTCCCAAACTATCAGCCTGATGAAGGATGCAAGAGACAAAGAAAGAGAGAGGGAGCCCCGTATACTAGGAGAGGAGAGGAGGTGCGGGGATGACCTGGGTGAGGAGAGGAGCTGCGGGGACGACCACCGCCCTGCCTGGCCCAGCCACTTCTCCCTTTCCAGCCGCCGGTGTCCTGCACGTCCGCCCGGCCGCCGCCGCCCAGCCGCCCGCCGCCGCCTCCGTGTGCGGCTGCCGTGGGCCGGCCGCTGCCTCGTCGTGCGCGGCCGCCTGCCGCCGCCTGCTGGCCGCCACCTCGCCGTGCGCGGCCGCCGCGGCCCGGCCTCCAGCCGCCCTGCTGGCCGCCGCCTCCGTGCCTCCGTCCCCGTCTCCTGCCTCCATCCCCGTATCCTCCACAAGGCTCCCCGGTCGCCCTTCCTGGCCCGTCCGCGGCCGCCGCCACCCGACCCAGCCTCCTCTCCCAGCCTGCCGCCTGCCGCCGCCATTCCCTGTAGCAGGAGGGAAAGAGAGTTGGAGGGAGAGGCACGAGGTGGAGGAGAGCAGGGATTGGGGCAGGAGAGAGCGAACGTGAGTGGCTAGGGTTTGGGTGCGCTGGTTTTGTTCGACGGCACCGAGCGGGCGAAACTAAGCGACGCCGACGAGCTGGTCTTGCCCACTGATTTGTGGGTCCAGTGCGCAGCGTGGCCCATGATGTCATGCACATATCAGCCAACACGAAGTAAAAAAAAATCTACCGCATCCAACGGCTGAGGTGAAAAGTGGGAGGTAAAAAATATTGTTCACCTCTGATCCAACGGTCCAGAATGGCCAGGAGGGGCAAACCATCTCAGCATGCGGGTAGCCTCGGCTCCTTTATAGTAGTAATGTGAAGCAGGCAGAGGCCTACCATGACGAAATACTTCATCAGACAAATGCAGAATCCTGGTATCAATCCCCTTCAGAAATCCGCAAGTTGTATTTTAGCAGGATATGGTGCCATCGTATCATATGATTGCAGTATACGATCGGCATGATCGGGAGAACATGGTAGGGTCGCTTGAACCTCGGAAATTATGACTTGGTATGAATCAATTAATCTGCACGGAATTTTTATTTTGGGCCTTCTGACCATGCATACTTCGATGCTTCTTGATTCATTTGAAAACACTTTGCTCTGTTTTAAGTATAGTCTCATGGCATAATATGGCCCCGTCGCTCCCTTCCCCGGGCGGCACAGACGGTGACTACATCGCCAGGCACTCCGCACCACCCCACCTCCTCCCCATCGCTACTTTTTGTTGACCTCCACCTAGGCTAAACATGCGAGGAGCCGCCAGCGAGGTCTCTGGTTCTCAGCGGCGGACCTCGGGAGTTGTGGTAGTTTGGCTCCGTGGTCGTGTCCATGAGGTCATTGTGGTATGTTTGTTACAGTTGGGGGAACATACGACGATCCAGACACTGACGATAGCATGCGGCAAGTAGTTTGACCCGATGAAACTTAGCAACACATAGTTCACCTTTATAGCTCGCCCTCGGAGCCGGAGCTGCCCTAATGCCAGCTTGTGTCGTTGATGATGAGCTCGGAGTCGCATGTTCGAGGAGTGGCAACGTTGATACTTGGGTTCGAACTTGTCAATGCATGCCGCCTTTCTATTGTATGTCGGTTTAGTTGATCGTTTTGTTATGGTGTCTCCCTTTTTACGTTGATTAGGGGACACAATTCTTCTTTTTAATTAAGATTGAGGCCTTCTGTTAAAAATATTTACATGTATGAGTTCACTCATACTCCCTCCGTCTTGAAACGCAAGTCACGCTTTTTTTTGCACGATTTTGACCACTATTAAACTATATAGATTGATAATGTATAAATGATATTGTTGTATTTATTTTGTAAAATTCTTTAATTCATATATTGTATATCAATTTTGTGCACATATTATAAATACATGTAAAAAAACAAACACTCCACCCCACCCACCCCGCAGGAAAATTCCGACTTATATG
Organism: Poa pratensis; assembly: GCA_947311845.1. Taxonomy (NCBI): domain Eukaryota; kingdom Viridiplantae; phylum Streptophyta; class Magnoliopsida; order Poales; family Poaceae; genus Poa; species Poa pratensis. Next base: position 96,751,266 of record CAMZMU010000052.1, read on the forward strand.
CAGCTTATGCCAATTTTTACGCCTAAATAGGCACCTCATATTGGCCCCGACTAGAAATTATTATCCGAGGATCTAGATAAGAATATACTCCAACACTATATCAACAGTATCGGGGGCAATAAGGCTTACCACCCCGGTTCCCTCCACTGCGATTTACGTTCCTCCGTCGCTAGGGTTACACCACTCTGGCGAGCAATTACTAGTGACTCACCACCAAATGGAGCACGGATTTGGCGGAGCTGGCCTTGGTGATGTGGCTCCTCCGGGAGGTGTCGGCCTCGTCGATGCAGCGGGGGCATAATTGTTGCCATTGGAGGACTCCGTCTCCCGAGGCTCCGTCATCTCGAACTACTCGCGCCCACCACCGATGGCGATGCGGACGAGCTTGTCGCAGTCATGAACGAAGACGAGTTGCTGCAAGGCATCAAGGAGAACTCCGGCGCGCGGCAAAAACTAGTGGGGCGGTAAGATGGCCTTTTGGTTTAAATCTGTTTATGTAAAAATCTAGTTCTATTTTTTGTGAACTATGTTTTGGTTGGTGTATAAACTATGTGACCGCGAAATATGTTTTTGAATTTTCAGTGCCAATTTCCCGTATTTGTTTTGGGCGATGGATTTGCAAACTGGAAAATCAGGTTGGGGGTTACCTTTGGGATCTGCTAGAGATGCTCTAATCGGGGTATTCTGTACCTGTGTAGAAAATAAAACGGAAAAATAGTTCGTGTAAGGGACCTCCAACGGCTGGCGCATACGGACCAGCGCAGTCCGTTTTTGTCCGAACGGACAAAAGAGGAGCTCCAATGGGCTGGTGCATTCGAACTGGTGTCCTCCCGGACACCAGATTTTGGCCCAAACGCGGCCCAACTTTGGTCCAGCTTTGGGGTGGGACGGATAGCCTCTCGGTCCGCCCCTTTGTCCTCCATGTCCGCGTCGGGCCCAACGGCTAGCCACATATTCCCTCCCCCCACCCCTCCCACCTCCCCGTCTCCTTTGGCCCCCGCGACCGCCGCCGCCCTGGACCGGCCCGTCGGCGACCGAGCTATCCTCGGCCGCGACTATATCTAGCCTTCCCCGTGGTCGGATCTCGTCGCCGGCACGACCATCTTCCGCCCGCGGCCGCTCTGGACTGGCCGCGACGTCGTTCTTCTAGCACCCCGGCCGCTTCCTCGTTCCCCGTCTGCTTTCGCCCTCTTCTTCTGCCCCGGCCGCACTCGAGCCGTGCTGCAGCCCCGGCCGTCCTCGCCCTCGTCTCCAGCACCGGCCGCCCACGTCCTCTGTCTCGAACTCGACCGCGAACTCCACCGCCCCGAAGGTGTTCGACGGATTGTCCGACCAAAGGTATGAACAATTGATGTCCTTTCTTTGCATTTGGAGGAGTGCAAATGATGTAGCATGTCCTTACAATTTTTTTCATGTAGATGGATAGCGATGATGAGTTCTTCTACCACACCTTCATCGATACATCGGATGAATCATCGGACGATGACAGCGATATCATCGTGGCCGCGACCACTCGCATCCACAACTTCAACGAGAATGCAATGCCTCGGAATGTTGGGTCTGTCGTTGGGCGAGCACCCGCGTTATTTGTTATTTGTGAACTACTATTTGCTATTGATAAATTTGTGGACTACTATTTTGAATTGATGAAATTCTGACCGGGGGGCAATTTGCGCCAGGCCGTGGGGCACCTCAACCCCGAACGGACAAATGCCCAAAACCTGTCCGCTGTCAGCCCCAAATGGACAAAAACGGTCCAAAATAGGTGTCCGTATGCGCTAGGGCCGTTGGAGATGCCCTAATGCATTACAACCAAAGAGTTGAGCAGGAACGCGGCAGCCAAAATACGCTGCAGGATCAAAGTGGGGCATGGATCCCAGCTAGCCTGATCTGAAGCCAGTGAGTGTACACTGCATCATCCAGCTAACAGCAATTTTGCTTTGGTCAGCTCAGTTTCAAACAGTGACAGCCCCACACCTCATGTGGGAGCCAAATCCGCACAAGGATCGTAATCCCATCTCCTCCTGAGAGCAGATGCCCTTCACTGTCCGTGTCTCCTGGCTCTCCTGCGCCCCAGATTAATCAATCAGCTGCAGGCCCGCGCACCTGATTGCCGAATATTATACCATTAGCGGCAATTGTTCTGTTTTGTTTTGGGATTCTCTCTTCCCTCTTAATCTAGCTAAGTAGGAGGTCTTGCCATTTGTTGCTGTCCGTGGGTTTGGACTTGCGGTGCTCTTCATCCGGTTCTTGGAGGCGTGAGGGCTCCAATCGAGCAAGAATCGAAAACTAATCAGGTGAGTGGAGCCATGAATCGACAGTCTCTTTCTTCTTTTTCAGCTCCGATTCTGGAGGGAAAAGAAATGCGGCATTTTCAGTTTTTTTTCTCTCCTCCGCTTCTTCCATGTTCATGGTCTTGCTCTCTTACTCTTCTTAATCCTTTGTTCTTCCGCCATCTCTAGCTTTTCTGTAGAGGGTGCTTACTAATCAATGCGGTTTTGCTTGGCGCTCGCAGGTTGGTGTTACTCGGCCGAGGAGGGGTAAAAAAAACCCGGTGCCCGGGTAGGGTTTACCCGCTAGCTAGAAACCGATTGCGGCGGCGCGGCGGCGGAGGTCGCCTAGGTTTGAGAAGAGCGATGAAATCTTCCACATATTTGCTGTTGATCCTGGCGGCGTTCTTGATCCCGGGGAACGCGCGAGCGCAGCCCGGACCGGTCCTCATCAACTGCGGCTCGGGTTCCAGCACCATTGTCGACGGCAGGAGATGGGTTGGGGATTCTCCCCTTCCCAGGAACCTCACACTCAGCTCCCCCGGGACCGTCGCCTCGGCGGCTCCGGGAGCTGGTGGGGAAGAAGGGCCGTATGGGGATTTGTACAAGACCGCCCGTGTCTTCAATGCTTCCTCGACCTACAGCCTCGGCGTCGCCGCCGGGACCTACTTCCTCCGGCTCCATTTCAGTCAGCTATTCGCCAATCACAGCGCCGGGGAGCCGTTGTTCGATGTCGCGGCGAATGGCCTGAAGCTGCTCTCCAAGCTCAATGTCCCCGGAGAGATATCCTGGAGGGATTCTCAGATCAACTCCACCAGCAGCGTCATTGTGAAGGAGTACCTTCTCAATGTTACTTCTGCTAAGCTGGGGATTGAGTTTACTCCTGATGAAGGATCGTTCGCCTTCGTCAATGCCATGGAGGTTGTGCCTGTGACTGGCAGCTCAATCTTTGATTCAGTTAACGAGGTGGGTGGTTATGGGTTGAAGGGCCCTTTCAGCCTTAGCGAGAGCGGGATTGAGACGATGTATAGGTTGTGTGTCGGATGCGGCGATATAGAGAGGAAAGAGGACCCGGGCTTGTGGAGGAAATGGGATTCAGATGAGCATTTCATATTCTCTCTGAATGCTGCACATCCCATCTCCAATTCTTCCAACATAAGCTATGTGTCGGCTGATGATACCACATTAGCCCCTTTGAGGCTCTATGAGACCGCAAGGGTGACGACAGAGAGTTCAGTCATGGAGAAGAAATTCAATGTGTCATGGAGTTTTAATATTGACCCTGGCTTTGATTACTTGGTTCGGCTGCATTTCTGCGAGCTGGAGTATGACAAGGCTGAGCAACGCAAGTTCAAGATTTACATAAACAACAAGACTGCTGCCGAGAGCTATGATGTGTTTGCAAGAGCTGGGGGGAAGAACAAGGCTTTTCATGAGGACTTCCTTGATGTTGCCTCACCACAGATGGAGACTCTTTGGGTTCAGCTGGGGTCTGAGGCTTCAGCAGGTTCTGCGGCCACTGATGCTCTCCTAAATGGCATGGAGATCTTTAAGGTCAGCCGGGATGGAAACCTTGCTCATCCTACCATGAGGATTGGGGGTATCAGTGGTGGCGTAAGGAAAACAAAACGGAGCCCCAAGTGGGTGCTAATTGGTGCTGCTTCCGGTCTGGTAGTTTTTATTGCAATTGTTGGTGCCATTTATATCTGTTTCCATTTGCAGAGGAAGAAGAATTCAGCTAATAAAACCAAGGATAACCCACCTGGTATGAAGCCACTTGTGCTACATGCTGCTACGAGTACACGTTCCCCAACCCTTCGCGCAGCTGGGACACTTGGGAGCAGACAGCTTGGCAGGCGGTTTACCATTGCAGAAATCAGAACAGCCACTGCGAATTTTGACGAGTCCTTGGTGATCGGAGTGGGAGGTTTTGGCAAGGTCTACAAGGGTACAATGGAGGATGGTACTCTGGTGGCAATTAAGAGGGGGCATACTGAGTCTCATCAGGGTCAGGGTGTAAAGGAATTCGAAACTGAGATCGAGATGCTCTCGAGGCTGCGGCACCGGCACCTGGTGCCCTTGATTGGCTATTGTGATGAGAGAAATGAGATGGTCTTAGTTTATGAGCACATGTCAAATGGCACCTTGAGGAGCCATCTCTATGGAAGTGACCTTCCTGTGCTTACATGGAAGCAAAGGCTTGAAGTATGTATTGGTGCAGCACGAGGGCTTCACTACCTTCACACTGGACTTGACAGGGGTATAATTCACAGAGATGTCAAGACTACTAACATTTTGTTGGATGACAACTTGGTTGCTAAGATGGCAGATTTTGGCATCTCAAAAGATGGTCCAGCTTTAGATCACACTCATGTTAGTACTGCTGTGAAAGGAAGTTTTGGTTACCTTGATCCAGAATACTATAGAAGACAACAGTTAACTCCAAGTTCAGATGTGTACTCTTTCGGTGTCGTGCTGTTTGAAGTACTATGTGCTCGACCGGTCATAAATCCAACCTTGCCAAGGGATCAGATAAACCTTGCCGAGTGGGCTCTCAACTGGCTAAGGAAAAAGTTACTTCAGACCATTATCGACCCTCGGTTAAATGGAAATTACACACTTGAGTCCTTGAAGAAATTCAGCGATATTGCAGAAAAATGCCTTGCAGATGAGGGGGTGAACCGGCCTTCAATGGGCGAAGTCCTCTGGCACCTAGAGAGTGCTCTGCAGTTGCACCAAGATCATATGCACAGTGCAAACGGTGATGTTTTTTCAGGGCTTAAACTGAAGCCGTCTGATGTATCTGTGAATATAGAGTGCCTCGAAGAAATTGAGGAACCTACTCGTCCAGCCTCTCGAGATGCAAATGCGCAAGCTATTCATGTCAAGCTTGAGGTGCCATGACACAGAAGGGGTTTCAAGAAATTGAATAGGGTAGGTCTTGTTAATGCTTAGATGCATTTTGCCTAGAGTATCGTGACACCATATATGGTACAGTCAAGGGAAATACCTTTTGGGAGTTTTATAATTTTGCTGATGCGCAAAATGGTTTATGCGTCAATTCCATTGATTCTTTGTAAAGCACTGGAACCGAATGCTATATAGATCATTAGTTGGAAACACACTGAGAAAATAAATTGAACAATTTTCTCGTCGAATGTCCCCCATGTTTACTGTCTATTTTTCTGTTTTGTGTCCTGTTCAGCTATTTTTTCAGTCAACCACTGTGTAGGGCTGGAATCGAGCCGAGCCGGCTCGAGGCTCGGCTCAGCCAGGCTCGGGAAAACTCGAGCCGAGCCCGGCTCGGCTCGCCTCTATAAATTTACTGGAAATTGGGCTCGAGGCTCGGCTCGACAAGCTCGTGGCTCGCTCGGCCGGCTCGCGAGCCGCAACATCATTTTTTTTTTACATGAATCGAGCTCCTCTGTCTTGAGTGATTGAGTCCGTCCCCGACACCCCGTGCTCTCGTTCCAAACTTCCCCCAATCCTCTGCTGACTGCTGCTGCTCGCTAGGGTTAGCCGCCCCGCCGCCGGCTGCCCACCCCCCCGCCGCCGGCCGCCCCCACGCCGCCGACGCCGCCATGGCTCCTCGCCTTCCCCTACTCCCTTGCCTCTGCGACCTGCTCCTCCCGTAGCTCGCCGCCTGGAGTCGTTCAAGGACGCGCGCGCCGCGCGGCGCTGTCGCCGTGCTTCCAGTGGCGGCCGGCGGCCTTCCGGAAGCAGCAGCCAGCAGGGATCCTGCTTGCCGTCGTCCCCTTCATCCGTAAGTGCTCTATAGTCTTCTACGTCTGATGCTATGCTTGACCTTATCGTGGCGCGCTTGTGTGTATCCTTCTGTGACGGATCTGATGATACCCAGCCAGAAATTCGTTGACCTTCACCCTGATTAGCAGTTTGCTTGACTCGTTGGTTGAATCTGATTTTTTTTGTTAAGTATATGCCAGAAATAAAACATTGCGAATTAAGATAGAACATAACCCATGATTATATGCATTCAATCGGATATGCTTGCTGGTAGTAGCACTGTCCATTCTTCTGATTTCTGGTACCGTGTGCTGTTGCTTATGCTCGAGGTACTATAAGGTCTGCTGCCAGGCTCTCTGTTTATGGTATCGGCATTTAGGTCGTACTGATGCAGTTCACCATCCCAAGCTGATGCCGTGAGGCATTTGTGTGTATGCATTCCAGCTGATGTTGTACTAATCTTGGTGCTGTCATTAGATGGTTACTTGTTGCTTAATGCTTACAGTAAGCCTGTGCTTCTTGTGCTGCAATTTTATTTTATTCTGCTACATTTGCTTACTTTCTCCTATCTTATCTGATCGATGATGAAGCTTACTGATTTGCAAATTAATAATGAGATGCTGAGTAGTAGTAAACTTGCACTGTCGTACTGATGCTGTGATGCAAATTAATAATGAGATGCTGAGTAGATGGTTACTTGTTGTTACTTGTTGCTTAATGCTTACAGTAGATGGTAGAATGGTAGTAGCACACTAGCACTGTCGTACTGATGCAATTTTTCGCTACGTGTGACAGAGACAGACCCATACTCACCACAATTACCGACGATGCAACCTCGTAGTGCTGCTTCACAAGCAAAATCGCAGAGAAAGAGGGTTGCATACCACAACGCGATGAAGTCCAAAACAGCTGGTTTACTCGGCATCTCTTCGACTAACCCGTCATCGTCGCAAGCAGGAGCTGTGGATTCATCGCAGCTGGAAAGAGGAGCTTCTCCACCAGAAACGGTAATTTGGCTTCCCCTTCTAAAATTGATGCAACTGCTCTAGTACTTGTTGTTTGTTCAGTGTGATTGAATCGTTGCGATTACTCTTATGTGCAGCCGACAACTTTGTCCGATGATGATGAGGAAGAGAATTCTTATGACAAGAACGATGACATGGACGAGAATGATTTTTATGACGATGGTCATATTGAGCTGCCCCTACGCGATGACAGTCGCATTGAGATATCCGATGATGATGGGGTTTCTGCGAGAAAGAAGAAGCGGCAAAAGGGAATGAAGGTTGGTCCGAAGGTTGCTATTCAGTCGAGCAGCAAGGCTGGTTCAAAGGTATGGGATCACTTTGGGAAGGTTCCTAAGCCCACGGAGGAGGATCCCACAGCTGTTCAGGCACAATGCAATTATTGCAAGAAGTTCTTCTCCTATAGTAAGGACCAAGGAGGAGCCACTTCACATCTCTTGAGACACTACCGCAACTCATGTCCTGACTACAAGATTGCAATCGCAGTTGCGGCAAGTCAAACCCTTCTCAATTTTCAGCCATCTAGTGCATGTGATGCTGGTATTCCTGTTTTGCATTCTTCTAGGGAGTTTAGTCAAGTGGAGGTTAGGAAGTTAATTGCTAAGATGATTATATGCCATGATTATCCATTTAGGGTGGTAGAGCACACATGGTTCAACATAGTGATGAAATATTTGAATCCTCGGTATGAGTTCATTGATAGGAAAACCATTAGAAAAGAATGCTTGAAGGTGTTTGAATCTGAGAGAGAGAGCCTTAAGAAACTTCTTAAAGGTGTGGACAACATTGCTTTAACTACTGATTTGTGGACATCCAACCAAACACTTTCCTATATGTGTTTAGTTGCACACTTCATTGATAAAAATTGGAATATGCAATGCCGTGTGCTGAATTTTGTGGAGTTGGACCCTCCACATAGTGGAAATGTGATTGCACAAGCAGTGTTTGAATGTGTGACTGCATGGAATATAGAAGATAAAATCATCTCAATCACTCTTGATAATGCATCGAACAATGATAAAGCAATCCGAAATTTGAAGGCTAGGTTTGTTGCTAGAGGGACCCGAGGCTCCTATTGTTTTGTTCCCAAATATTTCCATGTTCGTTGTTGTGCTCACATTATCAACTTGGTGGTCACCGATGGGACAGCAACCATATCCCACTTAAAACTGAATGTGAGGGAAACCGTGAAGTACATAAAGAAATCAAATTCACGAATGCACACGTTTGTGGAATGTTGCCGTGAACTTGCAATGACTCTTGCTGAGGGGCTGAAACTTGATGTGACCACTAGATGGAATTCAGCATACAACATGCTAAAAACAGCCATTGCTTATAAGGATGCATTAGATTCTTATGGGGACAGAGATGCAAACTACACATGGAAGCCCTCACATGATGAATGGACATTGTTCAACACCATTTCACCGATTCTTGCTCGGTTGGCTGAGGTTTCTACCGCATTCTCTGGCTCTAAATATCCTACTTCCAACATATTTTATCCTCACATTGTCAATGTGAAAATTGCACTTAGAGATGCTTGTGAGTCCACCGATCCTAATTTGAAAGTTATGGGGGAGGCAATGATGGATAAATTCAACAAGTATTGGGATGAGCCCAATAATGTCATGGTGATTGCTACCATTCTTGACCCAAGGTACAAGCTGAGATACATATTGTGGTGTTTCAAAAAGATCTATGATCATGAGAAAGCTATGGCTGAATATAACTTGATAGATGATGAGCTAGCAAAATTGTATGACACATATGAGATGCATCACCGACATGAGAAGGCTGATTCTTATAGAGCAAATAAATCCTCCTCTTCATTTGATGATACAACTTCCTCTCTACCCTCAAGTGCTAGCGATTTTTCCTACTTCTTGAGCGAATCTGAATTGGAGACATCAAAGAATGAGCTTGGCAAGTATCTTGCTGAGCAAAATGAGAGCTTGCGGAACACAAACTTTGATGTGCTAGTGTGGTGGAAGCTGAATGCACATAGATACCCCGTGATAGCAAAGATGGCAAAGAATTTCTTGAGTATACCAGCCACGTCTGTGTCTTCGGAGTCAACTTTTAGCACCGGGGGACGTGTTCTTGATGACTATAAGAGTTCTCTAAAGCCAGCCATGGTTGAGGCATTGGTGTGTTCTTCTAGCTGGATTAAAGGTTCTCAAAATGGTACCAAAGTTACAATGGAAATGGTATGTGTTATTTGTTTTATATGCATTTATATGTGTCTTTACTATATTTCTCATTCTCATGTAGCTTCCTTGTTTTCTTTCTTTTAGGAGCCAGATGATGATGATGATGTTGAGACCGTTTTGTTTCCAAAAAGTGTGGTGGGGAGCAATTGGTAAGTTCTATTTGATATCTTATTTGCAAAACCTAAAGCAAAACCTGATGCAAAATAGTACAAATGAGTCTTATTTGCTATAATTGCTTGCTGCAACTTTTTATACAGCCGAATAACTAAAGCAAAATAGTGTCAATGGTGCTTATTTACGTCATTAGCTTGCTGGAGCTTTTTATACAACCAAAAACTTGATGCAAACAAGTAGAAATGATGCTTATTTCTTGTGTATTCTTGCTGAAACTATCTCTACAACAAAAACCTGATGCAAACTAGTATAAATGGTGCTTATTTTTTGTATGTGCTTACCGAAATTTGTTTGTGTACACTTCAGATTCGACATGGTCTCTAACAATTACAAAGTAACAAGTGACAAGCGCCGACAAGAAGATGAGATGGCGCAAGGGTCCTTTTGTGGTTGAACTTTATGTTAAGACTTGTGTTTGGATCGATCTACAAGTGTTCTATTTGTTGAACTAAGTGCATTTGTGTTTGTGATGTATGAGACTATTGTTTGTGATTAGGGCCTATTTGTGATGTATCATGTATGAGACTATTGTTTGTTGCCTTGTGTCGATCCCATCTATTGTTTGTGATGTATCATGGTTCATGGATACCACTGTTATGTTTAGTTGATGTCATTGTCATATATATTGATGCTATATTGTTGTCTTGTTGATTACGATTGTCAAATGTTACATTTTTAGCAAAGGCCATGTCCAATTTTTTTATTTTCCATCGAGCCTTCGAGCCGGCTTGCGAGCTTCACCGAGCGAGCTTGTCGAGCCTCGAGCCTTGTCCGGAAGGTTGAGGCTTGGCTTGCACCACCTTCGGGCCGAGCCGAGCCCGAGCCGAGCCTTGTCGAGCCCGAGCCGAGCCTCGAGCCTCGAGCTTCAGGCCCAGCCCTACCACTGTGCGCCGATATTCACACCCTTTTTAGCTGAAGCCATAACATTCTGCTGATTATTTTGTTTCGATTACATCAAGGCCACAACATATAAGAACATTATTTGCATGAGTAAATTTACCACTTATGGTAATTTAGCCTAGGGACATAGGTGACCAAATATTTACTCTAGATGATGTAATTGTTGCATGGTACATAATTTAATTTTCTGTACCCAGGCTTCAAGAAGCCAAAGCACTAGTATTGTAAACAAGAAGAGCACCACCCAGCAGAACTCCAACAAGAGTGGCTACCCAGAGCAACAACCCTGTTTTTCCTGCATAAATAAAGGGATGAATGTTAATACAACTGAAACATTGTGTTCTTTCAAACTAACAGTGAGAGATTTAAGATTGTTGCCTTTGGATGGCTTACCTCCAGCATAAAAGTCACCACTCGGAGACCATTCTTCTGGATTATATATAGGGCTACGAAAATACATCACAAATAATGTCATGAAAATTGGAGGCAGTAGATGAGTTCTCGATGCTGTTCTTTTCATTGTTTCTTACTAGCAGTGTGGTAGGTTTTTTTTTTCTTGCCGCGTCTTTATAATCTTGCATCAGACTTTTTAGCATATAATTTTCTAACACAAGTACTAGGTTTTGTATTAAGTTTTAGATATATCCTTAAGAATGAAAATAAGTTGTATTTGTTTGTTGCTGCATTGGGTTGAATGCTTTACCTATACCCATCAACATTTGCTCCGTACTTGTTGGCAAACTGGTAGACACCCTTCCCCTGATAAAAACAGATCGATATTAAGTGATGATCAGTAATATATTTTTTAGAAACAAGATTCATTTTTTGAGCCTCAAAACTAACCTTGACTGGCCTTCCAGATGCATCGACACCATCTTTCAGTTCTAATCCTCCCCCAGGCCCTATATGTTAACGAAGCACGGTTCCATAACTTGCTATAAGATAAACTCAGGTGTTTCTTTTTCTAACAGAAACTTAGTATGACAGCAGGTAGATTTTGTAGCATGTACTGAGCGAAAGGCTGAGTAGTCTGGACCTTCTTTGCTTTGTTGGACATTACTCTGAAAGATGACGATTTTGCTGAAGGCTGGGTGCCTTGGAGCCATGACTGCCCGAAAAATGGAAATGGAGAATTTCAGAGCCATAGAAGCCATAATCGAGGTCGTCATGCGCACGACAGTAAGATCTCTGCTGCCAGTCTTTTTTGCTTTGCCATATCAATGATATCATGTGCAATACGTTCTTTAAATACAAGAAAGTAGGTTGGATGTAGCAGCAAGTGATTGAGCCCAGTTTGACAAGTGTCAGTTGCTGTGTGGTGCCAATAGGCCATGGATCACAACTTTCTGATCTGTCGTTGTCCTTCACGCGACCAACTGAATATGATTGAATTTGAAGGAAGCATCTAGCAGGTGGCCGTATAATCCTGATAATTCTTCTTCCATGTTCCCTGATAGAGAAATGATGTTTGTTCTTTTCTGAATAATTACATGTAGCTCGAGTTTTGGATTACTTATCCTCAATCTTACCATCATAATCCAAAAAAAATCTTAATATCTAAAACTAGAATCTCATCTACTGATTTCGTATGGTTATCCAGGTGCATCTTATTTAATGCTCCCTGCCCTCTTGTGCACGAAAAAATGACGTTTTAACGGTCTTCAAACTGTAACATTGCACTAGTTTCTGTTGTTATATAGAGTATGTAACTTATTAATAAACAAGATTAGTATACATGTGGGCAGGAAAATGGAAAGCATCATTAGTCTTTTGATCTTGAACCCAAATGGCAAAACTCTGCGGTTATCATGATGGACAATGAAGAAGCATCCTGTACAGCGTTTGTAATTTAATATGGTGGAGCCTATCTTCCTCAATAGTTTTTCAAGCCATTGAGGTATGGAGAGCATGTACTTTCGCTGATGTGCAGAAGGCTTTATGATAGTTAGTTGTAATACCCAGCAATTGTATGCAGTATCTGGAGATATATTTAGCAGGCCATCTTTAGTTTCATCTTTACTTACAGAATATAGTCGTTAACTCCACGATCAATCAAGTGCCAAGTTTGTAGAACTTACTTTGTGAGATAGCCTATGAGCATGCCAGTGATAACTTAATCATGCTTGCACCATGTGGACAGACAACATTAATATTTTTGTATTCACTGCGGGCACTGATATTTACATCCAGTTACATGCGTCATTACAGTTGCAGTTTTATTCGATATACACACATCTGTTGGCGCATATTTTTGTTTTCTGCAGATAGGCTTCAAGAAGCCAAGGCACTAGTATTGTAGACGAGAAGAGCACCGCCCAGCAGGATTCCAGCAAGAGTGACTGCCCAGAGAAACAGCCCTGTTTTCCCTACATAAATCAACAAATGAAGTCAACGATAATGATTTTTAGATATAATAAACATTGTGACAAATTTACATTGTAATTTTTTTTTCGAGATGCCACTCTCAGTTGTACCTCCAACATAGACGTCACCACCTGGAGACCATTCTTCTGGGGTATATATTGGGCTGGAACATAAAAGGAACAGTATAAGTCACAAGAGATGCAACGGAGGGTTATCTGTGAGACTGTGAGTTATGTAGCTATTTCATTGCCATCAAGATTTATGCATTTCTTCTTTGTATTTCATCCTTTTGAGAAAAACTGTATGTAGTTTTTCTTTGTAAGTATATACCTGTACCCATCAACGTTTGCTCCATACTTGTTGGCAAACTGGTACACACCCTTCCCCTGATAAAATTGGAAGGTTATTATTGGATGAACAACAATGATAATAACGTCCAATATGCTTGTTTGAGCTTATCCCTCACCTTGGCCACCCTTCCAGACGCATCAACGCCATCCTTGAACTCGGCTCCTCCACCAGGCCCTAGAAGTTGGCGTACCATAAATTTGTGAGAAGGTAAAGTCATCATGTTCAAGACAGGTTCTTTCTTTCAAGCCTAATATTTACACTTTCATCTCTGAACTTTACGGCATGTACTGACCATAGGGTTGGGAAGTCTGGATCTTTTTCGCCTTGGCCACTATGAGCAACGATGGCCTCGCAGAAGGCCTCATGCCTCCGATCTTTGATCGCTTGCAAAGTGGAGGTGGAGATGGTTTCAGAGCCAATGAAGCCATGATAGAGGCAGACATGTTGTTTGTGACAGCACTCACTCACTTGCTCACTCACTCTCTTTGAGTTTACTTGCGGCTTGCTCTTGGAACATGCTTGGTTTAAATACAGGAAGATTGGGAGTAGCAGACAGGGAATGACAGGGATTTTTAGTTTGGACATTTGCTATAATTGTGTGTCATGGGTCCATGATCACGTGAACAATCCTTGTCTCTCGTTTGGCTGATCAGAAACGGCTCACTTATGAAATCAGGAATGGATAATACTGGGGATTTCACCTTTGTCTAGTTGTTTCCCTGGTTGAGAAATTTCAGCCTGTCCCCTCACAGGTCAATTTTGAGACTACCAGAACTGATCATCTTATCTTTAACAGTAACATCAGAATATATGTTCTTGTTTTTTTTAGATTTGTTTTTTGACAGGGCAACAAGTTTTATTGTTGTGTAGATATGATAATGTACTAGGAAAAATGCCCGTGCGTTGCAACGGAAGATAGACAAATTTGCGCATATACCTTGTTCGCTGATAGGGGTTGCACCATGGTGCCCGCCGCGTGAGCTAATAACGTGTGTGAGCGCTGGCACTATGACAGTAAGCTTGTACACTGTAGCTACTCTTCATGTCGTCAACCTCGTCGATGACCCCTTGAGGCCATGGTGTCACCTCGTAGTCGGTCCAGCGGCAGCGGGGAGCGAATGAATATATTTCAAATCAATTTGATAAATTTCATTTGAGAATTAAGAATTAGGGCTGTTGTACTGTGAAAAAGGGTTCATCTATAGGTAATAATATTGGACTAAATGAACCAAGTGGACAAGTTAGGATATTCATCTGCCCAGTGCATATCTTTCGGGTACCGAAAAAGGTCGTATAAATGCTACAGAAAAATAGCCAAGGCATTATCTATTTCGTTACATTTAATATATTTTTATTTCTTTTCAAGAATCATGACATGTCAGCTGCCACTTTACTGGACAAAAAATAATCAAGAACAGCGTGATCAGTCTTTCAGCAATTGGAGGCCGCAACATAATTCAAAAAGATTTCACACAGTTCATATGTTCCAACATGGTGAATAAATCTGAAGCACTTCAGTCATATAGCGACTGACATGATAACTGTTTGTAAGCGAGCTACCTTGCAAAAATTATTATCGCTTCCAGTATAAATGAGACTACCACTTCATGTATTCATCAGCAAATGCTACTGTGTTGACATCAGACTGAAATATCAAAGAAAAGTAATTGAAGAAAAAATCAGTGTTAGATCGCTTCCAGAATAAATGAGATTACACTTCATCAGCAAATGAGTGTGTTGACCTGACTGAACTGTCAAAAGGAAAATAATTCAAGAAAAAATCAATGTAAAATGATAAAATCGAGCCATGGCTAACGGGAAATTGAACTGCCTGCTTGCATACGGACCCACTGCCTCCTGCACTTGAACCAGTAGTGGCCGAACGTGCACGCAGGAATCCGGTCTACGATGTTAAAATATAAAGCCTAGCCCTTTCCATCAGTTCGGACTTTTGGGATAATTGGCTAGGGCATCAATTCAATATGGTATCAGAGCCAGGTGGTCTCAAGTTCAAGCCTCGGCTAACGCGCTATTTAATAAAAATAGTTGCGGCCTCCCCATCTACCCCACGTCTAAGGTCTTCCCGTTTGTCCAGCCTAGACGTGAGGGGGAGTGTTAAAATATAAAGCCTAGCCCTTTCCATCAGTTCGGACTTTTGGGATAATTGGCTAGGGCATCAATTCAATATGGTATCAGAGCCAGGTGGTCTCAAGTTCAAACCCCGGCTAACGCGCTATTTAATAAAAATAGTTGCGGCCTCCCCATCTACCCCACGTCTAAGGTCTTCCCGTTTGTCCAGCCTAGACGTGAGGGGGAGTGTTAAAATATAAAGCCTAGCCCTTTCCATCAGTTCGGACTTTGGGATAATTGGCTAGGGCATCAATTCAATATGGTATCAGAGCCAGGTGGTCTCAAGTTCAAACCTCGGCTAACGCGAGTGTTAAAATATAAAGCCTAGCCCTTTCCATCAGTTCGGACTTATGGATATATGGCTAGTGCATACAATTTAATATGGTATCAGAGCCAGGTGGTCTCAAGTTCAAACCCCGGCTAACGCGCTATTTAATAAAAATAGTTGCGGCCTCCCCATCTACCCCACGTCTAAGGTCTTCCCGTTTGTCCAGCCTAGACGTGAGGGGGAGTGTTAAAATATAAAGCCTAGCCCTTTCCATCAGTTCGGACTTTTGGGATAATTGGCTAGTGCAGCAATTATATATACGATCGAGCGAGGGTCTCGCCGAGGCGTCCAGCAGCAGGGGATTGAGTCGGTGGCTTGTCTGTGGGGCACGTCCGGTGCGACAAGCTCGACGGAGGTTCAGGAGTAGGCGGCAGGTCCTGGGCGTCTCGCCGGGAGCTCGAGGACAGTGCGCGTCGAGGAAGAGCAGGGTCCGCCTCGGGTAGTCAGGATTCGGTGCCCATGCACCCAGAACGGATCAGGGGCGCAGGCCGCAGGGCAGCCGGTAGCAACGGCGTGAGAGCAAGCGACAGCTCGACGAAAATACGACGGGCGGACAGTCATACTCTGCCAGGATCGCGACAGAGGTTACCGGCGCGTGACCAGGGAGGTGCCGGCGCATAGCGAGACAGCAAGGAACGGATCATGGTGGAGCTCGCCGGGACTTGCAGGGGCGGAGCGCAGTCGACGCTCATAACCGTCGAGCTTTTTTCTGTCCGAACGGAGAGTTATACGGAACCGTTTTTTTTGAACTTATAGGTGGCATAGTGGGTAATTTTTTACAACTTTAAAGACAATTTTAGTGTTACACCAAACCAAACAGCGGAAGACTTATCGCTTTTATTATTAGGTATAGATATAGATTTTCATATTTCAAATGGCTAATAATCGGAGCCGCCTACATGTTTCCAAGGACCTATAACCTATTAATATTCTGGTACTATGCAAAGGCTGGGGAACACCCTCCATTTCGAAAAGATAATAATCTGGTACTGTTTCTGTTTGCATGGCCTGGCGATGGCCTCTTGGCTCTCACTCTCAGTGAATTATCTTGCAAATTATATTTTGGTCAATCCTGGACAACCAAATATTAGCTGACGTTCTAGCATGAAATACTCACTATCACTATGTTCCGGAGTTGTGTGCTTACTCACTATCACATCTTGTCCTAAAACATGTCTAAATATGTGTGAGCCAAAAAAAAGAGCTAAAACATCTTACATTTAAAAACGGAGGGAGTGTGTAACTGCTTAATATCTTCAAAATAATAACAGTTCATGAATAGAAAATTCTCAGTCCTCATATATTTTTATTTGGTTCCTCGTGTCGAGCCTTCTGCCATGCCTCCAACTCCTTTTCCTCTTCCGCATGAGATGGAGATTGATCCCTAATGTTGTCCATCGATAAACTCTAGCCTAGGCGTACATTGCCAACAACCTAAATGTAGATGCAACCGGGTACGGCATTTTTTCCCTTGTTGCTGCCACCCACCATTTTATGCCATGTATGTTAATTGGGTTTTCCATTGGCATTATTTGGTCAGACTACAAACTTTTACGGCAGCCCAGCTCGATTCTAGTGTAGCATGCTACACATTTTATAGTGAAAGTAAACAAAGGGTCTAGCAAGGCTCTGAATCTGGATGGTGTGCCAAGTGATTTGCAGAACAGAGCGTGAGTAGATTTTACATTACAAAAGGTTTGTTCGAATCTCTAAAATTGGAGGTACTGACATGTTTCCATCCGAGTACATAGTAGAAGAAAGCCGGTTATGTTTTTTAGATAAAGGGAGTTTTTATTACTTAAAAGGTTTACATCCAGCATCTGCATAACTAAGATGCACACAACCAAGACAAGTCTGAAGTACGAAAAGAAAAACAAGGCGAAATACATATCAAAATGAGAATTTGTAAAAACGCCTATGGTGGTGGAGGGACGATCCGCAAATTATGTTGCCATCCATGTAGGGATAAAAAGTCTCTCGCCGTATCCTCTAGTCTTGTACACGCCTCCATAAACAGGTCTCGATGCCCACACGTTGCAACTGAGACCACGAACGGAGTGTAGCAGTAGTCATTTAGATAACCTGCATAAGAGAATAATTTTTATCATTAAAAACCTTGTCATTTCTACATAGCCAAAGTGACCATATTATGGCAAGCGCTGCCACCCTAATAAGTTGTTTGAACCTATTATCCACTCCATTCAGTTAATTGCCAAAAATATTAGCAATGCTTTAGGTGGGTAAATAGTAGAACCTATCTGGTGATGGACCATATAGAACTAGCAAATTTGCACTCGAAGAAAAGTGTTTGATTGTCTTGTCTTTATGACAGAAGACACACTGTTTACTCCATGCCAATTGCGTTTTGCAAGGTTGTCTTTTGTAAGAATTACTCCTCGACGAAGATACCATGCAAAAACTTTGTTTTTAAGTGGAATTTTCATCTTTCAGATTTTCTTATTATTATCTACTGGCACATCCGGATGAACGAGTGTTCTATACATGGAGTCCACGGAGAATTTACCGCATTTGCGTAAATTCCACCTAAACTCATCGGTCCCTTGAGTCAAATTGACAATAGCGAGTCGCTGGAACAACTCATGCCAACATGCCAGTCTGGGTCCAACAAGATCTCTACGGAAAGTCATAGTTGGATGATTATCAACCAGTACTTGACCAAGCGTATCACTCTTGTGACGTCCTTGGACTATACCATATAACACTGGATATTGTTCTCGGAGTGGGGTAGTACCCAACCATGTATCCTCCCAGAAACTTATCTCAGACCCATCCTTAATGGAGAAAGAGCCATATGCTCGCCATTAGGCCCGCCCAAAAATGTGAATCACCTGATTTCCAAGAAACCTGTGATAACGCACTTGAGCCTATTATTTTCTCCTAAGAGGATTTGCCACACCCCCTCTTCCATCAGTAGCTTAAAAATCCACTTACCAAGAAGAGCTCATTCTTGACCTGAAGATCATGAATCCCAAGACCACCATGGTCCTTAGGGCGGCACACTACATCCCATTTTGCCAGCCATTTTTTTTTATTGTCCCCTTGCCAAAAGAATCTGGATCGAAAGTAATCCAATCGATGCAAGACTCCCTTTGGTAGTTGAAAGAAAGATATCATATACAACACCATATTAGTTAGGACTGAATTTATGAGCACCAATCTTCCCCCTAAGGATATAATTTTCCTTTCCAGCTACTTAGCCTCTTTTGTAGTCTTTCCTCAACATGTTTCCATTGAGCTATCGTTAGCCTCCTAAAGTGAATTGGGATGCCGAGATAGTTAATTGGAAACTGGCCAAGCCCACAGCCGAATAATTCGGCATATTGGGCAGCCTCCTCTTGGCGCCCAAAACAAAACACTTCACTTTTATGGAAATTGATTTTTAGACCGGAAAGTTGCTCGAACGCTGATAATATTAATTTCAGGTTTCTTGCCTTTCCATATCATGTTCCATAAAAAGAATTGTATCGTCGGCGTATTGTAGAATGGATAATCCGCCATCCACTAGATGCGGTACCACGCCAACAATTTGCCCATCGGATTTTGCCCGCTCAATGATTATGGCTAACATATCAGCAACTATATTAAACAATATAGGTGATAATGGATCGCCTTGCCGTAATCCCTTTTTCGTCTGAAGTTTCTACCAACATCGTCATTGACTTTGATGGCGACACTTCCTCCGGAAACGAAATTATGAATCATTGCGCGCCACTCAGCTGAAAAACCTTTCATTCTGAGTGTTTGTTGCAAGAAAGACCACTTGACTTTATCATAAGCCTTTTCAAAGTCAATTTTTAGGATGACTCCATTAAGTTTTTTCCGATGCATCTCATGAACTGTTTCATGTAAAATCACAACTCCATCAAAATATTGCGACCTTGCATAAACGCCGTCTGAGTGGGTCTCACAACATGATCAGCCACCGAGTTAAGCCTAATAGTAGCGGTTTTAGTGAAAATCTTGAAGCTAACGTTAAGAAGACAGATAGGTCTATATTGCTGAATCCTTTCTGCTCCATTAACCTTTGGCAACAAAATTATCTCACCGAAATTTAGGCGAAAAAGCTCAAGATGTCCAGCATGTAAATCCTGAAACATCTCGAGCAAGTCCGATTGGATTATGTCCCAGAAAGTTTGATAAAACTCTGCGGGAAAACCATCCGGACCCGGTGCTTTGTTGTGTTCCATTTGGAATACCGCCTTCTTCACCTCCTCCATAGAGAAAGGAGCAGTCAGATGGGCGTTTTCCTGATCGGAAACCTGCGGGATATCATCTGTTTGGGTTTCGTCCAGCGAGAAATTATCTGCATCCGGCTCTCCAAAAGATTTTTATAGTACTTCGTGATGTAGGATTTCAATTGCTCATGGCCTTCAATCGTACCCTCTTCCTGGGTTAAAGAATGAATGAGTTTCTTTCTATGTCTTCCATTAGCAAGACTATGAAAGTATCTCGTATTCGCATCTCCTTCCAGAATAAATTGGGCCTTTGATCGTTGGTACCATTTGATCTCCTCTTCACGAAGAAGACCCGCCATCTCGGCATTAGAACGATTTTTTAATTCGATCTCTTGCGATGATAGGGGTCTAACTTCCGCAAGCCTCTAGTTCATCTATAATAGATGACAACCGAGCTTCTCATTTTTTAATTGCCCAACCATATGTCTCGCCCAACCTTTCAGGTGTTTGCGCAATGCGCTTATTTTATTATTCCACCTTTGGATTGGAGTTAGACCAGGCACCGGTCTTTCCCACACCCTCTTACCATTCGAAAAACCCATCCCTATGCAACCAACCCAATTCAAATTTGAATTGGCGTTTGCACAATGGGTTAGGTGTTCCCGTGGTTAGGAGTATGGGAGCATGATCTGACAATGCCTCTATACGTTCGAGGACCCGTACTGAGACCAGTGGGTATTTAATTTCCCAATCCGAGTCCATCAATACACGGTCCAGCTTCTCGTATGTTGGCTCTGGGAGGCTATTAGCCCAAGTAAATTGCCTCCCAACCATCGAGACTTCTCTTAGACTAAGACTGTCAATAACAGCATTGAATAAGAGAGGCCATCTGTTGTCAAATCTGCCTCTACTCTTCTCATGTGGAAACCTAAGCAAGTTAAAATCACCCCCTATAATTATAGGATATGGGTTATCTTTTGCTAGGTTCACCAACTCTCTAAAAAAGCAGGTTTATACTCATCTTGGGCAGCACCATACACAGCGACAAGAGTCCATGTGAAGTTGTCAGCCTTGTTACGGATGTGGACCTTAATATGAAAGTCACCTTCCGAACTAGCCAATACATCCATGGTCTCTGTTCTGACGCCTAACAAAATGCCCCCAGACCTACCACGTGGCGGACGAGACTCCAAGTGAACTCTACTCCACCAGACAAGCGGTTTAGTAGGCTCGCTGAATAATCCCGTTTACCGGTTTCGGAAATTCCCACAAAGTCCAATCGATGATCCCAAACAGAATCAGCAATACGAGCATGTTTAGCCAAGTCACGAAGACCTCTACTGTTCTCGAATATGCCATTCATTGGGAAACAATTGGGGTGTGGACAACTTCGCCTTTTTCCGTGGCGTTTTATTTTTTCTTATTAGAGTCTGCTTTGGACTTGCGGTCAGATGCTTTCAGATCATATAATGAACTCAGCACCGCCTCGTCTAAGCCACCCTCTGATACATCGCCCACTAGATGTGAGAGGAGTTGGACATCAATTGTGTCATGTAGCTCCTCCTCGTCCATGTGAATAGTATCCGACTTGCACGAGACTTTTGGGGTGACTGTTAACCGGTCATATTCCAATCGTCTTAGTGCATTAGTCGACAATTTGTGCACCATTATTACCCAAAGAAAACCTACCCTATTCAATTTATCATGGATGCTTGAATTTAAAAAAGGAAGGAATGACTTTGGGGATTTGGACATACCATTCATATCTAGGTTTTGCGCCGCCTTGCGCCTCATAGCCCTCGCCATGGAGTCTTCGTCCGTAGCAAATGAACTATCCACGTCCACGACGTGCCTCTCGCTCCTCCTCAACGGTGGCGGCATCGGGGACGGCGTTGGTGAAGTAGAGCCCTCCATCCGTTTCGATGCGTGATCTGGCTGCAGCTGCCCATCCGGCGAAAGAACGACATCCACATCATCAACGGAAGGTTGTACCGGCGTGGCATGGAGCCTGCCAAGTTCAACCATCCCACCGTCGTCCAGTCCACCACCTGCAGGCAGCGTAGCCACCGCCGTGGGCAACAACGAACCTCCAACATCGCCCTGCCCAGCGGAGGCTGCCTGTTGCAGCGTAGCTTGGTCCAGCTTCCAGGGCCCAACATCAGTGGCCGGCGAGCCTCCCGTGCCGACCTGCCAAGCGATGCCAGTCGTGGGTGACCGTGAGCCAAGAGTCGCGCACGGCCCAGCAGAGGTTGCCCGCAGCGGCGAGGCTTGGTCCGGCCTCCATGGCCCATCCTCAGTAGCTGGCGAGCCGCCCGTGTCGGCCTGCCACACCAACTCTGCGGCTGTCGCACCGGGCGACGGGGAACGGCCCAATAAGGGCAGCCGAGAGCCATCCAGCCCGCTGCAACTTCTAGCAGCAGTTCATGTACCTTTTCTCCAGTGTTCTTCACATCATGTTTTGACCCAGCCAGCTCTGACACAATTTTTTACCTCTTGAAGTTTGCTGGTTTTTGTTGAAAGGTGTCACCGCAATGATTGGTGCCACCTCCATGTCCTCCAGTAACCCCAGCGATGCACCCCCCTGGCCCCGAAGCATTAGCTTGTGGCATATGGGTGTCTCCATCCGTGGTCTTTGGCGGCTCATTCATGGGCGACTCGTCCATGTGTTTGTCCTCTAGGCCTTTTGCATCATCGTCCTTCTCATCCCGTCTCCAAATGAAGGGTACAAAGTACGGCTATGTACAAGGGCAATTAGGGGGGAGAAGGAAATGGTGATGCCAAGCTAAGATGCCGGTGGGAGGGGGAACTGAAGACCGACTATATCTCTCCTTCCACAATCTACCTAGATGATGTAGAAAACTAGGTGGCTCATCGAGCGTCTACAGTTTTTTAGTCAGTTAATAGTGTGAACCCAATATAAGGTGAAAATCCCCCTCCCGTGGCAGCGCCCGAAGGCAAGTGACCAACCCAGTAACAAACATGTTTGTTTCTAGTGTAGATTTTTTTTGAACTAGATTTTAAGTAAGATACCATATTATATTGGTTACTATATTGTCGATGATTCAAGTTGTATGGATGAGAAAAAGTCAATGGCTAACTTAATTATACCTCACAGTTCAACCTTTTTTATCCATTGACTTCTTGAAATAAACACAACCTTTTATTTCATTCAATTTTTGTACTCCTCTGATCCCAGAAAAGTGTCGCGTCAGGCCACTTTATAGAAAGTCCCTCAATTTCTTAGACGTAGGGAAAACTGATAGTCATAAGCCATTAGACGTAGATCGTTACCAGAAGAGTTAGGCGCGCTTTGCCGCGCCCAGTGACAAAAATAGAGCCCATTTGTATAGTGGCAAAAAATGAAAGTTAATGTTCACGATAAAAAATCGTCTCAAATGCAATAAGTTGTGACGAACACATACATCTCAGAAGTCAACGAAACCGCTCAACTGCTCGTCACGCCGACCAGTGAAAACTCATTATCTCCAGCCAAAAACTCACGCATTTTGCCTTCTTCGTCGTGGTCGTCATGGAATGGGAATTTGTGCCTATTTCGTCTAGCCGTCATGGAGTGGCATGTAGTGGCAGCGCAACCGAGTGCAAGCTGGAGTTCAGGCCGAAACTAGGAGAGGACCAAACAGTTGCAAAAGAGAAGGACCTGAGCAACGACAATAGTATGGTAGGGAAAGCTTGAACAACTTGCATATGCGCCGTCACCATCTGCGATGGGGGATGCTCCCGAAGTAGGGATTGTTAGGCAGCACGAGCGATAATAATGTTGGTTGCTCCGGCTTGGTCGGTGGCCACTTTGCTATCGGAGGTGATACTGGATGGGAAAGAACAGCGGCGTCAGCGCGCCGTCCAGGCCTGGGACAACAGCGTGGAGGACCGGTCCGAGATGAAGCGTGGTGTCACTGCCGACTCGTGAGGGTCAGAGAGGCGGTGCAGGATAGACTGAGACCAACGACATCCTTCTTAGCCACACAAATTCAACACGTATACTCATCAAACCAAGGAAGCGGTGCCGACTATGGGTAAAAAAATCATTCACTTCAAGTGGGGTCAAACATGTTCACACCTAGGAGCAACAACATCCCCTTGTTTTTAATAAACCTAGTACTTTAAAGAAGAAAATCACACTCACTTATAGGTGGGGCCACCCACATACACACCAAATAGTAACCACAAACCTATATTTTATAGAGCTTGCTAACTTATATGTGGAACCACCCATGTTCATACCTAGAATCAATCAGGAGTTTAGTTTTTTATTTTATATATATATCAAAACGATATACTCCCTCCGATCCGTTAAAACCTTCGCTAGAAACCAACGCAGCTAGTACAACCAGTACGTAGTCCCTCCGAATCTCTGGTTCAGAGGGAGTATAAAATTTCAGATTTAGCAAATAAAGCATACACTACTATTTTGTATGTCATTCATTAGACGTAGGGCGATTGTTATTTTATTTTCAGTCAGAAGCAAGGGAAATGTGAGAAGGCTTCACCATGTACTTAAAGCCCAGTCCACTAACCAGTGAGTAGCAGTAAGGCGGAGCCCAGTTGAAAGAGGCACCAACCCAATCAAAGCCCACATCCACACTCGCATCTTCCTTTTCCACACCGCATCTCGTCGGTCTCCCCCTCGCCGGCCCTCGTCGCCGGCGATGGAGCAGCCCCGGCCATCGCCGCCGCTGCAGTCCCTTTCCTCACAGGAGTGGGAGAACCTCCTCGAAGACTTCTCCGCCCCGCCTCCGCGCCGCGACTGCTGGCTCCACCTCCCGCTCCTCGACCTCGCGCTCGCCTCCCTGCCCCGCCGCGACCTCCCCGCCCACCTCAAGCCGCTCCTCCTCGCCCTCATCGACGACCATCTCCTCCCTCCCCCATCCCACTCGCGCCAACTCCCGCTCCTCCTCGCCTCCCTCCTCTCCTTCCCCCACGACCACCCGCTCCGCGACCACCTCCTCCTCACCGTCGTCTCCGCCTTCGCCTCCGCCCTCTCCGCGCCCCTCGCGTCCCCGGATGACGAGGCCCCGCCGCTCGCCGGCCTCGTCGACGCGCTCCTCG
Organism: Poa pratensis; assembly: GCA_947311845.1. Lineage (NCBI taxonomy): Eukaryota > Viridiplantae > Streptophyta > Magnoliopsida > Poales > Poaceae > Poa > Poa pratensis. The sequence continues at coordinate 96,776,025 of CAMZMU010000052.1, forward strand.
CCGCCGCCAACCGCCCCAACCACGCACCGACCGCGCCGCGCGCGCCCTCGCCTGCGACGCGCTGCGGGCCCTGGACGAGGCCCTGCCGGGCCTCCTCGCCGACGTGCTCGGCCACGCCTACGCGCTCGCCTCCGCCGAGCGCTCCCCCGCCGCGCAGTCCTACATCCTGCTCCTCGCCTCCGCGGCCCGCGGCGTCGTGCGCCTTGGGAGGCTGGGATCCGCCGCCTCCATCCTGGCCGTCTCGGGCCCGCCCACCCCGTTCTCCGTGCCCTCCCACCTCCTGTCCTCCTCCTCGCCGCCCGCGCCTGCACCCCCGTCGGAGCAGAACGTGAGAGAGATACGGAAGGTGCTGGCCCTGATCATGGAGAGGCCGCAGGTGCTGACGCCCGCGGCGGCAATGGAGGTGACCGCTATCGTCGCCGAGGTGGCGTCGGCCGTGCTGGAGTGGGCGCCGGCCATCACGGCTCAAGTCAAGGTGCAGTTCGGAGGGATGGCCTACTCGTCCAGCCCGATGCTGCTGCACTCGGTGCTCATGCTCTTTGTGCGGTTCCCCGACGCGTTCGGGGCCGAGGACGAGCGTAGATGGCGCGCTGCCTTGCGTTGGCCGCCTGCGAGGCGTACCGGCCGCTCCCAGTACGGTTGCTGGCACTGCATTGGCTGCTGGGCACCAAGAGGTTCAGAGATTCGGTGCCTGGACTCGTCCGATGGTTCTACCCTGGAATGTTCGATCCCCTGGCGCTTAAGGCTAAGAAGCTGGATTGCCTTGGGTTTGTTGCTGCTAGCGTTGACGGTGAGGTTGGAGGCCAGCAGACAACTGAGCTCATCGATGATGGCCTAGTCTGTGTTTCGGCCTTCAGGTGGCTCCCGGCATGGAGTACCGAGACGGCTGTCGCGTTCCGAGCGCTGCACAGGGTCTTGCTTGGTGCTGCCCCTCACAGCACCAATGACACAGGTTGCTCTGGAGCTGGTGAGCTCCTGAATTCAACTACCTTCCACCATTTCCAGGTAGAAATCATGGATAAAGTTAATGATAGGCACACACATCAATTTGCAAGGACCCTCGTTCCATCCTACTGCAGTGAAATTTAGTGATTCCTAAATTTTCTGCGTCATTCTTTATGCAGGCTATGTTGGTTGATATGGCATCAGAACATCGGAGCTTAGTCCCAGTGATTGCTGATTTCATCAACCGCTTGCTAGCTTGCACCACACATCGGTCGCTGGGGGAACTGTTGCTTCGAACCGTTGATGAGTCCCTGCTTCCGAGGCTTGAACCGGGCTACCAGCTCGCGTCTTACTACCCTCTTTTTGAGAAGATTGCACAGAATGAGGCAGTCCCTCAGCTCCGCCTAATTGAATTGCTCACCAAGCAGATGGTTTGTCTTGCCAAGAAGCATAACCCGGACACAGAACTGAAGTCCTGGTCTCAGGGCAGCAAGGTTTTGGTCATTTGTCGTATCATGCTGAAGCACCATCACAGCTCTCATATATTCCTTCCCCTCTCCGACCTACTCGTGCGCACCATCGAGTCATTTCCAGACCTAGAGGTCAGGGACCATGCAAGGTATCTTCGTGTTTCTGTTAATGACGCGCATAGAATTCTGACATTGCTCTGTCGGTGATATATGTTTCTGTATTGCCTTCTCACTGCTTTAAATTATTCACCCAGGATATGTTTGCGGATGTTGTCCTGTATTCCTGGCAAAAAACTGAGGAATCTCATGGGAATTGGAGAGCAGCCCACACCGTCACATCCGGGTTCCATGTTTGATGTCCCATCACCACATCCTGCTCAAGATCCTAATAGCATGTAGTTTGGCATCGTACATTCATCTTGAAAGGGTTGTGCCGTTGGTTGTGAAGCAGTCATGGGCCCTCACATTGCCTAATTTCAGTGTCCAGAGCAGAGCATCTGGCCACATTCTAAGTATACAGGACGTGACTGCCACTCCCCCGGAGCAAGAAAAGCCACCACAACCTACCATCGAGAGAATTGGCTATACACAAGAAGCACTACGCGTGATGGATTCAAAGGGTGCTGAAACTTTGGAAATCCTTAGAAGGCACTTTTCATGCATTCCTGACTACCTGCACTCATCTGGTCTCAAAATCAAAATACATTGCACGTTTAGATTTGATTCAGAGTCATTTAACAGTGCTTGGGGATCTGATTCAGCTGTTTCATGTCCTGAAGGAGAAGATGAGTTGCCTGCCCTTTATGCAGTGACAATTACCTTCTCATCCAGTGCACAGTTTGGGAAGATTCCCTCATGTCATGTGCCTTTCCTTTTGGGTGAGCCTCCAGGTTCCGGTGTGGACATTGTCCCGTCGATAACTGCCACCAGGAAGAATCAAGTTACTGTGCATCAGTGCTGATAGAACTGGAGCCTCGAGAGCCGTCACCAGGTCTTATTGATGTTGACATTGCAGCAAACACAGAGAACTGCCAAGTCTTATCTGGTTCTCTTCAGCCCATTACAGTTGGCATTGAAGACATGTTTTTGAAGGCTAGCACACCTCCCGATACTCCGGAAGATGGTGTAGCTCAATATTATCAGGATCTGTTTCATGCTCTATGGGAGGCCTGTAACAGTTCCTCTAACACAGGTCGTGAGACCTTCCCTTTGAGCGGAGGGAAAGGGTTAGCTGCAATTAGTGGAACCCGGTCTGTCAAGCTTCTTGAGGTGACTCCAAAGGTTTTGATCGGAGCTGTTGAGAGATACCTCGCTCCCTTTGTTGTCAGTGTCGCTGGGCAGTCACTCATCACGATTCTAAGGGGTAATGGAGTTATTAAGAACGTTGTGTGGGAAGAAAGTGACTCGGATGGTACAGTTGGTACTGATGCACTGGTTCCATACTCCACGGAAAACAATCTCCAGCTTCAGCACATCGATGATGACGAAATCGGGATCGGTCTGGAGAGGTATGCTCATCTAAACAAGAGAGATATGGGTGTCGTGCGTGTTCTGATATTCCTGCCACCCAGGTATCACCTCCTCTTCTTAATGGAAGTAGGCTATGCATCTACACTGTCAGGATAAGAACAGATCACTGGCCATGCTTGGCATATGTTGATGAATATTTGGAAGCGTTGCTTTAACAGGGAAGGTTTCTCAGGCCAATAGTATCCAGTTTTGTACCTTATGTAAGAGTAAAGAGCATACAGTGCGAGCTTTTGTATTTCTTTTCATTTTTCGGGGGCTTCTTTTCCTGTACTGTACCATGAGGGCTGTGGAGCATCATTCTTTTTGCGGATTCAGAAGTGTAATTTCCAGGGGAGAGGGCAATTTTGTTCATTGGTCATCATCAAGAATATGTGATTGTTTATTGAAACTTAAGTTCCCATCATATGTTTACTCTTCCACCAGCTATGTAAAGCTGAGGTTTTCTTTCGTGTTGATTTGTGGAAGGAGCGACTTGTGGTAATCAGTGTTCATTTGCAACAAATTTGTGAGTCTTCAGTCCTGAGCATTCAATGCTTATACTGTTATACATTGTCAACAGATGTGTGATTTACTAGTTGATATTCTATTAAACAAGGTACAACTCATATCAGCATATTCCAGTCTTTTTATATACATTGTTTGTATCTACGAAACCGAGCCTTATGCATTGTATGTGTAAATACATGGTGATTGAACTTTGGAGTTTGGACAAATGCTAAGAACAGTAGCACCTGTAGTTTACTGGGATTGCATATCCTCCTGGTCCCTTTATTCTGGAATTCTTATTGTGAAGTCTAAGATCATAAGATGGTTCTAGCTTGTGTAGTTCTAGGAGATATTTGATAGCTGTATTCTTGGCCTGTACATCTTTATATTCAATGGGATGCATGCACAGTATTAAAACCACTTGGATTATATACCAGTAACTTCATCATGCTGTCCAGTTGCACACCAAGTGCAAATTTGTGCTGCAGACATAATCAGAGTTTAAGTTTAAGGTACAACTGAAAGCTACCACCCTGTCCTCTCCAGATTTCAATTAAACTTCTGAAGCTGCTTTTATGTTGTTCTATGGAAAGGCAGGATGGCTGGATGCTAATGTCGGTGTGGAAATAGTTAATGGTCCTTTTTTAGTAGCAATTATTGGTACCATGCTAATCTTCTTCAAACATGTAATGTTCACTAATAAAAATATATATTTTATGTAGGCTCGGTCTACTTGCTGTACAACCCTCTAAAGGCACTATTCACTTGCAACCATTTTGCAAAATCCGAAGATTCAGACGATTTGAATCCGGTTCTGGTCTGCAGGAAGCAATCAGGTAGTAGAATCCTCCCTTCTCCCTAGCCTTTCTAACTTGGTGAAAACCTATATCTGACTCAAAGTGCTTTTTATTTCTAAGCCCATCTCCTTTATCCATAATCTCTTACATATTTGAAGGCTAGAAGTAATTATTCCACATAATTTCGTCGGTTGACATGAAGTCTTTCTTCGTTATGGCCTGGGATATGCACAAGATTAATATCACTTCCCATGTTCCACTGGCCATTTCCAGTACGTTCCCACTCAACTTTGGTAGTAATATCCTCTACCTGTAATTGCTTGGTTGCTGCGGTTCAGGACAAATATCAGAGAGAGAATAGTGATTTTAGAATCTACAAATTATAATAAGAATTCACATAGGCTCCAAAACATCATGTGTTCAAAAATACGAATTGAAGCAACTGTGATCTGTATTTCAAACTCGATATAGGCACTCGATCCTTATACATTGCCATGTCCGGACACGTACATGTCATATCGTTGTGACTGCATATCCTCCTGCGCAGAACAGCTGCCTGGCCCTTTTTTTGTTAAGAACTCATTAGCCGATCCGGTCCCTATAGAATATTACTCGCCAACTACTTGGTGAAGTGTGGTACCATACAATAGGAACACATATTTTCAAAAGAAAGGACTCCACTGCGGTAGTGGTCAAGCCAATAGGAAAGTTAATTAAGCCAACTCATCAACCCTTGAAAGTGTCATACAAGTAAAATAATAAAAGACAGTTATCCGTGAGTTGAGGGCCAGGTTATTGGTGCTAATCATGTGCATATTGAAATGGACCGGCCTCTGGCTAGCTACAAATTAGTTGATGTTTGTGTGTGTGTCAGTTGTAATGGTGGGAGGAGTCGCAGGTGCGCTTCCTCTGTCCTTTGTAGCCTTGTGATTCAGTGGGCCCTCCCCTTCACTTACGTTGAACTGAACTGTAACCAGAAAACATGCGATAGGAAAAAAAGAAATACCAACAGACCGATAAAAAATTCCGACCCCTTGCTTCTATCGTCGCGCCGCCTGCTCGTCACCGAGGCTGCATCGAGTCATACACCTACTCTACTTCATGGCAAGGTCTTCCCGCGCCAGGGTTACCGCACTGTCATCTTCGCCAACCTCCTGTTTGAGTGGGAATGGGCGTATGGCAGAGAGAGTGGCGTGGGAAAGAAAACCAGGAGGTTCACTGGAGTAGGCCACGTCAGGAGGGGCGACGAACGAGGTAGATGTGCTGAGACGGCATCGGGTGCACGATCTTTCTCTTTGTTTGCTTTCATTACGGTAGCAACATCAACTTTTTTTTGCCTCCTACAGGTTAGAACATTGTGAAAGGCCTTAGACTATGCGATTTTTGTTTGTCATTAATGGCTATAGGTGGGAATTAGTCAAAAGCCTTGGATTATGTGGACCATCTCTTCCTCCCTGATTGGTTATCATTTGCATTCGTTAAATTCACATAGAATCAGATATCAGTTGGGATACTAAACCATTCCAATTCTGGCAGGTTGAGTTTCTGAGTCATGGGAAGTTGTTGACTTCCTTCATGATTGTTTGTTTGTGAAATGAGAAACCTATGAAGCAGTCTTTAGGCAAACTTGTTAGTTCGGAACTTCTGATGCCTGATTTACTTACCCCGATTTGAAGTATAGATTGCGAACTCTTTTTTTTAGTTGGGGGCTCCCTTTGATGTACACTGAAGGCCGGACCATCATTCTAATTGCAGATCAACATCTGTAATTTCCAGGGTAGATGACAATTTTATTCATCGGACATCATCAAGAATAGGCGATTATACGCTGAAAGTAAGTTTTCATTATGTGCAACTCCAGTGATGCTTCTTTCGGGGGAACTCGCACCTGTTGATTTGTAAATATAGCAACCTACGATAATCAATGTTAGCTTGCAACAAAACTATCTAAATAAAAAGCAGTCTTCTGGCAATATTACAGATGTTCAGTCCACAGCAGTAACATTTTCAACTTGATATAAGTACAGTCAACCGTATATGTCTAGAAGATTTAGAGATGCCAAGTAGCAAGTACCACCTCCGTTCCAAAATAGAAAATGTTTTGGTAGGCCAGAAGATTTAGAGATGCCAAGTAGCAAGTACTCCCTCAGTTTTTATTTACTTTGCGTTCTGGATTTAGTCAAAGTCAAACTTCGTCAAGTTTGACCAAATATTTAGAAAAAAATATCAACATCCATAATATAAAATCTATTGTATTAGAATCACCATAATGTATATTTTCATATTGTATGCATTTGGTATTACGGATGTTTATATTGTTTCCAATATTCATGGTCAAAGTTAGCAAAATTTGACTTTGACTAAACCCAGAACGCGAGGGAGTACCACCTCCGTTCCAAAATAGAAAATGTTTTGGTAGGCCATTTTTGCCTACCAAAACCTCTTATATTTTAGAACAGAGGTACTACAGTTATTCCTTCAGCAAGACAAGTCGTTATGCAAACTAACTAGATATCGCTGTGGCAGTTTCTTGAACTAGCTAGATGAGCTTGCTCTTTCCAAGGCATGATAAGCTTGCTCTTTTCATCATCTCAATGATTTGGATCTGTTACGGTCATGATTTTGGAGTTTAATATTCTTGAAATAGCTGGACGAGTCACCTAACAGTATGGAATATTCTTTATTACAGTGGCCGCTTCCTTTTATGTTGGAATGAGATGGTCACTTGCAGATACAGGCAAAAGACTACCGCTGCTACTTAACCAAAACAAAGTGGCCACGTAGGTGGGAACCTTTTCCAGCAGAAAGAAATATATGGGGATCGTTATGAGTCTCTTGACTTGATGAGCTCAACCAACACAAGTCTTCATTTCCCATGATGACTTAGCTCCTACGATGCATATGTAAACAGCCAATTGATGCTTCCTGTGCAGGCACGTATGAACAGATGGGTATGGGTGAGGTTGGATCATTTAGAGGTAGAGGTGTAGGGCAATCATAAATCACTCCATTGCTAGTTACTCCTTTGCGAGTTATCCTGCTGTCAGTGGCTAAATTAAAGCCATATGTATCGTTGCAGAGGCTGGAGCACTTCCCTTTTTTGGAAAAATAGAGAAGTACTTGCTCTATCTCCCGACTGGAACAACTAGTCCTAAATCTTGTGGCCACTGCCCCTAGGGGCACCTCTGGTGCGTTTATGTGACAGAAATATTGCAATTCGTGCAGTCTACTAAAGTAAGAATGTGCACCAAACATTGACAAGATCTAGTGGAGAAAGGATGATTCCATGTGAGATATTGGGATTTTTCATCATATTTTTCTTGATCTTGTCCCATACCTGGATCAGGGTGTATCTTGTGTTGCGAGGGTCGAACATGAGTAAAAGTGCTCCGATTCTTTGGTTGCCTTACATTACATATGATGAAATTTGACCCATCTGAACCAAGATCATAGGCTTCCTGCATTTTGTCAGGAGACAAGAGTATTGACATGGAAATGCCTATTGATAACGTGCACTTGACTGCCCTTACCAACCAGCACTTCTGGATTGCGCGGCTTCCTTTTCATAAATCTACAAGTATTGAACCATTCCGTTCGAAATTCACACGGTATTGTTGCGATTTGGGCGTGTTCTTGATGTTTTAGGGGATGTGGGGAAACAAGGGAGTCAAGACAGAACTGAATGTTATTGTATATGTTAGGTGATGTCCCCACTTAATCCATTCAAGCCTCATTTGTTTGGCCTCGTTACCTGCTTGTACTGACCTATAGCTGCTTTGGCAAATTTTGGCAGTGACTCGGAACTTGATTGGGATCTTGTAATTGGCTAGGCTTGAGCTTTGGAACAAGCTTTGTCCCACCTGCGTTGTCTTCACGTACAAGTAACACTCGCTTGCTAACTGATCAAGCTGATTAATCGAATGATTTTGGTGTTGAATTCACCGAGAAAGTATGCACGGTGGTCGGTGGCAGGCATTTCCTTCACTACCAGCGGTGCACGATCATGGTGCATGTTTCAGCTCGCACATGTATAGAGAGTGTGTTTAGAGAGAGACTGGAACTTTTGGGGGCCTCGCCTTTGGATGTTGTTCAGCCTTTGACCCTTTGTTAATGCGTAACCACCGTCTCTAGCTGTAGATGCTGCTTGCAGTTGCAAAGGTTTAAGATCTGAGGTAGGAAGAACTCATTATTCCATTGCCAAAAGGAAGGGTGGTACGAAAGGTTAAATTTCGCTTAAAACCCAGTTCACGTGTTCTCAGATGCAGTAGAATCTTTCTTTTTTACAGCAGGACGGCAAAATCTGTGTAAACTAAGGCAAGTTACAGGTGCTCTGGGTCAAATTTCACATGCGCCAACTTTTCTTATGGCAGAAACATGGCTCCCTGTTCTGCTTACAAAATGGAATTGAAATGTGAAGAAAAGTGGGCAGCAAAAGTGAGTATGCATCTTTCCCTCGATAGAACAATCTTAATGCGAGAAGATTATTCATGGTCCAGTCAGTACAAAATGCAAGTAAAAAATACAGGACGGAACTACGGTAAATTGAAACAATAAAAGAAAAGCATTTATGTTTCTCTTATACCACAACTCATCAACTTGGCTTGTTTTCTTAAACTAAATTTGTAACCATGTTTAATTGGATCTTATTTTTTAAGAGAGGCTTCATTAGACTTGTATAATTTGTAATAAGACAACAAATAAAACAAATGTACTGATGCATAGAATAAGTGTGTCCTGGTCCAAAGACTGAATAGTACAGGTAGTTACACTAGTACTACTATTATCGTTGAGTCATGGTGGATACGGGTATTTAAGCCGATCTTAGATGAGGTCAAGTCTTTCTGATCTTTTACCTGTCTAGTCCACATGGCCAAACAAAGCATTTTCCCCGTTTGACCAAATCATGGGCACCCGTGTTTAGTGGTTGCTGGGCAGTGGGCCAGTAGCTCTGGCAACTGACAACAGTATGAGCTGGCCCCACCTCCCAGCAGGGATCCTATGGGCTCCGAATGTCATGGGACGAGCCCATATATTTTTGTGGTTTTAAATGAAGCAAAGTGAAAACACAAAAACAAGACGGCATGGGTATGAATCCTTTTTTGTGGATTTGAATGTGAATCGACAGTAACCAATAACTATGGAAACTTGACGTCAATTTGCTTAGAGCATCTCTAGCAGATCCCATAAACACGAAACCTCAGACGTGGTTCATGGTTCGCTTTTTATGCATTTTTACTCACAAATATGCACGTCGCATAGCATAACTCTTAAACCAAACTATACAATGTACCAATTTTGGCAGGAACAAACGAGTTTATCATCGATTCATCGCATACAGATGAATTCGTCGAGATTTTACATACAAAATACACTAAAACCAAAAGCTAACTAGTCTAATCGTCACCACCCTAACCCTAAATCCAAAATTAGGCTCACCGGAGCCTCGGGCGTGGCGGCGACGCAGCGGCGATGGCGCTTCGCTGCTCGTCGGAGACGAGGTCGATGACCATCGCCGCATCCTTCTCCCAATCCGCCTTCTTCTCCGTGGCGACGCGGTCCTGCTCGAACCCCCGGTGCAAAATGATCATGTTGATCTCTTGGTCACGCACGACCTGCGCAGCGCGCTCCTTCGCCTCCCGCTGGGAGCACAGCTTCACCACTGCCATGGTGTGCTTGGGCTTGTCATCGCGGACTAAATCCTCGAGCGCGATGGAGGACCCGAAACTGTTGGCGTCGTAGTCCTCTGGCGGAGGAAGTGCTGGCGACGCGGATGAGCTGCTTGCGCCGGCGGTGGAGCTGCCCTCGCCACCGTTTTGAAGATGAGCTCGCGCTTCCATCGGAGCCGGTCAAACTCCTCAAACTCGCGGGCGAGGAGCGACGGCGGCACCGACAGGTTGTCCTTGATCCATTTGCGCGCGGAGCACTTCCACGCGCCGTCGCTCCAGACCAGCAGCGCGCGGTGCTCTTCGGTGTAGTCCCCGCCGTAGTGGTCGTCGCCCGGCCCTCCCTCTTTGGCGCCATCCGAGATCGGCGTCGCTGGATCTGAAGCTAAGTCGGGTGAATTGCTCTTCGGTGTAGGCGGAGCGGTGGGCGGATTGCTCGACGGCGGTCGTGGAAAATCCAGGGCTTGGAACTGGGAAATGGCCTTCGACTGTCATTTATAAAGGCTAGCAGCTCACATTCACGCCCCCCTTATCCGGTTTATTGGCCGAGCCGTGTTTACGGGCTCTGCTCTAGCCAAAAAATGGCCTCGTCCCATTAACTCACCGGAATTTTAAGGGTTCTCGCGTTTTAAGGGTTCTGCTAGAGATGCTCTTAGGATTAGATTATTTTGTTAAAATCGCATAAAAATCACTTGACGCATTGTGTTGCAGGTCACCCTAGATCTGCACAGAGGGGCAACCAAAATCAAAGGGTAGGTCTAGAAGCGATAGAGAATGCGCCACTGAGGCACCGTCGTACATGACAAAAGATATGGGTGATGCTCTATGTGATTTTTATTCAAATTTACGACAGGCATACGAATCAAGTTCAAAATATAGGGAACTAGAAGCTATCCAAATGAAAAGATATATCACAAAGAAAGGACACAACGAGTGTCCACCGTCAAGGGATGACCATGTATCCATTTTGTGCACCCGATTTGGCAACCGCGCAGCCACCGACGCCACGAAGCAGGTTATGGGGAGCGCACAACCGCATCAACAGGAGGCGACGCGCGGACGGCGGACGCGCCCAGCCGCCGAACCCTAGCGGCATTCGGCCGGAAGTTTGGGCGAGCACGTCCTCGCACGTTGACACGCACCCAGATGCGCGCAGCCCACGAGCGAGCAGTAATCTCACCTAGAGGAGAGGCGGCCTGGCGCGTGGGGGCGGTCAGCCTGCTCGACGGCGCCGTGAGCATTGTGCATGGCAAGCACGCGGTGCTCCATGGCTCGACGACTGCGATGCTCCAGAAGGTCGAGGAAGCGGCTACAGACCGCGTGGAGACGACAGACCTACCCGGCATGCCTCCTCCTCGCCGACGGCCATGGCCGAACACGAGACGAACTCAGAGCATTTGAATCGGATGTCCGAGCTATTGGGTTGCGCGTACGGTAAATTAAAAATTTCACGTATTGCTACGCAACCTTCCCAAGATCTACTATCGAGATACATGCGAATACGAAGATCCAAAGATCTAGTTTAGTATACGTTACCAACACCGTAGATTGCGGAAGAACGTGTTGATGACGTAGTCGATGTAGCCGATCGTGGTCTCTCTCAACCAAGCCTGGTAGAGAGATTCTGACGCCTTCTTCTCCTTCGCTTCACCACCTTGATTCAACAGCTGAAGGGTCCAACGTCTATGACGAGAAACCCCTCTGAGAGCTTGCACACGTACACTGGAAAGGTTCAGCAGGGTTTCGCCGTCCAAGCTTGAAGTCTGCTGGTGTATATGAAGGTGGAGATCTCAACACATGAGAAGGAGAGAGAGATTAGATCTAGTCTAATCGGATAGGTCGCCTCTAATTAGAGGTCTCTCTAATCCAACTAGAAGAGATCTAAACTTGAGAGCTACTTGTGTCTCGTCTATTCTAATTGAGAAACTTGTGTGAATCTTATGTATTTCTTCAACTAGAGGGGTGGGGTTTATAAAGGAGCCCAAGGGGTAGGAAGACTTGGAAAGGAGGAAACCTTCCCCTAGTCCAATTGGACAAGGGGAAAGTTTCCCCTTGCCCAATTCGGTATGGGAGGATGAGTTGGGGTTGGACCCCAACTCTCCTCCCCATCCCTCTTCCTAGCTCGGCCGGGTGGGGCCCACCTTGGCCGCACCGACCTAGGCAGGTGGGGCCCGCCCTGCCCTGCGCCGACTCGGTCGGGTGGTGGCCCACCTGGCCGCACCGACCTGACGGGTGGGACCCGCCTGGCCGGCCGCCGTGGCCGCCACCACCTCCGCCTCGCCCCCGTCATGGGCCTTCGGCCCACCGAGGTTCGGCCCGGGGTTTCCCCCAACGGCGCCTCGGCCCACCACCACTTGGTGGTGTGGCCTTAATATTTTCCCGTAATTATTTATCAATTAAATAAATCAATATTTAATTAACATATAATTAAATAATACCTTGTCTAATTAATTCTTATTCGAATATTTCCTTTTACAGAATATTCACCGAATTAATTTCCTATCATATGAAACTCCTTTCATATGATCCGGGACACCTAGTGTCCTCCGACAAAATATTCCGGACAAATATATCCTCCATATATAAACCCTCGGAATAAATCCGACCGTGATAGTAATTTCTATCACAAACTTTCTCTCTTGACAAGGTATGTCTATCACGCAAGCACCATGCCGGTGATACTGTCTCCATGTTCTAGACCAACCATATAACACAACTAACCAATCCTAGCTTAAGTGTGTCCACCCTACAGGTTCGATAACGGGTAGCTATAATTGGTTGGGTATCAACCAATCACCGACCAGTGACAGTTCCAAGGACGTCATGTGTAGCTGCTATCGTTATGCGAATGACTCTACTGTTGAACCTGTTGATTATCATATATCAATCACATTACTCACAATACTGAACTTCACCCGAGATATAGATCCGTGCATGATACCATGAATCAATCAAGGATTGATTCACATCATCTTTGTCTATCTCGTTACCGGTAAGTTCCCTTTACTCGTTGCCGTATTATGATATCCCACACGGTGCAACTTCACCATGCATTGTCTGCAGAACATATTGGATACCGTTATAATACCGAGTGGGCCCTGGACGTATCTCTCTTAACCTAGAGGAGTAATTTCCCATCTCAGAACATTAGGATACACACACCCCTTCGAAGCCACCCAGCAACTGCCTTTATGGTCACCCTGTTACGGCCGTGACAGTTGACAGCACCAAAGCAACTCCTCCAGAATGCATGACCCCAATAACCTCATGGTTACAAGGACATGTTATACAAAAACCTTTCTGTGATAAAGCTAAGGACAAAAAAACTATTTAACGGAATCTCTTAGCATACGAACACTTGGGTGACCCAGCCATATTATTGTCCAATAATATGCCATCCTTGATGCTGACATAAACTCTATGTCCATGACTAGGAAAAGCCGCGTCATCTAGCATTCAAGAATTAGTCTGTAAAAGAACTAGGGTACATTTTACGTATTCATATTCTCTACACGTGCATGTGAGCTTTTCCCTAAATCACGCATTTAGAAATCACTGCAGTTATAGCATAGAGAATACGAATCAATAATATATGAATCAGATATACATATGTATAAATACATTGTCACATATATAAACACATTGCCTTTTCGGCATATATCCAACATGAGCACCCCACCCTCCCTCGCGCATGTACCTAGAGGAGAGACAGAGGTGAACGGAAATGGACAGAGAGATGGCCTTGTTACCACGTGGCACGTCGGACAAAAAAACGTCGACGGTGTCGGAGCGACACGTCTTGAACTCTTGATCGCGCGCATCGGACGTCGAGGAGCAACTGCTCGCTCGTGCCCTTGTATGCAATTTTTACAGAATGTATTGAATTTCATTGGCAATTCTGTAATTATCATTACACACCATAGATCAATAGTTTTTTGTATAGGGACAATAAAATATGCAGTACAAATTATTTATTTGTAATGATCCAGACAACTAAATGATCAGATCTTGTCGTTCTTCACTCCTTGTCTTCACTCCATGTTCTTCACTAAATGATCGGATCTTGTTGTTCTTCACTCCATGCACTCCATGATCTGTTTTTTCTCTTCATTTTCTCGCAACGAGAGAAATATTTTCTAGAAGACATGTCACCAAAGAATTTGCAGAAAGAACGGATATACAGGGAACAAAAACATCTAGATATGGGCAGCTCGATGTCGAATTGTGATGTAGCTTCGCAGATCTGCAAGGCCGTAACAATCACATTTCGTCCCCCTTCTCATCTCTTGTATATTCCCCGTTCTCAGTCGTTGGTTCCCTGCACTCCCAAATGAATCTTTGAAGAACAGGACTACAACAGAGGAATACGAGAAGAATTAGAGATGAGAGATGGAGCAGTCAGAACTGGAGAGCCGAACTATTTAACATCGATGAGGGGAAGGATTTAGACGTTGATGATAGAGAGAGAAACCACAGATGATTGGGCAAGGGAATAGCACCGTTGGTCTCCATTAATCGCTGCACATGAGGGGCGACATCATCGCCTCGAATTCGGAAGTGCACGGTGGAGACTGGACCGGCAGTGACGACGCTATTACGTGATGTCATGATGTGGATTGCAGAATTTGGGGGGAGGAGGTGAGGAGGCAAGACTGGAGGAGTTGGAGGGACGATGAGTGCGGTCGTGCGGGTGCGTAGCAGGGTAATCCCTATTCATCGACCAGGTCGGTGATAGGGCGCCATCGCACACCCCATATGAGCCGGCCTAACTCGGACGGATAGGAGGAAGAAGATGACCGGAGCGAGGGGTGCACGAGCCTGAGGACCTCGCCGCCGACAGGGACGATGCGGTTGGCCGTGACGTCGCCGGCCAGGTGAGGGATGGACCTCGTCATAGCCGCCAGCGATGCAGCTCGCCGCGGCGTCGCAGGTGGAGGCGAGGTAGAAAACTTAACTTGCGGGGTGCGGGTTCGAGTGGTCGGAGTTAGGGTTCCGGTGCGGGGGGGGGGGTGGTTAGAGGGATGGCCGGCCCGCGGCGAAGCGGCGGAGGAGGCGGTTGGGGCAGGGCGAAGAGGCGAGGCGGCGCGGTAGCGACGCCTGCCGCGGGTGGCGGCAGCAGGCGGTTCGGTTGGCGTTGGCGGACGGCTCGAGGAAGAAGAAGAGAGGAGGGGGTGGAAGAGATGCAGCGATGAGGGGCTTGCAGAGGCGGTGGCGGGCGGCGTTGGCGGGGGCGCGCGTGGACAGAGGAAGAAAAAGAGGGAGGAAGAAGAAGGAGGGGTGTGCGACCCGTTCTTAGAATCGCATGGGTCGACACACAGGCGATCCCGCGTAGCAGCCAACCTCGATCGATTCTTTCGATCCGTGTGTGGCTAGGTGCTAGACTGGGCCCAATTGTTTTTTCCTTATACGTAAAACTACTGGAGTACTACCTGGGCCCCGGGGGTCGCCCCGGCCTGTGGGCCGGCCCTGAAGATACGACCACTAACCAAACCCCTCAAGTATAATACATCATGGAAGGTTGTATCATGTATCTCATAAAAGAAGAAACCGATCGACTCGAGGCATATCCGAAACTACACACCACAACCATGACTTGGAAATAGGGCTTTGTCTAAATCGGACAAGAACTCGTGTGTTGCCCAACACCGGTCACATGCGAAACAAGGGCACATCTTTCTCGGAACTCCCCTTGTCGACGTACCATGGGCACTTAAGTGAGAGTAGATGGCAAGACTTGTTCAGTCCTAAGAAAAACATCAGAACAAACCCACTGTGCCCCTCCAAGCAGTATCCCTAATGCCTCGATGTTCGCTTTGAACCTAGATATTGGATATTCGGATGGTTCTAGTCCCGAATATCAAGAATTTAGCTGTTTGATAGGTGTAGATATTGAAGCTGGGTATTCGGGCGTGATATCGAGTCTCAGCTCCGGAGGCAAAAAAAGCCGACATCGAATGTCGAGGGGTCTAGCTCGACATTGTGCGATATTCGCCCCGCCTCGCGTAGCGCTTCGCGACTGGCTGCTCCTCTCGACTTCTCTTCCTCGCAGCTGCACTCCTCTCTCGCGGACGGCCAAATCACCCCGCGGAGGTGCATGGCTACATCTCCCCGGCGAGATTCCATGCATTTACAGTTCACGCCACTGGCCTGGGACACGACACCCGACGGCGCTGCCCCCACACGCAGTAGCTGCAGTGAGGCGAGGGAGGACGCGTATGGCTGCTGATGCACTATACGCTGCCGGCTCTGCGACAGTCCTTCCGCGTGAGGAGCAGGGGAGAGACCATGGGGAAAGGATGCGAGGCATTGCCGCCGCGCCCGGTGGGCCGGTTGCACGAGCTCCGGGATTTTCAGCATAGTAGGAGGCTCGAGCGGCGCTCGGAACTGCAGTGGCCACAGAAAGGTTCAGCAGCGGCCGCCAGTGCCGGCGGCAACGCCCTATGTTCTTCCCCGTTCTAAAGAGGAGGAGCTGGGATATCCGGATCTACCAGTATCACGCAGGCTTGTCGGCATGGGGGCAGAAGCTAGCCGCAGGGGGTGGGCGCTAGAGGTAGCAGCTAGTTGTGAGGATGGGCGGCGCGGGGGAAGCAGCAGCGCTGGTGGCTGCAATGTGAGAGCGGCGCTGAAGTCGGACAAGAGCTCGAGGAAGAAGAGGAGCAAGGATCCTGAATATCTAACGAACATGTAAATTCCTCAATTTAACCATCCAAACAACTTTCGTCATTGAAGCTCGATATCAAGTTTGGGTTCTGAATATCTAAACATCCAAACACAAATATTGATATTCGACGTCAATATCAATATCTCGTGATATTGATATTTAACCCAATATAATGTCTACTCTCAATATAAACATCCGAACGGAGCATAAAAGTGTGTTATTTTCGCTGAAGGAAAGACGTCGAGGAACGAGGATGCCACCATCGCCCATGATTTTCTCAATCTCAGTGAGCGAGGGAGATGTTGACGCTCCTTGGTGATGCGTCCATGGAGGACGGGGGAGCGACACCACGTCCATTCCGCTGCAATGCCAAGATGGTTCGGCCACCGTTTATTTTCTCTTTCATTGTCAGTACGTACCATATATCGAACACCCGACGCGCCACAACGAAAGTTCACGTGATGTTTTCCCTTGCTGTACTCCGGGCTCGTCTCACGAGGCTGGTCATTAAATGGAACGTTATCTACCGCGGAGACCGCGACCTGATTCGCTGGGCCAACAGTACACCCCACCAACCTGCTGCCGAGCGGGTCCCACCGCCGTGGAACTCAACCTTTTCGCGCGCTTGCGTGGAGGCGTGGCGAGTGAGGCGCATTGCATTTGCAGCCCGTGGTTTTGGGGTCCGCGAGGCCAAAAGGGGACCCGAAGCTGGCTGTTGCTCTGTTCTGTTGCCCCGTTTTATTTTTTGGCGGGTGCGGGCTTCGGGCGATACGAGAGATAGCGGGAAAGAGAAAAAGGTTCGCCGCCCTTTTCGCTGCCATTTCGCATTTTTAACCCGTATGTTTGACTAAATTGTTTTCTGGTGTCCTTTCTGAAACTATTCCCATGCTAGTACTTGCATCTCTGTTCCACGTCACGTGCTTCCTCTTTGGCTATCCGCGTCGTATTCGTATCTGTGTTCATGGAAAAGATAGTTTAGTCTGCATATTGCCCCTCCACTGCTTACATGGACAAATGCCATGACCAAGCACAATGTCTTGGGTTTTACATTACATCATCGACCTTGTACGCGAGAGGTATGGGTCCTTGTAATATCCCAACCCGATTTAAACTTTCTTATGTTGTTCAAGTCGATGGTGCTAGCCCGACGACTATAATCTGGATTGTATTCATCGATAAACGAATCTCAACTCAAAGATATTCTATGACTCAAGCATTGACTTCCACATCACAAAATAGCACACGACTTAGATTTAGCAAAACCGAGGCGGTTTGGATACATAAGAGAACTAAGGAGGAAATACCTTCAGAATGTCAATGACGACACTTCATCCAACGACATAAAGGGTGGCTAATGAAAGTCATCCAAAATTGCTACACCTAAGATGACCATGTCTTGGGAAACAAGGAGCACATTTAGACCTAGTTTAGGAGCTCAGTTTTCTTAAAACCAAAGTATTCATACAATGAACTATTTGAGTGCAAGGCGGATGAATACTTAAGTTTTCTTCGTTTCGGAAAAATAGGTCAAGACCAAATTTCCAAAACGACAAACACAAATTAAGTACTCCTACCGGGAAACAAATTCGGTTTTGAAACCAAATTATTCATTGCATACAAACACCTCAAAAAGCATTTAATTTCAGCTTTTTAGAAACCATGGTATTCTCATAATACCTCAAAAATACTTGTGATTCCAAACGGGCCCTTATTTATTAGCCATAGTTTGCCAAAACTCCGGCTTTGTTATTTCTATTGGCCCCATCTCAGAGGTTTGACTTTTCGTTATATTTTACACGGGGTTTGTTAATCATGCTTTTGTGTAAGCTAGGATGTGGCAAAGCCACCATCCAAACATGTTCTATGCATAAAACTATTTTCATAGCCTCTGTCTAAGTAAAGCAATTGGCAAGTGGCAACTTGAGAGCTAAATATGACCCGACCTTTCCCCTTTCCTCTCGCTACAGTGAACCGGAGAGGAGAAAAGGAAGTCGTCCACGTTTCGTGTCCCGCCGACGGCCAGATCGGTGGCTCCATCCCTCTCCGGCCGCCGTTTTGGTGGTGGGAGGGTGGAGGGGTTCCCGATCTGTGCCCTAGGCCTGTAAATAGTAGGGTTTGGTCTCCCGGCGGCGCTGGAAGGGTGGTGACGGCGTCGTGGTCGGAGAATAAAGGTGCGGGAGCTCCTATCCCACCTCGGCTACATCACTGGTGGTGGAGTCGACGAGCTGCCGGTGGTAGGTCCTCGCGGATCCTTCGATCTGGCGAGTTTTGGTGCTCTTGGCGCGGTCATCGTGGCGGAGGCGATGGGCGCCTTCTCGAGCTTTTGTCCCCTTTTCCTTTCTTCGTCGGAGTGGGATGTGCTCTGATGCTGCTTCGGAGGATGTGGGGGTGGGGTGGCTGGGCGCC
This sequence comes from Poa pratensis, assembly GCA_947311845.1. Lineage (NCBI taxonomy): Eukaryota > Viridiplantae > Streptophyta > Magnoliopsida > Poales > Poaceae > Poa > Poa pratensis. The sequence goes on from CAMZMU010000052.1 coordinate 96,794,983, forward strand.
GGTGTTTGTCACCGGAGGTGCTTCTGGTTGCCTGCTCAGGAGCATATGGGGTGGAGAAGTACGGCAGTTTTGGCTGGTGGCGATCTTCTCTCTGGCCGGCCGAGGTGGCAAGGGGAGAGGGGTTTGTGGCAGCTCGATCTGGTGCGTGGTTGCGGCTGCTGGGTGGTGGGAGCTGATGGAGAGGGATCTGGCCACCTCTGTCGAGGTGAGGCGCCGCGCAATCTTGCGCATCTGGGCCCAGGTTCGGCGCTTGGGAAGCTTGGGGTGCGTCCCCGGCCGATGCTCTTTCGTCGTCATCTTCTCTGGCTCCGGCGAGCCAGTTACTGTTGCGGCTCATCAACGCCTGTGGCGAGAAGCTCTTCCTGCGCTGTGGTATGACCTTGGAAGCGATGGATTCGACTCCGTCGGTGGCTTCGTCCTGTGGATTTCGAGCTCCGTGGTCGAGAGGAAGAAGAAGGACCATGAGGATCTGTGTGTAATTTTAATTTTCTTTGAGATCCTTTCTGTAAGGTGGTTGCAGCTGTGTCTGCGTCCGTATTTGTCCTGTATTCTACTTGTATGCGTCCTTGTACGGTATTCCGGTTAAAAAAAAAACCTACAAAGTCCCAAACACAAAAAGAGATCTCACGTGAGGACCATAACGTAAAACGCACAGCTGAAATAGTACCGCCAGGACAAAAACAAAAAAATTCTCTCCATCGCGCCAAACACAGAGAAAAGACGGTCCCACTCCCCATTGCCCCTTCGCCACTGCAGCCGCCACCACCACTCTCATCTCCATCCCCCACTCCACTCCTCCCAGCAGCCACCTCCCATCCCCGGCTGCTAGGGTTAGGGTTCCGCGTTCGCCCTCTCACCCCCGGCTCCCGCCCAGCCCCACCGCATTGCCTTGCCTTCCCTCCCCTGCAACCCAGCTCAGCGCAATCTTATTCCCCCAGCTGGCCTGCGTGCCGGCGCCGGCGCTTTGCCTCACTGCGAGAACGACCCGTCTTCTTCATTTGCGCGGTAAGGAGGTGCAGATGCAGTCGCTGCTAGTTTTCGTTGCCCGGTTTCCCTGCATTTGGGATTGGTTTTCTCGCTTTCTTGGATGGGTAAAGTGTTCCTGACTTTCTGCCGCTTTTGAGCTGTGTTCATGGCCGAAACTGCGGTGGGTGGATGCGGTTATAGTGGCGGGGCTTAGCGCTTTAAGTTCTGCTTGCATTATTGGGGGTTAAAAGCTCAGGGTTTTTACAAACTGTCCTTATTTTCCTTTTCTTGTTGTTATGTGTTAAGAGAGCTAGATTCTTGTTCTTCATACTCAGATGCTCAAAGATTCAGTTTCTAGTGCATTGTGGAAGCGGGAATCTGTGGTTGACTTGCTGTTCCTGTGCTCATCTCAGGTTCCAAGGAGTTAATCTGTTGGTTTAATTTATGTGAATGTGGGCTGCCGTGCAACGCAGATCAAGCTGAAAGGGACAAGCCTGTGGCTATTTAGTACCTGTGTGGTAGGTACACTCCAAGCTCAGTCCATCTTGCTCGGGGCCATGCTTCACGTGCAGTGTTCTTGAGGCTGCTAGCTTCCAATCTTTCCTGTGGGGGATCGAGCTGCGATGGGGATTGTTGGGGGACTTCTGTTCCTGCTCTTGCTGGTGGTGCCCCTGCGTTCGGTCAACTGCCCTCCCAAGACATCCTCGCGCTCCTCGCCTTCAAGAAGGGAATCACTCATGACCCTGCTGGATTCGTCACCGACTCCTGGAACGACGAGTCGATTGATTTCAATGGCTGTCCGGCCTCCTGGAACGGCGTTGTGTGCAATGGTGCCAGCGTGGCTGGAGTTGTGCTGGACGGACATCGGATCTCGGGTGTCGCTGATCTCTCCGTGTTTGCCAACCTGACCATGCTTGTGAAGCTCTCGATGGCCAACAACAATCTCTCTGGGAGCCTCCCGACCAATGTGGGCAGTCTGAAGAGCTTGAAGTTCCTGGATATCTCGAACAATCAGTTCTCGGGTCCAATCCCTGACGATATTGGCAGTCTCCGGAGCTTGCAGAACATGTCGCTTGCCGGGAACAACTTCTCAGGTCCGCTGCCTGAGTCCATCGACGGGCTTGCGTCACTTCAGTCGCTGGATGTGAGCGGCAACGCTTTATCTGGCCCGTTGCCAGTGGCTTTGAAAAGCCTCCGTAGCATGGTTGCTCTGAACCTCTCATACAATGCCTTCACAAAGGGAATTCCTGCAGGGCTTGGTCTCCTTGTGAATCTCAGTCTGTGGATCTGAGCTGGAACAAATTGGATGGTGGTGTTGACTGGAAGTTCTTGATTGAGTCAACTGTTGCTCATGTTGACTTCAGTGGAAACTTGCTCACCAGTACCACCCCCAAAGAACTCAAGTTTCTCGCAGATATTTCGGAGACAGTTCTATATCTGAACCTTAGCAACAACAAGTTAACTGGTTCATTGATAGATGGAGTTGAGCTATCAACTTTTGGAAGATTGAAGGTGCTTGATCTGAGCAGTAATGAGTTGTCTGGAGACCTCCCAGGGTTCAATTATGTTTACGATCTCGAGGTTTTGCGCCTTGCAAACAACGGATTCACAGGGTTTGTACCTAGTGGACTTCTGAAGGGAGATTCTCTGGTGTTGAACGAGCTAGACCTAAGTGCAAATAACCTGACAGGTATTTCTCTAGTTAAGAATTTATGTTTTCAATCCTCTTTCTATTTCGTTTATGCATGTCATGCACTCGTACTTTTATTTTTTTTATCTTGCCACTGGTTTCTTTATTTCTTTACATCAGCTGATGTATTTTATGTCAAATATGTTCTGACCTGGTGATTACCCGAAACAAGTTGATCTGTCACTGATCCGTGGTTGACTTAGTACCACTGTACCAGTGCACCACTTTGGAATTCTACCTCGTCAATTATATATTTTGAATTATCTGTTCAGAATGAAATTTCTAAGTGCAATCATTGCACAATTGCTGCCTATTGTGGCATCATTGCAAGTGCTTGATTGGGGGTTCCTAGCTCTATATAGTTCAGGCACCCAGGCATGTTCCTGCAGATATATATCCCATTAGCGTGATGCTGTGATCGGAGTTTATGATATGCATAACACTAGGGACAATACAAATAAGTTATGCTTAATCAAATTACTTATGAAGTTATGATATGCATTTCTTGGACGACATCGAACCTATTAGATTGCTGACATAGTTTTTGGCATGCTGAGAAGCAGAGGCTAGTTAGGTATTTATCTTCGTACGAACCCCTTGGTTTTGTTTAAATAACTCCAATATGTATTTCTGTTGTCTATACATACTGCATGAAAGTAGTGTGTCATGTGTATTTGTTCCATTAATCTTCTGCGGGACTAATTTCCTAAGATGCTGTGCTTCATTCACCTGCCTTGCTAGTTTGCTTACCATTGTAAGGTAGAATGGCCTACAGCCATATGCAGTAAAGAACTAAGCCATGTCATGTTGGCTTTAACTGTTATGGACTTTTCTAACATCAGCTAGTATTAATAGGAGGCAACCAACTGTGTACACATTATATATGATAACCAGCTGCATAAGCTATGACTGTGTTCAGTTCGTCAGTTCCACCTCATAATTATGGTATTGGCACCTGATGCCTTGCAGATCCATGTCTTATGTAAAACCTTCTTTCTTAGATTCTCACTATTAGAAAAAGGAGAAAAACACGCAGGTCACAATTATCTGGATTTTTACTTCCTAGCATGGAAATTGTTATGATGACATTCTGTCAGTATCAGCCCATTAATTTCTAAGGTTATTTTTTCCTTACTAATTGTAGTTCTCTGTGCTCTGCAGGACATATCAATATGATCACATCAACTACCTTGCAGATCCTTAATCTGTCCTCAAATGCTCTTTTTGGGGATCTTCCATTGCTTGCTGGAAGCTGCACTGTGTTAGATCTATCAAATAACCAGTTTAGAGGAAACTTAACAGTTTTTACCAAATGGAGCAATGACTTGGAATATGTTGACCTTAGCCAGAACAATCTAACTGGGACTATTCCTGATGTGAGCTCTCAATTCCTTCGCCTGAACTACTTAAATCTTTCTCATAATTCTTAGCTGGCACCATCCCTGAAGCTGTTGTTCAGTATCCCAAACTTACTGTCCTTGACCTCAGCTCCAATCAGTTCAGTGGTCCTATTCCTGCTAATCTACTCACGTCCTCCATGCTGCATGAGCTCTACATCCAAGATAACGTGCTTACTGGCGACATATCTTTCCCAGGATCCTCGTCCAAAAATTTTAGCCTTCAAGTGCTTGATATTTCTGGAAACCATTTTAGTGGCGGCCTCCCTGATGATATAGTCTCCCTGTCTGGCCTCCATGTTCTTGACATATCTTCAAACAACTTCTCTGGTCCTTTACCAGCTGCCGTCACTAAGCTTGCATCACTTACTGCTCTTGACATATCAACAAACCAGTTCACGGGCCACTGCCTGAGGCACTTCCAGACACCCTCCAGTCGCTCAATGCCTCTTATAATGACCTATCTGGTGTTGTGCCTGTGAACTTGAGAAAGTTTCCAGAATCTTCTTTCCATCCTGGGAACTCGAGATTAGAGTATCCTTCTAGCTCATCTGGATCCGGTTCCCAGTCTGGTTCAAGAGGTGGCAAATCACTCGGTACAGCTGCTAAAGTAGCACTTGTAGCAGCCTGCATTGTTGTTGTTGTCATCTTATCCTTGTTGCTATTGTATGCCACTACAAGCGGATCTCACAACATTTCCCTAGCTCAGAAAAGGTCTCTGACAAGAACCTCCACAGGGCTACTAAAGACATTGAGGGTATGAAAAGAAAGGATAACAAAGGTAGTTCAGAGGTCTCGGCGGATGATGTTGCTGCTCCTCGAAAGGGCTCTACATCTGAAGCACTGAGCCAAGAAGAGAAGTTCAGCGGCGGAGGATTTTCACCGTCCAAGGGGAGCCGCTTCTCTTGGTCACCGGATTCTGGAGAGGCGTACGCACAGGAAGGCCTATCACGGTTGGATGTCAGATCACCTGACAGGCTAGCAGGGGAGTTGCACTTCCTGGATGAAACAATCACACTGACACCGGAGGAACTGTCAAGGGCCCAGCTGAAGTACTTGGGAGGAGCAGCCACGGAACTTCGTACAGGGCAACATTGGAAACGGTGTATTCTTGACAGTGAAGTGGCTGAGAGAAGGTGTCGCGAGACCCAAGAAAGAGTTTACCAAGGAGGCCAAGAAATTTGCAAACATCCGGCATCCTAATGTGGTTGGCTTGCGTGGATACTACTGGGGTCCAACACCACATGAGAAACTTATCTTGTCAGATTATGTTTCGCCAGGAAGTCTTGCTAGCTTTTTGTACGGTAATGCTCTCAATCCACTGATCTCCAATTTCTGCAGATGCATTAATCTGATTAAAGAGTTTCTGCACACTAACCTCATTGTTTAGACTTATTCAGCCATTAATGCAACTCTCATGTATCTATGTAACTGAGCAGATCGGCCGGGAAGGAGAGGTCCTCCACTGACCTGGGCGCAGCGGCTCAAGATCGCGGTTGATGTGGCACGTGGCCTGAATTACCTCCATTTCGACCGCGCAATGCCTCATGGGAACCTCAAGGCCACCAACATCCTGCTGGACGGCCTTGACCTCAATGCCCGTGTCGCTGACTACTGCCTGCACCGCCTAATGACCCAGGCTGGTGTTGTTGAGCAGATCCTGGACCTGGGCGTGCTGGGATACCGTGCCCCAGAGCTAGCGGCGTCCAAGAAGCCATCCCCTTCGTTCAAGTCTGACGTCTACGCCTTTGGTGTTGCGCTGCTGGAGCTCCTGACTGGCAGGTGTGCCGGAGATGTCATCTCGGGTCCGAAGGCAGTGTCGACCTGACCGACTGGGTCCGGCTGCGGGTGGCGGAAGGTCGAGGATCGGAGTGCTTTGACCCAGCCATGGCCTCGGACTCGGAGAACCCGCAGGCGGTGAAGGGCATGAAGGAGGTGCTGGGCATCGCGTTGAGATGCATCCGACCGGTCTCCGAAAGGCCTGGCATCAAGTCTGTGTATGAGGATCTTTCGTCAATCTAGCTAGCCACCATCATTCTGTAGCTTTAGAATTGGATATTCATGTGCTTTTAGCTTGTGCCTGAAACTCTAGCGCTTCTGTAGGGAAATGCATGCAAGTGTATGGCATCATCTTGATGCCTGCAAATTCAGATGGCGTGTCTCATTGGTTGCTGTTGCCGTATTGTACTTACATTGTTCTTATGGAATCTGCTTTTGTGAGTAGATTAGCCAAGATTAGAGGGCAGTGTCCTAATCTGTCATTTGAAATCTGCTGTTTACTACAAAACTGTCACTGAGATGTGATACTCCTGTCAAGTGTGCATTACATCACTGTCATAGTAGTTCCATATATCTTTGATCCATCCAGCAACCTGCACATTGATGTGACAGCAGCGTATAACAATTCTAGAAAACTAAACAAATAGGGGCACAAATTTATTACTTTATCGAGTGAGAGAAAAAGCACAAATGGGGTAACAATCTGGGGCTAGCTTGCTTATGCCTTGGATGTTGCTTCACTCAGAAACCCTTTTCAAAAGAGCTCACATAAGATTCAATGAGAAATACTACCCTCCAATCAGAGTCTATGCATTGTTCAGATTCAGTACAAAAGCAAACATCATGTATTATAACATGCTAAATAGATAAGGATACCGAACGTTATAAACTAAAGCAGAAGGCATAGCCCCCGTTCCAAGTGCAATGCATCTTTTTCAGCCCAAGTCTCGAGGGTTTTGCATAACATAGCATAAAGTGAGTTATGTCCTAGTCAGTGGCGGAGCCAGGAATTGAGATAAGGGGAGGGGGGAATTATCAAAGGGTGTGGCACCGGCGATTTTTTTTTTACAACACATGTAATCCGACAACACATACTAACACATAGACTCATGTCACTTGAGTTGAACAATTGGCGGCCACCATATGATATCCAAATATGTAAGAGACACCTACAACATATGACAAATTTGTGAGCACATGTATGATGTATCATACAATTATTAGCTTTTCATAGGATAGTGTCATACCATTAAGTTGTAGTTGTGCTAGCAAGATGAAACTTCCGAGGTAGATGACCTCGACGATTTCTTAAGGCATGAAAACGTAGCATAATCTTCTTGTCATCAATTTTTTGAAATATTTCTTTCTCAGAATAGCAAATCATCAAATCATTGAACCAATCATCACCGATCTTATTTCGAAAATCTGTCTTTACAATCTTCATGGAAGAGAAAAACCTCTCAACTGAGGCCGTTGCAACCGGTAATGTCAAAGCAAGTGTGATGAGCCGGTAGACCAATGAAAAGATCAAATGTTATCTAGTTTGAACCAACTCGAGAGCAAGATCACCCAGAGTATCACATGATACGAAATCAGGACTACTCTTCATCATATCAATATATATGTTGAGTTGGTCAACCAAGACATAGCAATCATGTGAAGAGAAATCCACGGAGTAAATATTGGCAAGTTCTCCACGGAGTAAATATTGGCAAATTCAATTAGCTTCTCATGATCAAAGTTGCTAAATGAATCTCTAGGATCAGGGCGGCCGACGGCGGATCGAGAACGAGCAGGAGCAGGGCGGAGGCGCGGGCCGGAGCGAGCTGGGAGCAACGAGGGGCGACCGGCGGCGGATCGAGAACGAGCAGGGCGGAGGCGCGGAGCGAGCTGGGGATTGGGGGAATCGAACGAGTGAGGCGACCGATCGAGGGGAGCGAACAGGTCGGTTGAGCGACTGCTCGTTCTGCCAGTTGTTTTCTTTCTTTTTCTCTCCCTCTCACGTATATGGAGCGTAGGATACGTATAGTTAAAAAATTACCAAAAGTGGCCGCCTCACCTCGCCCCCCTGGTGGCGCCGCCCCTGGTCCTAGTATTACACATGGATAACTGCAATAAATGGAATTGTATCACTTGGCTTTATCTTATAGCTTCTCCTGCAGGTTCTAAGTCACATCGTAGGATGGCACACACAGACTAATCAAGGAAACAGTTAAATTCTACTCCACTACACTAATTACAGCTCAGCACAGTCATCTGGCCTCTCAGTTCTACACAAAAAGAAGCAGCAGAGGTGCTCTAACACGAGCCTCCTTCCCACGAACACACTTCTACAACGGCACATAGAGAGTAGAGTAATCAACTAAACAGTTGAATGTTAATACTCTGTCACTCCAAACACCACCTTGGCCTAGTCATCTGTCAGCTCAGTGCTACAGTCAAAGAAGAGGCAGCAAACTCCATGCTTCTTGAATCTAGATCTTTGCCGGTATCAGCAGAAGCCCTCCCACAAGGCCAATAGCGGCACCCACTTTTGCAACCTTCTTCACCTTCTCCACCTGCTCCATGGTGGATCTTTCCAATTCATGATAGCGCCTTCCAAAAGAGACAAGAAGAGATATACATGTTTGGATCAACACAAGTTATGAAAAATAACAATAACAAATTGCTTATTACACCAAATAAGAAAAATCGTTGATCCCTTTACCTCAAAGCAGTGATATAATCCTTACGCTTCGCACGCAACATTTCTATCTGTTCATCTATCTCTTCACCCCAAGAACGAGCCTTAGCCTCCTGAATGGCCCAATCTTTGTCATAGTCAGCCGCCAACCTGCGGTACATTGCATCCAGTTTGCGAAAATCATCTGGCTTCTTGGTATTGCACATTTTGTCAAGAAGTTCCCTAAGGTCATCCACCCGTTTTCTAAACGAAGCATTAACAACCTTACGGTCTTCTATACTTTTGTTTACCAATTCTGTATGCTCCTCAATATTCTTTTCCATGTCTTTCAATGACTTCTTACTATCCTTGAGATCCTTCAGTTTACCTAGCAACCACTTTGTACTGTCAGGCATGGTACTTGGAACAGTTTTGCAGCAGCGCGGTTCACCCTACAGTTAAAAAAATCAGTAGATGACGCATCAGTGTCAAATGTAAATCATTCAAACCATGTTAACACAAGCAACAACAAAGTATTAACCTCCTATTTCTTCCCTAATAGGAAGCCAGACAACTACTTTCGGATTAAAGTGATTTGTCAGAAGCATACGTGAGTTATGTCCAAGTATTACACAGAGATAACTTCAACTATAGCAACTGTATCATTTGCTAGCAAGTTCTAAAATGTACCCTACGACGGCACACACAGACTATAACAGTTAAATTCTACTTCACTACACTAAATACGAGCAGAGCATAGTCATCTGGCTACTCAGTTCTACATAGAAAGAAATAGCAGCAGACTCCGAGGTGCTCTAATCGACATCTCTGCCAGAATCAGCAGAAGTCCTCACACGAATGCACTATTACAACGGCCCAGAGAGAATAATCAACTAAACAGTTAAATGTAACTACTCCATGGTTTGTAAGGCGGTAAGGCGACCTAAGGCGCTGGGGGGGCGCTCTGACGCTTAGGCGACGCCTAAGCGCCTAAGGCAGACGCCTAAGCGCCTAAGGCGGACAAAAACCTAAGGCGCTGGGGGGGCGCTCTATCGCCTAAGCGTCCAAGGCAGGACGCCTTAAAAACAATGAACTACTCTGCCACTCCAAATTACCAGCTCGGACTAGTCAGCTAAGTTCTATACCAAAACACGAAGCAGCAAACTACATGCTTTGTAATCTATATATTTGCCAGCAGAAGCCCTCCCACGAGGCCAACAGTGGCACCCACTTTTGAACTTTCTTTACCTTCTCCTGGTTCTCCACCGGCTCCAGCTCCATGGTGGATCTTTCCAATTCATGATACCGCCTTCCAAAATAGACAAGGAAGATATACATGTCAGGATCAACACAAGTTATTAAAACAAAAATAATAAATTGCTTATTAGACCAAATAAGAACAAAAAATTTATCGCTTTACCTCAAAGCAGTGAGATAGTCCTTACGCTTCTCACGCAATATTTCCATTTGTTCATCAAACATAAGAGCCTTAGCCTTCTGACTGGCCAGAGCCTTGTCAAAATGAACTCGCATCTTACGTACTTTGGCTAAATCATCTTGCATTTTACGTATTTTGCCATAATCACCTCGCAAAACTATTTTGTCATAATCATCTTCTATTTGGGCCAGAAGCTTCTTACGGTCATCCAGCCGTTTCTGCAACAAAGTATTACCAACCTCACGGTCATGCATCAGTTTACTTAACATTTCCTTATGCTCCTCAATATTCCTTTCCATGTTTTGCAATGACTTCTTACTATCCTTCAGATCCTTCAATTTATCAGGCAACGAATTTGTACTGTCAGCCATGGTACTTGGAACAGTTTTGCTGCAGTGTGGTTCATCCTACAGTTTAATCAACTTTAGTTATTAAACATTAGAAGATACATACCAGCTGTAAACAATTCAAACCATGCTAACAAAAGCAACGACACTTCAATCAGTTATAGTTACATATTTCTGATTTAATGGAAGCCAGACAACTACATTAGGATTTTAGTGATTCGTCAGGAATTTCTCTGTTTGGCCTTCAAAGGGAGGCTACATACAAATGAGAACAGAACAAATAAATCTAGGGAATATGATGCGGACAGTGTCCCTTGCACTGTCGTCGAGTCAATCGATTATACGAGCTTTGCTGTAAAACTGCCACAACATGTTTTGAGAGCGCTGTCGCTGAATCTTGCTTCCTCCAGTTGAATAACAGCCAGATAATTCGTACAGCCCCATAGCAATATTAAAGGTACATACATGCATCTTGGGTTTGCATTGAGTCACGGAAGGCAGCAATTATAGAGTTCTCAACAGTGGAGTTATGGTCCAGCGCGGGCATCAAATTGCAGATAAAAGAAACAGTCAAATCAAGCAAGGAGGAAGGGAGTTAGGGTCTCAACAGACATATCTTCCAGCGCCTATTCCTTCAGAACTCCCCGAACTCGGGAAATCGATCAACAAATTCGGTGGATTTGGGAGGGCCGGAAACCCTTTATGTAGGTCACTACGCGAGTGATGGTACCTCTGGAGTTGGAGGAGCCTTCCTTGGAGTAACCTCCCTCAGACGGGGAGGCGGCAGGGGCGCACCGCGTACGGCGGGGAGGCTGGCGGCGGCGGCGGCCTGGACAGGGGAGCGAAGTTAGCGGGCCCAATCGAGGCGAGAGTTTAAGCAAAATCAAGCCGCGAAACTGCTCCTGTCTTAGTACCTTGGAGTACGGCGCGGGGAACAGAGAACGCAGCATCGGAGACGGCGGCGGGGTTGCGTGCCGCCGGAGCAGGAGGCAGAGGGCCGCGGCCATGATCGCCGGTGCCGCCGCGCCGAGGCGGCGAGGGTTTTCGAGCGTCCGTTTCAGGCGAGAAAATTGTAAAAAGCCACCCCAATTGGGGCTAGGTTTACAGATTGGCCACTTCACGTGCTCTGAATGAGTGTCTGGCCTGTGTAGCGTCAGGTTTACGTGCAGGGGCGGGCGCGGGATAGAAGTTTGAAGGGGATGAACATGGAAAATCTCAATGGAAGGTGTTGGGGTGGGGCAAACAAAAATATTTTGTCTAAAAATTGGGGGAACAAAGATATTGGTGGCAAAAATGCATGTCTGAAATAGTGTTAAATAAAAAAAAATGCTTGCCGCTATCGTAAAAAAAAAACTATGTGTTGCACAATACCGGGAGGGGATAAGCAAATTATTATTGTAGAATAAATAGAGGATTATATGGTCACGCAACCGGTAACATTTTGAGGAAAGGAAAGAGGACCCTCGTGCGTTTGACAATATGACAACTTCAAAAGGTTTGGTTAAGATTCAGAAGAAGATGCACGCTGGTTTCAAAAAAAGAAGAAGATGCCGCTGGTTTCAAAAAAGAAGAAGATGCACAACAATTTTTGATTGAAAATGTACAGGAAGATTTTGATTTTGACATGGAGTGTACAAATCTGAAGAACATGACAAAACGTGAGGCAAGAGGAAGAAGAGCCGAATGAGAAGATCATTGGATTGGAGAGGAAGAAGTATGAGGCAATAAGGAACTACAAGGTGATTCAGAGGTGGAAGACTTTATTTAGGAACCGACAGTGATTGAGGTGCTACATTCCCATCACTTCTTTGAATAAGCTGCCAGTAGGAGTTGCCCCACCACCAGATCAAATTATAGTAAAGCAAGTACTTCAATGTCTGATTATGTGCTCTCCTCTCATAAAACTTTGAAGAATCAGGTGAAGATTATGAGTGCATTCAGTTACCATTTGCGCTGCCAAGTGGGAGGAAGTGAAGGACAAAGAAGAGGAAGCCAAACGGTATAAACTACAGCAGAGGCATTACTCACTATATAAAAGTTGGGCAAATCGCTGGATCCCAGCCCCGCGCACTGTTCATTACTGTAGATTTCTACAGTGTTGAACAGTGTCGGGGTGGGCCCCACATGCCAGCCTCAGACTGCCCGCACATTTACAAAAAAACACCCGCCAAGGACCTAGGTGTAAATTTGGGAAAACTCGAGGGCTTCCATGCAAAATGGCCAGCACAATTCCCCTTCCTCTCTCTTCCCGTGCGAGCCGGGGATCGCCGCCGGCGCCGCCGCCTCGCGCCGCCGTGCCAGGCCTCCCCGCGCACATCGGAGTTCACGGGCAGCCCCGCCGTCATCACATCTCCCTCCTGGTTGAGCACCGCGTGCCGGGACGCCGCGGCCGCGCCGGGATCCGCGCCGCCGCATCCGCAGCCCTCCGCCGGGTCCGCACGTCGCCGGTGGAGCTCCGGCGACCAAATCGTGGCGGCGCCGCCACCTACGGGCTCCCCACGTTGAGCTGCTCCGGATGCGCACTATATAAAAGTTGGGCAAATCGCTGGCCTCCCAGCCCCGCGCACTGTTCATTACTGTAGATTTCTACAGTGTTGAACAGTGTCGGGGTGGGCCCCACATGCCAGCCTCAGACTGCCCGCACATTTACAAAAAAACACCCGCCAAGGACCTAGGTGTAAATTTGGGAAAACTCGAGGGCTTCCATGCAAAATGGCCAGCACAATTCCCCTTCCTCTCTCTTCCCGTGCGAGCCGGGGATCGCCGCCGGCGCCGCCGCCTCGCGCCGCCGTGCCAGGCCTCCCCGCGCACATCGGAGTTCACGGGCAGCCCCGCCGTCATCACATCTCCCTCCTGGTTGAGCACCGCGTGCCGGGACGCCGCGGCCGCGCCGGGATCCGCGCCGCCGCATCCGCAGCCCTCCGCCGGGTCCGCACGTCGCCGGTGGAGCTCCGGCGACCAAATCGTGGCGGCGCCGCCACCTACGGGCTCTCCACGTTGAGCTGCTCCGGATGCGCACTATATAAAAGTTGGGCAAATCGCTGGCCTCCCAGCCCCGCGCACTGTTCATTACTGTAGATTTCTACAGTGTTGAACAGTGTCGGGGTGGGCCCCACATGCCAGCCTCAGACTGCCCGCACATTTACAAAAAAACACCCGCCAAGGACCTAGGTGTAAATTTGGGAAAACTCGAGGGCTTCCATGCAAAATGGCCAGCACAATTCCCCTTCCTCTCTCTTCCCGTGCGAGCCGGGGATCGCCGCCGGCGCCGCCGCCTCGCGCCGCCGCGCCAGGCCTCCCCGCGCACATCGGAGTTCACGGGCAGCCCCGCCGTCATCACATCTCCCTCCTGGTTGAGCACCGCGTGCCGGGACGCCGCGGCCGCGCCGGGATCCGCGCCGCCGCATCCGCAGCCCTCTGCCGGGTCCGCACGTCGCTGGTGGAGCTCCGGCGACCAAATCGTGGCGGCGCCGCCACCTACGGGCTCCCCACGTTGAGCCGCTCCGGATGCGCGCCCTCGCGCGTCCCAGCGCGCACGGACGCGTCAACGGCGGCACCCACGCCGCCGCGGCCGACTCCGGCCACCGCTGACGTCACGCTCACGGCGGAGTGGCCCTGGGCCGGCCAGCTGGGCTGTGCGCTGGGCCGGCCTGGCTGGCTGCTGCTTTTTTTTTGTTTTTTTTTTCTGTTTTCCAAAACTTGCAAAACTTTTAAAATACATCTCCAAAAAAGTTCAAACCAATTTCTAACAATTTGTAAAAATCAAAGTAAACATTAGAGATTCTTTGGGGCCTTTTCTAAATTATTACAAGTCTTTCAAATTTGGAATAATACTCAATTTAGTCCAACTTTAGAAAAAAATCCAAGAAAAAACATTATCATTCCCAATAATCATTTTAAAGCAAAAAACATAAAATAGAAAAATTTCCATAAATGAACATCCAAAAAATATTAGAACTTATCAATATGACTAGCAGAAAACGAAAAACATACGGCATGAAAAGAAAAGTTTGAATTTTTCGAACTACTACGTACTTGGAAAAATTTGAGTGAAACGCACAAACATGTTACATAATTTAAATCAGAATTTCAAATTTGAGTCATCTCAAAATTGCAGCATTCTTTCAAACCTGAACATTTTACAAACGTGAAACCAATTTAACTCATACTAATTTTCTAACTTCAACAATTCTGAGCTTGATTAGATGAACATTTAGAGAAAATGAAAATCCATTTTCTCCAAATTTTCTCCAACTATGCAATTACGGACTGATTTTAAATTGAATTTACTAGATAGCCATACAATGTACTTCCTCTTATTAATGGGTTACATTAAATATTTAAGACAGAACACAGACATAACACATCAATTCAAATAAGTTAATATTTAGAGATAATATAACTGAACTCTCTCCGATTTTCCAATTCAACTTAACGGTGGCGGCAGGAACGGCGGCGGCGTTGATGAGCTCCTCGAGACGCCCCAGCCAGTTGTCATGGCCCGCCTGCGTGGGGCGGTAGCGCAGCAGTTCCTGCGCCATCAGCAGCGCGGTTGCTGGACTGGGCGCTACTCGGCCCATTGTGGAGGCGCTCTCGCGCCTGGATGGGTGCAAGGAGGAAGCTCCCTCGTCCTCGCCGTCGATGCCGCCGTCGTTGCCGCTGCCGTTGCCGCCGTCGTCCTCAGGGTGCTCGACGCGCGGCTCGGCGTTGTGCTCTGAAGCGCGGTTGGCGCGTGGGCGACCACGCGGGTTGTGGTTGGCGGCGGGCTCAGTGTTGGCCCTGCGGGACATCCGTCGCGCGAGACGCGCAGCTCGCGTGTCAGTCATGGCGCGAAGAGGTTGAAGAAGTTGAAGACGCGCCTCAGCCCCCTACCTGGCGCACCAAATGTCGGAGACTAGTCCCAGGAACTAGGGGAGTCTCTCAAGTGCCAGGAAACGAGCAAGGGGCTGAACACGACATCAAACAAATCCTCAACAACCTCGGCGACGGTGCTCGTCGAGCTCGGTGAGGAACATCACGACAGAGAGGTAACACGAGCCGCTACCCAGGTTCAGGCCCACCGTGAGGTGTAAACGCCCTACGTCCTGCTAAGATGTATTGCACTGCTTGGAGAGGTTCACAGTACAAGTGTGCTTGCCGAGGGCACAGCTATGGCTATGGTGGACTATGGTGGAATGAGCTCCGTCTTCTTCTCCGACTTAGCTCCTTGGTTGTGGAATGTGTTGCTGAATGCGGGGATCCCCCTCCTAGGTCGTACACTGGCTCCTTATATACTGGGCTTGGTCCTCTTCCCCGAAACTCTCCGGCGGGAAGGGATACCACAATGCCGCCGAACTGGAGCACAGCGCACAGCGTCGGGGGCGTCCATGGACGCGGTCCATGGCAGGGAGCACGTCGTCTTGGCAGAAAAAGCCACCGTCCATCCAGGACGGTGGGCTGGCGCTGCAAAACTTTGGGGCGCGCCCCACAGTGACGTCGCAGTTGGAGCGTAGCAGCGGCTGGCCTCTTTATCACCAAATTGGCAAGTCTTGGAGTCCGCTTTGCTTGCCGCAACTCCTTTGACCACTTTATACACGAGAATGGCAACTGCGGCGTCTTCGTCATCACGCGCAGGCGCGCATGTCACTCTGCGGCGGGCGCAGAGGCCATGTGCGCTCTGCAGCGGCGCAGGAGCTTGCTTCCACTTGAAGGAACCCCGCGAGGCCTGAACCCTCGCCGAGGTTCTTTAGCCGTTGACTTCTCGCGAGGGGAAACCTCCCGAGGGTGGCGCGGAGACGCGCCAGGGCCTGAAGATCTTCTAGGAGAGGCCCTCTCGAGGCAGAGGTCCCTCTTGAGGCCTCCAAGCCGATCGTCTTGGGCCTTAGCGGAAATGCTCGGTCGAGCACGTAAGCCCTCACGAGGGAAAATTCCTCGCGAGGCTTGCCAGGCTGAACGTCTGGTCCTTAGCAGAAATTCCTGCGGAGAGTTTGAGGGCTGTGGCAGGCCGGCCCATGGCAGGCCGGCCCATGATACCCTGGTTTTTACTGGGCCGACAGTGTTGATGCTTAGCCATGCTTAGTTAAAATGCTTAGCAGTCCAGTGGATGTTTCATGGTCGGAAACAGGTGATGAGATGTACAGATGATGGTGGAGAATTTGTGGTGACATGTAATAAGATGCTTAAAGGTGGGGATGAGAGGCCACTTTGGTATGGTGGTGTTTTGTCTCACTCCCGCCGCCTAGGTGCGAGTTCTTTACCTCTTGAACCAAGAATGAGCGCGCTTCCTTTCGGTGGGGTATATGGAGCCCTCGTCGACCGACTAACTTGTGGCGGACTAGCCGTGGGCCCTCTAGTTTGGCTTTCCATTTGCACGTGCGTTGAAGATGGTGGCCAAGACTGAGATGAGGATGGTTGTGTCAGGAAAATAGGTGGCCGCGGGACAGGGTGCTGGAGGTACCTCTTGTCCTACCGCCACCGATGATCCTGGGTTAGTCTCAAGCAAGGTAAAGGTTGTAACCGTTCCCACTTAGCTGGCTTTCCCCGGAAGAGAGCTACGTGTAGGCAATGAGCCGGGCAGTACCGAAGGTAAACACAGTGCACCCCTGCAGGGTTAAATCTTTTCGAAAAGCCGTGTCCACGGTTAAGGACAACTTGGGAAAGGACGATAAGACCATAGAATAACTTTAACGCAATGATTAAAAACTGGGTACTAGAGGTACCACTCACGAATGCAAGGTGAGCTTCCTCGAGGGTGATTCGGGGAGGTGCCTTTGATGAACAGGTACAGTGGTTGATGATGATGGTTGATCTTTGAGAAAGGTGATCAAAGAAAAGAGTTACTTCTTACCCCTCTTTTAAAAGTATTCCTATTAGACGATGCCATGGAGTCTTGTTTTATTAAATAAAATCAGCTTTATGCAAAACAGCCATAAAACCTTGAAAGCCAATCATCGAGCATATATTAGCTCCTAATCTTGCGAGTTCGTCGAACTCAACGTCGTTTGCTTATTCTCAGGAGAGAACTTCACTGACCTCGAAGGTGGGTTCTTTGTGGACGTCGACGAGTAGTCTGGGGTTCCCAGGTGGCAGCTTGGGACATCCCGATCAGCTGGCGCTATGATGTTTACCTGTAGGCCTCTTAGGTCATATGTTGGATCTTGTTGTTTAGAACAACCTAATTTGTTTCTGCTTGATGTAATGTTGGGTCTGTGACCTCTGGTTGTCATTTGCTATCTTTCTCTATTATAAGAGTTGAACTATATGATTTGTGTCGT
This sequence comes from Poa pratensis, assembly GCA_947311845.1. NCBI lineage: Eukaryota > Viridiplantae > Streptophyta > Magnoliopsida > Poales > Poaceae > Poa > Poa pratensis. The sequence goes on from CAMZMU010000052.1 coordinate 96,812,515, forward strand.
AGAGTCTGTGATGTGCCAGTTGTTCCACAAGTCTTGGTCTCTCTATTATGCATTGAGGGTTGTGCCTATGTTAAGGCATCAATCGGGGTGTTGCGTTGCCGATGATCCATTCCGAGCAACGCCTGCCAAAGGTTTTGGCCGGGGATTGGTAAACCCGTAACCTCCGGTTGTATCGCTTAATCGGTGACACACAGCATCACTGTATAACAGTCAGGTCAGGGCGCCACAAGTTGGTATCAGAGCAGTACTGCCTGTAGGAAACCCTTCTACTGGTCGATGTTGAGTCTAGTGTTTGTGAAAATATTTTTAACCTAAAAATGAGTTGTGAAAACCATCTTAGGATTCTTTTTACTCCTTATCTGGTTACCCTCTAATCTTGGAGCAATCTTACCTCGATTTGAGTTTAAAGGTTTACTCCTCGTCTGTTACTTCAAAATGATTAGAAACGAGGGTGGGTTCGACCTTTAGTGTTATGTGTCCAGTTGCTCCCGCTGCGTTGCAATCCCAAATCAACTCAGATGTTTCTACCGAGTTTAATCTTTTGATCCTCTCTTTGGGTTTTAACCCACGGACTTAAACATAAGGTCCCGGATTGTGCCAACTGGAGTGTGTTAAGTTGTGATTTCTTAACTCTCACTAGTAGCACATGATGCTGATCTTCGACCCAAGTTCTATCTTGTTGATTTCCTTCTCGCAAAGTATTATCGTCCCTAGTCTGTGTACTTGTGTAGACGCTAATGCTATTGTTCGACTATTCGGAGAAAGATACTAACCGTGTCATTGTCCAATCTCCAGAATGGCTCGAGGAGGTCGTGGAGGCCGTGGTGGTCGCGGTAACCACAATGATGATGAGGATGATGTCGGGGGGCTGCCCCCGGGTAGGGCAAAGATGATGTGTTATGAGCAGTTAAGGTCTAACCGGATCAAGGAAAGAAGAGCCGGCTAAGTTATCCGGGTCGGATCTCAAGGCGATTCGGTCAGTCCTACTTCAAGCCAGTGAAAGAAAAGACCAAAGGGGATCCGGTGAGGTTTAACCGGATCCAGGAAAGAAGAGCCGGCTAAGTTATCCGGGTCGGTCAGGAAGGACCCGGGTAGGGCAACTCGGATGATGCACAGGGGCCAAGTAATGTCAGTAAAAGTCACGGGCACTGTAAGGTTACTGACCGGGGCTCAGAAGACAGCAAGGTGCTGCCACAGGTTTTCCGGGTCACAAGCCCCTAGGCGCTGACTCGGCCTATTCGGGAAAGGGGCAGTGGCTAGGCTACTGTGGTCTACACTGCCTTAAGCTCAAAGAGGAAAGATAAGCCTGTGGTGAACAGAGGGTGAGCTGGGCTGAGTGACAGTGGCCAGTGTTTGTCCTGTTCTCCTTGTCCATGCCATTGTCCTCTGCGGCCAGGGGCAAAAGGGTAATTCGGTTACTGTATATAGGCAACACCACCTCCTTCTGTGGGAGGATCGACCATTGTGAGCATCATTTCCCCCCCAAGCTTCATCTTCTACCTAGAGCCTTCCTTTGTTCATCATACAGCTCAAGGAGCGCTCTGTACTTGTAAACACTTGAGATATAAGAGAGTAGGCTAGAGCTGCAGTAGGGGTGTTACCTCCACAAGAGGGCCCCGAAGCAGGGTACATCGTGGTGTTCTTCGCTGTTCTTGGTTTGCTTTGTTCTTGTTGTTCCTGCGAGGTTCTTGTTTGGTCTTCATGCGTGCTTCGTAGGCGCGCAAACCCTCCCCGGTTCCCCCAACGCCCAAGCGAGCCCACACTTAAGCCATACCCATGGCATCTGCCGTGACACCACCACGACAGTTGGCGCCCACCGTGGGGCAAGCATTGGCGTTGGCTGGGGTTTCCATCCGGACGGGCTCCGTCACTGGTGCCGGCGAGCGGGTCCTCTCCGGGCTCGTGTGCAAGCTCGGCGAGTTCAACTTCATCAGCGACAACGCGGGGTGCTTCTCCAACAAGCCCTTCCCCGCGGATGGCTTCCTCATGACGCTGGGCAGCTTCGTCACCTACGTCGCCACCGAGCCAGTTCGCGAGTACCCGGCGCAGGTGCTCGTGGCTGCGGATCCTCCTCTTTCCGCGCAGCTCGCGGAGGGCGTAGCGCTCGCCCTGGGAGCAGCGTGGAGGTCATGGTGGCTGCCGCAAACGCTGCTGCAGGCAAAGGAGGTGCCAGCACGAGCGTGCCAGAGGAGCTGGCCACGCCAGTCGATCCGGATGACATGCCGACTCGGACAGCTAAGTTCCCTAAGGAGAAACCCGATCCGGTTGGTCCCCTTGGCACGTCAAGCAGGGGTGCTTCCTTAGAGGGTATCTTGGAAAAGCTAGCTCGGCCAGTGGCTCCTGGAGCAAATGTTGATCTTACTGTAGCTCAGCTAGAGGCAGAGCGCCTGAGGTTGCAAAAAGAGGCTCGGTTAGTGATAGAGTCTAGGCAAGAGTTTGATAGAGACCTGAGAGAATACAATGCTGCCAATGGTATCACAGATGGCTTTACTCCTGTAGTGCACCGCTCGCGCAAGAAAGCCGAGTTACGTAACAGAGGCAAGGACCTCAACGACGAGTTGGCTAGAGCTGCAGGTTCGAGCTCAAGTAAAGCCACTAGTCATAGGTCCGGAACAGGCAAGCCGGTTTATAGCTCCCCGGCTAAGAATCTTAGGGCTGCAGCAGCAGCGCGAGCTGAATTAAGTAACCTGACCGGGGATGCTTGGCGCAAGCAGGCGGAGAGAGTGAATGAGCTAGTGGATGTGTGCAACAGGCAGAATGAGGCCTACAGGAAAGCTAATCCGGATGCTGGTGGTTCCCGGGTAGTTGTCTCGGTTAGGGCTGCTAGCCAGAAGTCTAAGGGGCAAGCGTCCTCTCCGCATGTTGGGATTGACCGAGCCCAAAGTGTGAACTCGGGTAAGAGCAAGCAGCTGCAAACTTATGATGCGGTATACGCAAGCAAGCAACTTGCAGCCCAAGGAAAAGGCGGACAAGGCAGAAACAGTGGTGGTCAAGGCAATCCGGGTACTGGAAGGGAGAATTCGGCTGGCCGAGGTCAACCGCCTCGCCACCCCGGACAGCAAATGATGGCACAGGTGCAGCAGCAGAGTGGTGGCCAGGTGGGCTACCGTTATGACGATGGCAATTCGGCTATGGCGCGAGCCGGATACCAGACGTATGACAATGCACTGGCGTCGAGACTGGGGCCTCGGATGTTGGATCCGGATGATCAGCGTCTCAAATTGGACAGAATCTACCAGTCCGAGAAGCTGGAAGAGCAGGCCCACCGGGTCCACCATGCTTTGGACCTCGGATAATGAATGAGCCAAGTGTGCCTTTGTTTCAGCTCGGCCGCAACACGAAGCCGTATAATGGCAGCACCAAGCCACAGGATTGGCTGACGGACTATGTATCATCAGTGCACATTGCGGGGGGCAATCGCCGATGGGCGGTCCGGTATCTCCCGCATATGTTAGAAGGTCCAGCCCGGATCTGGTTGAATAACTTGCCGCCGGGTAGTATCAATTGTTGGATGGATTTGGAACAGGCGTTTAACAGCAACTTCTCCAGCACCTACAAGAGGCCAAACCGACCTCAGCTCCTGGCTGCGTGCAAGCAGGAAGAGAGGGAGACAGACCGAGAGTATTTGACTCGGTGGAGCAACATGCGCAATTCTTGCGAAGGTGTAGTGGAGGAGCAGGCCATTTCATGGTTTGCACAGGGATGCAGGCATGGTACACCACTTTGGCAGAAACTCCAAAGAGATATGCCGAAAACCCTGGCAGATATGATCCGGATAGCAGACACGTATGCGCTGGGTGATCCAACACAGCCCGCATTGGATGCAGTGGGAGCAAACAGGAGGCAACCAGTTAATAACCGAGTTGGACCATTAAGGCCTAGTGACCGACATGAATTCGGTTACAAGAGAAGAGATCCGGATTACAGATACGGTTCTGATCAAGTTGCTGCGGTAAACATGGATCAACCCGGTGGAGGAGATGCGCAGAGGCAGAAAACTGATGGTCCAGCTTGGAGGCCGAATCAAGGTGCTTGGCCGAAGAAAGTGTGGGAGGGACCAAGTCCACCTCTGACTTTTGAGTCCAGATTAGATGGGCCTTGCTGTTATCACACCACCGATCCGCGCAAACCGGCTAATCATTCGACCCGGAACTGTAGTTGGCATCACCGCATTCAGGCGGAAGGTCAAAGAGGACCACCTCAAAGAGGTGCTCCTAGACCGAATTTCAGGCCAAACATGCCGCTAACCGGAGCCAATGCGACCCCGGTCAACGCTGGAACTCCAAGGCCAGCAGCAACGAAGCCGGTTAACCTGGTGAACATGGGAGGCAGTGACAATGGTGATGGCCCAAGTAGGCAAGGTGGATACCCTGGGAATGATTACAAGGAAGCACATCAGAGTTATGTGGTTTTCGTGACCGAGCCAACTGACAAGAAAAGTCAGTTGAGACGAGCAAAGGAGGTGAATGCCGTGATGCCAGCAGTTCCAAAGTACTTGAACTGGTCTGAGCAGGAGATCACTTGGAGCAGGGCGGATAACCCAAGGATCATGCCAAGCCCAGGGAACTATGCACTGGTGGTGGATCCAACTTTGGTTGGACCCAAGCTGAACGTGAAATTTAGCCGAGTCTTGGTCGACAATGGCAGTGCCATAAACATCATGTATCGGGACACAATGATCAAGTTGGGTATTTCGCCGAATCAGTTGCAACAGAGCAGCTGTACTTTCCATGGCATAGTACCCGGGGTATCTTGTTCCCCCATGGGTAAGATCTGGGTAGATGTGTTGTTCGGTACCAGGGACAATCACAGGCTTGAGAGTCTCGAGTTCGAGGTGGTGGATTTGGAAAGCCCATACCATGCTCTGCTTGGCAGGCCAGCATTAGCCAAGTTCATGATATCTACTCATGTGGCCTACCTCAAGATGAAAATGCCTGGCCCGAATGGTGTTATCACCGTTGCGGGAGACTACAAGAAGGCCATACAGTGTGCTACAGTTGGTTCCAACTTAGCCGAATCACTGGTGATACAAGCTGAAAAGAGCAAGATGCACGAGGTGGTGGCAATGGCGAAGTCGGCTCAGTTAGGCGTGCTGGCCATGACCAATCCGGATGGCGGCGCAACCTTTGAAGTGCCCAAGGAGACAAAGAAGATCCCCATTGACCCGGAGAACCCAGCGCATGGCCATCATTGGAGCCGGTTTGGCGAGAAATAGGAAAGCGCGCTCTGCCATTCCTCCGTGAGAATCGGGATATCTTTGCATGGTCGGCTAAGGACCTGCCTGGTGTTCCGAGGGATTGGCAGAGCACTCTTTGTTTGTCAGGCCAGAAGTAAAACCGGTTAAGCAACCGACTAGGCGTCTCTCAGAAGATAGAAGAAAAGTGGTGCTCGATGAGCTGGCTAAGCTACTGGCAGCCGGATTCATTATGGAGGTGTTGCATCCAGACTGGATATCCAATCCGGTTCTGGTAGAGAAGAAGAAGGACGAACCAGCTGTGGTCAAGGTGTGGCGCATGTGCATCGACTTCACCAATCTGAACAAGGCGTGTCCGAAGGATCCATTTCCTTTACCTCGGATTGATCAAGTGATCGATTCACTGCTGGGTGTGAGTTGTTGTCTTTTATTGATGCGTACTCTGGTTTTCACCAGATACCACTGAACCCTAAAGATCAAATAAAGACTGCTTTTATTACCCCGTATGGGGCGTATTGCTATCGTGTCATGTGTTTCGGTTTGAGAAATGCGGTGCAACTTATCAGAGATGTATGCAAAATGCTACACTCCAATGGGCAAAAATGTGCAGGTGTATGTCGATGATATTGTCATCAAAACTAAAGAGAAACATACTCTCCTCGAGGATCTCGAGGAACATTTGTGAACTTGAGAAAATATCGGTTGAAATTGAATCCGGATAAATGCACCTTTGGTGTCCCGGCTGGAAAGTTGCTTGGCTTCCTTGTATCAAGCCGAGGCATTGAAGTTAACCGGCTAAGATCCGAGCCATAGAAAACATGAAATTGCCTAAGTGTCTAAAAGATGTGCAAAAATTCACCGGGTGCTTAGCCTCATTGAGCCGGTTTGTGAGTCGGTTAGGAGAGAAAGCTTGCCCTTATATCAATTGATGAAAAGAGCACCGGGTTCACATGGACCCCACAGGCAGATTCGGCTTTCAATGAGTTGAAAAAGATGTTGTCCACTGCTCCAGTTTTGGCATCACCTTTGCCGAGTGAACCGATGTTGCTTTACATTGCGGCCACTAACCGGGTCGTAAGTGTGGTTATTGTGGTAGAAAGAGAGGAAGAGGGCAAATCCGTGCAGAGGCCGGTGTACTATTTGAGTGAGGTGATCTCAACTTCGAAGCAAAATTATCCTCACTACCAAAGATGACATATGGTGTGTACCTGGCGGTCAAGAATTGAAACATTACTTCCAAGAGCACCCGATTACAGTGGTGTGTGAAGCTCCAATTGCGGAGATCATTGGGTGCAAAGATGCAACTGGCCGAGTTGCCAAATGGGCGATAGAAGTGTCTCCTTACACACCGCATTATGAGAGAAGAGACGCTATCAAGTCTCAGGCTTTGCCGGATTTCCTTTGTGACTGGGCTGAGATGCAATATGAGCCACCTAAACCGGATTACAATTACTGGAGGTTGCACTTTGACGGTTCCAAATGCAAAATCGGGCTAGGTGCTGGAGTGGTGCTCACATCACCAAAACAGGATCAATTGCGATATGTATTGCAGATTCATTTCTCAGCGTCAAACAATGTAGCCGAGTATGAGGCACTGATCCATGGGCTTAATGTGGCTCGGGACATCGGCGTTCGCCGAATTGAATGTTTCGGTGATTCGGATTTGGTCGTACAGCAATCTTCTGGAAATTGGGATGCTCTTGATGCCAATATGGCACTGTATCGGTTTCATGTTCAGAAAATTTCGGGATTTTTTGAAGGCTGTGAATACAAGCATATACCTCGGCTGGAAAACCAAGCTGCAGATGTTCTGTCAAAACTCGGGTCGTCTAGGGAGGCAATCCCACCCGGAATATCCTTGAATCATCTAAGGGTCCCTTCAATCAAACCGTCGCCTGATTCCGAGTCGATTTTTATTCCCAAGCAAGAATCCGAAGCTATTCCTATGAATGTTGACGTTGAGTATATCGAGGAAGACCCGGGGACTGCATGCCCGGACTCGGGGACTGCTCACGCAGATTCGGAAAATGCTAACCGAGTCTTGGGAAAGAGGAGTAGAGATGATGATGCTAACCGGATTGTGGGGAATGGACAGAAGCTGATAGAAGAGATAATGGCGGCCAAACCTGTGGAAGAAAATGAGCACTTGTTCCCTTTGCATCCAGTACCAGAGTGGGCTGAAGAGATCATGAAGTTCATCGAGGAAGGAAGCTTGCCAAGCGATGAGACCAAGGCTAGGCGTGTCCAGAGGAGATCCAAGGCTTATACCATCATCAACAAGGAGTTATACAAAAGAAGTGTAACCGAGGTGTTGCAGCGCTGCGTGGAGCCAGCAGAGGGCAAGGAGATGCTCCTAGAGATACACCAAGGTGAATGTGGACATCATTGCAGTACAAGAGCCCTGGTGGCTAAAGTGTTCCGGCATGGATTTTATTGGCCCACTGCTCATGCAGATGCGGAGGACATAGTCCGCAGGTGTGAAGGATGCCAGAGATTTGCTAAGCAAACACACTTACCCGCATCGGCACTGAAGACAATTCCTATTACTTGGCCATTTGCGGTGTGGTGTTTGGATATGGTGGGAGATTTCAAGCCGGCTAGGGGCAACATGACACATATGCTGGTGATGGTGGATAAGTTCACCAAGTGGATAGAGGTGAAACCAATACGGAAAGTGGATGGCCGTTCGGCTGTAATCTTCTTGAAAGAAATCATTTTGAGATACGGATACCCTCATAGCATCATCTCGGATAACGGCACAAACTTTGCTGTCGGAGAGTTTGCCCGATTCTGCATGAATAAGGGGATCCGGTTAGACATAGCCTCAGTGGCACATCCAGAGTCCAATGGGCAAGTGGAAAGATCAAATGCTCTAGTGTTAGCCGGCATCAAGGCTCGTCTCATTGAACCATTGTTGAAAACTCCAGGGTGCTGGATAGATGAAATCCCATCAGTTCTATGGGGTCTAAGGACTACACCGAATCGGTCGACAGGCTATACGCCATTCTTTCTGGTGTATGGGGCAGAAGCTGTCCTACCCACTGACATAGAATATGATGCACCAAGGGTGGCAATGTACACTGAAACCGAGGCAAAGGAGGCCCGGGAAGATGCAGTGGATCTGCTAGAGGAAGCAAGAGAGTTGGCCCTGTCTCGGACAGCAATATACCAGCAAAATCTCAGGCGTTATCATAGCCGAAAATCAGTCCTCGAGTGTTTCATGAGGGTGATCTAGTGCTGAGGCTGGTGCAGCGCAGCAAAGGCCGACACAAATTGTCACCTCCATGGGAGGGACCATTCATTGTGAGCAGGGCTATGCACAATGACTCGTACTATCTTATAGATGCACAGGAATCAAGGGAGGATGGCTTGGACAGACCCGGACAGGAAACCAAGCGACCTTGGAATGTAGCTCTGCTTCGACCCTTCTACTCTTAAAGGGCGCAATGTATGTATTTCAATTTATCATGAATGAAATCGCAGTAATCCGAGTCTGGACTCGGGGACTGCTTCGTCCTTATGCATGTGTTGTTTATTACTGTTTTGTTTTTGCCGTTCGTGTGCCGAATCGCTTTGAACCTTGTTCTAAGTTTCAAGTAATGTATGTTGTGTTGTTGATCTCGTGACTCGACTGACAAACACCAAAATGGTAGTCAAGAGCAGAGATGAGGAATATGGGAAACATGAAAATGGACACGGGGACTCGGTCCC